>CM076583.1:436254918-436681451 GCA_034641835.2 Pinus albicaulis
AATTAATTGTAATTTTTCTCATTGGCCTTGATGCCATCCTGTACAGCTCCATTCTTATTTTAATACCCAAGAGGTGATTTTTGAAATACTTTCATATCTAGTTTTCATATCTGGATTTCACATTTCAAGTTGACAATATAACAGATAAGTTGACAATTTTTTCAAATGCAAATCTAGATAAAAGCATGGCTGTCTTTGTCAATGATTTTTGGAATACCTCTTATCGTCTAAATTATTAAAATATGAGTTCTGATTTGTTGCATTGTTTGTCAAACCACCTTTTTTGTTGCAGTATTTGTAAAAACCAAAGTTTGATAATATAAGTTTATTAATGTCCAGCAAATGATCAAAGGAGTATGTCAATGGGAAGACCAAGGGTTAGCTCAACTGGTTTTTTTTCATGTTGTTGGGCATCTGCCTAGTTCAACCCTCCTGGTTAGGCACACTAGTCTATGACTTTAGCGAACAGGGTTACTAGGGATGCCATCCACAAACATGAGGAAGCATCTCTTGGGTTTCCCCACAAGGTTTTCCTTGGGGAAAATGTTAGGTCAATGGGATTATAAGAGTACATCACTAGCCAAAATACAATGTGGAAGTGTGGAAGTGTGGACTATAAAGATGCTAAAAATCATATCAAAACAGATTTTTAATTGTGCTAGAAGCAGAACAACAAGAGAAGATAAGAAAGTACATGACTCGGAGTGGAGATAAAGTAATTACAAGAAAAAGATAATATGTATGATATCTGAGGACCAAAGGAACTTTAGTTTGAACTAGTCATGGTATGCTAGTGCTGACAGGTGAGGACGAGCAATTAGATCAAGGGGGGTCTCCCTGCTAGAGTCCTCAATGACCGCAAAATTTTTTTTGGACTAGTGGATGATGTCCTTTGGAGTGTGTCTGGGACTGATAGGGCTCTACAGTATGATCCTTGTGGGAAGCCCAAATTTGAGCAAGCTCTCCTAACATCCAGGCATGGAAAAATTCTCCTGATGGATGGTTGGCTGTGTGGATTTGGGGGCACCCAGCTCCAAGGCCTTGTCGAGTTGTCTACTAAATTGTCTTGTTGGTAAAATGGTGTGCACGTGTGGCCTGGAACAACAACTCCATAAGGACCTTGTGAGGTAAGTGACTAGTCCACTCCTTTCCCATATGGGAAGGGGATATTGAGAAATATATGCACAGATCGACAAAATAATTGTATTAGCGCTGAGAACTCTATTATCACAGTGGTTTGTGAAGCTTTCCAATGAATGAACAAAATGTATTTCATTCTGAAAGTACCCTATAATATATTCTACTATCCTATTATCAACTATATAATTTAGTTTAACTAATTATATAAATGGATGCAAATTAATGCTTATTTAGAGTCTTGTTGATCAAAATAATAGTTTATTGCACCTATATTTTATAGTATTATAGTATTTTGGTATTAAAAATAATATCTTCTAAAATTTGGGTTTCGAAAATTGTTGATAACTTCTTGACTGAAGTGCTTGAGTCTCTCCAAGGAGATGCAATGAGTCACAAATCAATCAAAGTAAGGCAGCAAGCTTCACATTAACAAATCAGCCATATCTTCATCTTCTACTAGCTTCTTAACAATCTTGCCATGGAGGCCCAAGGCTCGCCCACCGGTCCCTCGCAAGCCGCTCTCCCGGAAGCTGAAGCAACCTTCTCCTCTCTTCTTGCTTCGCTGCCCAAAAAGAAGAAATCTGAAGCTACTAAGTTCGTCAAAAGGCTCGACGATGTTCCGGAGGTAAACCTCCCTCCTGAGGGTCCGATCAAGGTCGCTTTGTCCCTGGAAAATCGGGCCCTGGTGGGTCAATTCACGGGCCTTTGGCCCTCGCCAAGATCCACGGAAAACTAGGTCGTTAAGAACTGGGTTCCACTGATCAAAAATAAAGTCACCTCTTATTTTCTGGGTAGAGGCTTCTTTCTGTTCGAGTTCAACACCAAGGAGGATAAGGACCTGATCTTCAGGAATGGGCCCTATTTCATGGGACCTCAGGGCCTCTACCTTAACAAATGGACCCCCGATTTCGATCCGACTGTGGATGTCCCAACAGCAGTCCCTGTTTGGGTTCGGCACCCCAATCTACCAGTGCACTGTTGGAACTGGGAGTCCCTCAAGCACATTGGAGATACTCTGGGAAAATTCATTGATAGAGCAAACAACAATGATCAGTATGATTGCGCCCGAATCTGTGTCGAGGTGGACTTAGAGGTGGGGCTTCCGGAGGCCATTAAATTAAAGGTGGGCAGTTGGACGCATGTGCAAGTGTTGGACTATGAGCAACTCCCCTTCAAATGTCGCAAATGTCACATATATGGCCATTTTGCAAGAGGGTGCTCGAACAAAGGGGAAGCTGAGAAAGGAAAGGAAGAGGGTTGGAACCAGGTAAAGAGGCCAAAGACATCTCATAATAAATCTGGGGTTCATGGACCCTAGCCTGCCTCCATCCAGAATGTTCCCCCGCCAAAAAGCCAAGAAAACAGGTATGAGGTCTTAAGCTCTGCTGAAGAGACTCCTCAGGAGGAAGATAGGCAAGATCAACCTTTAGAAAAAATGCCTTCAGCAGAAACAAGACCTGAAGAAAGCGTCACGGCAAGAAACAAGGATAAGCAAACAGAAGCCTCCGAGGAGGAACATGACTCGGAGGAGTCTGAGGAGGATGGAGAAATAGGAGATATGCAGATATCGTTCAGAAGATCTGCAAGGGGCCGCAAATCTGCTAGAGAAAAGAGAGATCGGGAAACTTACAAAGACAAGCTTCAGGGTAGTCAGCGCACTCTGGAGAAACTTCTTGGCAAAAATCCGAAGATGGTAAAAAACCAAGCGCAGGGTTCCAAGGGAGCCCATCATCATAAAAATAAATGATGAAGATTGTCTCCTGGAACTGTAGAGGAATGGGGAGAAAATTGAAAGAAGAAGCAACGAGAAGCCTTATAAGAAGAGAAGCTCCAGACATTCTTCTGATTCAGGAGACCAAAATGGAGGACAAGGAGTTTCTCCAAATCGGTAAATTTTTTTGGAAAGGTAGCAGCGGACATGCAGTTTCAGCACGGGGAGCATCTGGGGTACTGGGCTCCCTTTGGAACCCTCTCAAGTTCAGATTGGTCACCGTGCTGCACAACACCCACTGGCTGTTTTTGAAGCTCCAGCCTTTGGACTCAAGGGTGGCAGTCAGTCTTTTCAATGTCTATGTTCCAACAAATATAGGGGAGAAAAGGGAGTGCTGGGACTCCATCAGACATCTGTCGGAGTCAGAAAATTTGGAAAACATCATTGTTGCAGGTGATCTTAACCTCACCTTGCGCATGGAGGAAAAGCGAGGAGGCACAATCGTAAGGGACCCTGCAAGGGAATGGGTGGAAGACCTCATGCAAGATTGGGATCTGCTTGACATCCCTCCAGCAAATGGTAAGTATACCTGGTCTAACAAAAGAATAGGTCCTGGTCACATTGCTGCTAGACTTGATAGATGTTTGGTTCAGAGTTCCTTTCTTTTGATGGGCTTAGATTTCAGATTGCATATCCTCCCATGCAGTGTTTCTGACCATAAGCCCATCTTGCTTGAGATGCTGGGCCACAAAGATCTTGGCCCCATCCCCTTCAGATTCAACCCTCTTTGGGTCAAAGAACCTGAGTTCCTAAACTTGGTTCATGACTGCTGGAATCTGCCAGTGAAAGGTTCCCCTTTCTTCATTTGGGAAGAAAAACTTAGAAGACTGAAAACGGTGCTTAAATCTTGGGCCAAAGCTCTTCCCTCTCCTGCAAAAGAGAGAAAGCAGGCTCAAGATAATCTTGCCCAGCACCATGCCCAATGCGAAGATGCAGAAATCACTAAAGAAGTTCTAGATAAGGAAACTGAGCTCCAGCAAATCTTCCACAAAGCTTGCCTTTCGGAGGAAGAGCATTGGAGACTGAAGTCTAGGACCTTATGGCTTAAAGCAGGAGACAGAAATTCGGCCTTATTCCACAAGCAAGCTCAAGCCAGAAAGAGCTTCAATTCTATTGCAGAAATCAAAGATAGCAATTTGACACACAAAGACTTTGATAGCATAAAGAGAGCAGCTTTCAACCACTTTCAAAACTTGTATAGAGAAGAGGGCGTGACGGACCCAAACTCCAAATTCTTGGAGGTGGTTCCCCCTAGGATCTCACCTTCAATGAATCAGCAGCTTGAAGCAAAGATCTCTATTCAAGAAATAAAGGATGCCCTCTCAGACATGGAGCCTGACAAAGCCCCAGGCCCGGATGGTTTTACAGCAAGATTTCTTCAAACCTGCTGGCAGATTGTGGAGAAAGACCTCTACAAAATGATTTTGAAATCACAAGACTGCCAGAAAATTGGGGGCAGCACCAATTCAGCTTTTCTTGCCCTCATACCCAAGGAAAAGGGTGCTAAATAATTTAATCGGTTCCGCCCCATCTCTCTTTGTAATATTGGATACAAATTAATCACAAAGGTTATTGCCAATAGACTTAAAGGTATTCTTCCAGCCATCATCCCGGAGAACCAAGGTGGATTTGTTCAGGGAAGACAGCTCACTGACAACTTCATCCTAGCACAAGAGGCGATTCACTCGAGCCAGCTTCGCAAAGAGAAAGGTATGGTTATCAAACTAGATCTGGCTAATGCTTTCGATCGGGTCAGACTTAGCTTTCTTTGGGAAGTCTTGAAAAAATTTGGCTTTGGAATGGGCTTTCTAAAATGGATCCATGCTTGTATTGCTGATCCTTGGATCGCCCCCCTGGTGAATGGGAGAGCAGCTGGTTTTTTTAAAGCTTCAAGAGGGCTTAGGCAGGGTTGCCCCCTCTCTCCGCTCCTCTTCGTCCTTCATGTTTCCGTCCTGAGTTTCTACCTGGATCAGAAACTGGTTGACCAAGAGATCTTGGGGCTCAATATAGCCAGAGGGGTCAAAAATGTTAATCACACCCTCTTTGCGGATGATACCCTCTTGTTAGGGGCTACCTCTGCCAGATCTGCTCTTAGATTCAAGGAGGTCTTGGATGACTACAGTGAAGCTACAGGCAGCAGTTTAAACAATGGTAAGTGCAAAGCTTTTTGCTGGAACATCTCGGCTCCCACCCTTTCTGCCATCTCAAGAATTCTGGGCTTTACTCCACTCTCAACTGGTCCTCCTTTTCTTATTTGGGCCTTCCCATCTTTCGCAAATTGGCATACAACAGAGATTGGATTCCTCTGTTGGACAAGTTCAAGGCCAAAATTCAAGCTTGGGGATTCTCTTGGTTAAATCTAGCCGGCAAAACTGTTCTCATCAAATCTATTCTTAGCAGTCTCCCCATCTTTCAATTCTCTGTAATTCTAGCCCCTTCAGGCATCATAAAAAAAATGGAAGCCTTCATTCGCAAGTTCTTCTGGAAAGGGGGCAATCACAATGACAGGAAAATCCCATTAGTCAGTTGGGAGAAAATCTGCAAGCCCCAGAGTGAAGGAGGCCTCAATTTCAAAGATCTTAGCCTCCAAAACATAGCTATGGGAGCCAAAATCTTCTGGAGAATCATTGGTCCAAATCCAAGTTGGGCGCAAAAATCCCTATGGAGGAAATATTTCATGGGAAAGAGGAAGAGATGTCTAGACGCCCTCCTACCCTCCTCAGGTTTGCAGCTGATCAAGCTCTGTCATAAAGCAGCCCCTTTAATCAGAGACAGAGCGTATTGGATCCCTGGAAACGACAAAGAAATTAAAATTTGGGATGACAGCATTATGATGCACCCTCCTCTATCGTCCCACTGCTCTCTGCAAGCGCTGCGTTTGTGGTTGGACAACGTTGAATGCACCACTCTTTGGGACATTTCACAATGGGAAGGCAGACATTGGCAGCGATGGAGGCTCCCTCCCGTCCCTCCTGCGCTATCCCAAGCTCGAGATCTTTTCCTTTCTTTATTAAATGGTATGGCGCCTCTGCGCGTGGGTAAGAAGGATGCCCGAGGATGGGGAGCCGCCCCAGGGCTTTACACGGTTGCACAGGGATACAAATGCCTTCATGATCACCCTAACGTCCCTCCTAATCCTGCAGTCTGGAACGGGATCTGGAATCGCAAAACCATGCCTAAGGTCGACTCTTTCTGTTGGCTGTTATGCCACAGAGGGATTTTAACTGCAGATAGATTGAAGAAGAAAGGATTTCACGGTCCCTCTCGATGCTACTTATGCTGTGATTGTGAGGAGAACGCTCAGCATATTATTTTGGACTGCAACTTTTCAAGAGATATCTGGCACGGCCTTCTGAGCTTCTATAATTCTGAATTCACCTTACCCACGTCCATATCTGATCTTTTTGCAAACTGGCGGAATTCCTACCCAGGATCGCTTCCAAAAAATGAGAGTTTCACAGCTGCATGGCTCTCTTTACCGAAATTTGCTTGCTGGCAGATCTGGCTTGAGCGCAACAGAAGAGTTTTCAGAGATGAAATTCTAAACGCTCAGTTCATCATCACCAAAATAAAATGCCTTTGGAAAGAAAGTCTGGGGGATCATTTTCCGAATCTAAATCTGAGTCAGCAAGACTTAGAATGGGGTGCCTCGATGGACCTCCATTTCTCTAGTGAAATAAGGCATTACAAGGCCACAAAAGAGTGGCAATTTAGAGGGAAGAAGAATGATCTCTCGGATCTACTCCTCAGGCATTCCAGATTCTCTTTATTCTTCGATGGAGCAGCGAAAGGCAATCCTGGTTTGGCTGGGGCAGGAGGAATTATTAAAAATAAAGAGGGTATTACTGTGGCAAAGTTCGCTTGGGGTTTAGGGCATTCTACTAGCATGCAAGCTGAAGCCTTGGCTCTTCTGCAAGGTCTCAAGCAAGCAAAGGCTTTCGGTCTTTCAGATATCAGTATCATAGGAGACTCTCAATCCATTATCAAAGTTCTAGTGGAGGATTCCTCTCCTACAGACATTAGACTGGCAAGAGTAATTTCAAGAACTAGAAATTTGGTGAAATCCTTCCGGATTGCTTCCTTCCTTCATGTTTTGAGGGAAAATAATAAAGCTGATGACTTGGAAGCCAACAGGGCAGTTTCACTTCCAGCTGGCTGTCTCTTGGCAGATGGAATTGAGAATTGGGACCCCATTCCATAAAGTTTGTCATGTTTTTCTGCATTTTGCTGAAACAGTTTGTTTGTCTCTTTAAGATAGGGAAAATAACGGAGATAGACTCGATAGTCTCGAGTAAATCTTGTGGTTTTCCAAGTTTAGGGGCCTGTGATCAGTTAGTGAAAGAAAGGTTAAGGGCTATGCCCGATCAAATGTATCCGGTGAAAGGCATTTTGGCCAAATTCTAATATAAACCATAACCGTTCTTGTCCGAATTCTAATATAAACCATACTTGAATTCTTATTAAAAAAAACTATATAGATGAATATCAAAACACTTAGTTTCTAATCAAAATACTTAATTTCTAAAACATTTCATATCCTCAAAACTAAAAAAATCATATAAATTTTTTAAATATATAAATAAATGAAACATATCATTATCCTTTTTCAAATATTTTTCAAATATTATACATGTGTCTATGATTTTTGATTTAGCATTAAATTGGCTGAATTTGATACATTCACTTTGAATAAAATGGAATAAAATTGTTGTAAATTAAAAAAACTTTAACAAGATTCAGACATTGCTTTTTTGCATGGTAACTAAGACCAATATTTTGTGTTTGGTTGGAAGAAATAAGGTAAAAAAAAATTAACAAACCAATTGAAATAGATGAGAAATTGAAGACTAATCTCTCAATAAATGCAACAATATGCATTTCTAATTTGAGTGGCAAAGATTAAGCTCATGCAACATTTGTTATTTACAATGGCTTTTTGACACGTGTTATTTATTATGCCCATTAATAATGAAAACTTTATCACCGACTTTATTATTTTTTGTTCGTATAAAGTTTTATATTTAAATGTGCTCTAATTTACTTTTATATAATGTTCTTAAGAAGATAAATAGTAAGAGGCTTACTAAGAGGCATAAGTAGTTGAGAAGAATTATATATATATATATATATATATATATATATATATATATATATATATATATATATGTTTGGACAAATATATCTAGTAAAACCCATAAAACACAGTCTCTGTCTTCCTAGATGCAACCAAATATACAATATTTGGAGAAACATGTGTGTAAACTCAAAGGTTGGTACATAGTACATGGGTTGGCATAATGTAAGAGCATTGTCAACAAAGAATGTACACTGTAGCTCCAAAGGAAGACACAAAGCAGACTTCCATAAATGGAGGGCGAGTGCCATTGTAGGTTTCCGCAAAGAAGATCAATGAAAGACGTGGGTGTATAAATGAGTTTTGGGTATTTCGCGTAGGAGAACCATGGTTTGATCTAAAGGCACAAAGGAAGTCAAAATATATGTTCCTAGATGCAACCAAAAACTAATTTTGCAAGCAAATCAATCTTCATAACGAGGAGTTGAATGAGTGACTGTGCTGGGAAAACTTAAAGGAAATTTGTCAATTGTTTATTCAACCCATATTTTTCTGGGAGGTAAATATAAAAGATTATTTGTAAAAGAAGGATTAGGAAAATACCAGCATTACATACCATTCTGGTCCACCAATGGGGCATCAAAAGTGATTGTAATATTCCAAATTAGGAACAACTACACTATTGGGAATATCTCAAGATATTACTAATGTGGAGATTAGCAATACATAAACATGAGCTGGAAATAACAGTGAATACATTAATACAAGAATGCCGGAAGATCCACATAACCATTACATTAGATTATAGCAGCCTCAATGTATACAAGATCTTGAGGAAATGATCTCTCAAGCTAGGTAATGCAGCCCCAATGAAACATATACATGACAATGAAGAAATACTGCTATACAAAAGAAGCCCTGGCTATGACTGCGCAATCCATGAAGGAGAACTGCTGCATAATAATGTCAATACATAGATACAACAATGCATAGCTCAAATAAAGAAGGGGGAGCAAGATCTCAACCCCTAGAAACAACAATACACAATCCTCAAAAGGATTGGCTGAAATATACACAAAATGGAAATTCTATAGAAATGCCGGAGTTGCCGAGCAGCAGCTGCAACTCAGAAAATAGAAATGTATGTAGATTGCTGATGGTGCTGCAACTGATGGTTGAATCTCATCCAATGGATCTCTCAGGTGAAAGGCTGATCCAATCCCTGAAGATCCCACCCTCCAAAATAGTGGAGAAAGTCCCCATTGCAATTGTACTAAGAAATAACGCAGTCTAGAGAAGGGACTGCGCTATTGGTGAAGGGAAGTGCTTGGCCTGATGCCAATGGTTTGTAATAAGCTCCAAAAAATCCCTCACTAACCTCTCAGAGGAATAAAATCTCCCTCCTCTGAAAGATGAGCCAAGGAAATGGTGTGTGGAGTCCTCCACTGCAACACCCAACAACACTGCGTTATACTTGAGCAGAAATAACATATTCACTGAAAGGAGTAGCTTTGGCCTTGAGCCAAGAGATGTGGAGAATGAAGAAAAATCCCTAAAGAGGCCTCTTAAGAAGGAGAAGGAATCCTAAACAGGAATTCCCCGGTAATTCTTGCTAAACAACAAAATAATGCACAATGTTTGCATAGACAATGAAATCAATAATCTAATTCATGAATAACAATGGCTGCCTTGCCCTCCTTTTAAACAAGTGAAAGCTCTATCTCCATGGGCCCCAATCATTAGGGTTTCCTCCACCAAATATCCTCTTCCTCATTCACACTGCGTTGTCTTCCAAAGTGAGCCACTCTTCCTATGGCAGCGCTGTTGACTTGGTCAAACCTGACCTTGTCTTCATGCATTTTCCCCTTTTCACACTTGAGGGTGAAAAATAAAGCTACTCTGATGATCCCTTCCACATTATGAGGGATCTTGTTTATGTCTTCAATAAGAATGGGTTCCCTTACCCATTTATTAAGCTGCTAGGTGATAAAGACAAAATTTTAATATTCCATTTAGCTATGTGCTAAAATGGGAATATTATAGTCCTCCCCTCCCAAATGTTGCTTGTCCTCAAGCAACTGCAAGGATAGAAGTGAAGAAATCTCCACTCAAGATATGGAGTCTGAAATATGTTGAGGAACATCTTCCCCATGTGGATCCTCCATCCCCAAGCAATCATCCATACAAAGTGAGTTACGTCCCAACATGGAAACTCATGAAAATTATCTTCCACCTTTGGCTTCGGCAATATAGGTGGGATGAAAATCTGACCTTGGTAGACAAAATAGCCTACCCCACGCTATCCTCCTCTCCACTTAGGATAAGTGCAGATTATATGCTGATCTTGGGTTGCAATATTGTTTCCCTTAAGTGGAAAGATGAAGACTAGACCTCCAAGGATCTCTTCTCCAACGTTATGAAACATGCTGTCCCAAATCATCTCATATGTGATGAGTTGGAAGTCACCATCATATGGCATCTAATCAATCATATGGTTCACCTCAAATGGAAACAAATGTTTTGCTGTAGTGGCCACATGTGCTCTCATGCTCCCATTAGAACATGCAATGAAAATAATGTGGGAGATCTCTCCCCCAAGGGACACATCATGTACATATATGGTTAAGGGATGAATATACAAATCATCATGCAAATAAACAATACCCTTACCATTAGTTTTGCTTATGCAAATTGAGTGTGTTACCTTTGAAGAATTGAAAATTGTCATCACGACGTGCTATGTGTATGAGCTCATTATTACTCATACTTCTCCCTTTGCAAGTCTAACATATCAGTTCCTCATATCAAGCCTTGAAAATCAGAGAAAAGTTCCTAAAAATCTCCTAAACTTTGGTGTCGCACTTTCTCTCTATCTTGCCTGCGGTACCGCACCTAATGTTAAGCTCTCTTGCGTACCTGAACGCACTTTATCTATGTTAAAGGTGCGGACCCCTGTAAGATCAAAAATCTGCAACTAAATTCCAAAAATCTCAATAAAAGTAAATTCTGGAAGCTTCTAGAATGGATCTTGCGGTGGCAGAACCGCTCTTGTGAGGTGCATGAATCCCTTACCTTATGGAGCTAACCCGTTGATGTGAGGAGCTTATCCCTTTGAAGGAGGATTCTATCCCTTCATACTTGGAACATAAAACCTCCTCTTTTCCACTATAAAAAGAGGCATTGGGTAGCCTCAAAGGGAGTTCAAGCTTTTAGAATATTTGAAGTTAAGTGCTGTTGAGATTTAGACTCAGTTAACTAAGGCTTTTGTGAGGAGAGATTACATACCTCTATTTGCCTTGGTTGGAGGAGTGCAGAACTTGTCAAAGTAAAGGAGACTCCTGCTTCGGACCCCGGAAAGTCCTGTGCAACATCAAGGCTCAGGGTGTAAGGATTTTCTTCTTTTGAAATTAATACAAATATACTCATTTTTCTCAATAAGCTTTCAATCAATGGTTTATTTCATAGATTCTTTGATCACTATGATAAGCATGGTTTATGATGATTTCTATACAGGTGCTATGTAATATTTTTCTTGTTTGTGACTGTAGGTTTACGAGGAAAACTCCTTCAAGTGCACGAGGGACAACAACGACTTCAAACAAGCGCTGGACATACGGTAAGTCTTTTACACCTCTATAGAGCTTTTTGTAAACCTTACATGCTTAGAGAAAGATTAGTCTATTTGGTTGTTTGTTGCTAGATAATTTTAGTACTAGGGAGATTGGTCTTGTCCGCAAAAACAATTTATTCGGCCAACAAATTGGCGACTCCACTGGGGAAAGAACTTGTTGTTTTTGGTTCTCTTTTATTTTGATTTGAGGAAAAGTTTTTCCTGGTTTTTGATTGATGGATATCTGCCTGGGTAGCTTAGGTTTTCTCTGTTTTTGAAAATTTTGAAATCTTTTACGTTTTTCTTGAACTTTTCTAGGGACCGCACTTTGTTCTTTTGCACAGTGCGGGCAGTTTCGCACTTTCCTTAAGTAAACAGTGCGGGACCGCACCTGTTACTTCTGGAAGCCTGCGGACCCTGTTAAATTTTTTGAAAAACTTTAGATTTCTTTTTTCTAGTTTAGTTTAGATTTAATTTAGGATTCTTAGCATCTACCCAGATCTGTATTTTTCTATCAAAAATCTCTTGTTTCTGAATTTCTTTCAGCAATTCTTCATCTCATCAATCTCCATTAAGTTAATTGGGTGTTTTGAGTCTCTTTTTTGAGAAATTCTTAATTTGATTTCCTTTGGTTATTACTTGGAGGTTTGTCTCAGTCTTTTCACAATTTTCCATCTTTTTGCTTTTGTTTTTGCAAAAAAAATTCCCCCTCATTCGCCGGGGGGGGGGGCTAAATTGTGTATGAGTGTTAATCGCCTTTGAGTGTTTTTTGATCTTTGGAAATCTCACCCAATTTTCTTGACTTCCACTTGATTGGTTCTTAGATTACATTAGAATCATCTTGTGTTTGAGAATTCTCTTGCATAGATCACATTTGCATAATTAGAATTCTCATTTTCAGAATATGAATGAAAATGTGCATAGATTACATTTGCATACTTTTCAAGTGAATTGTGCATAGATTACAACTGCATAGTTTACATTCTGAAAAATCAATCATAGATTTAGATCAGTTTTCTTTGATTTGAATTTAGATGTTTTTATGCTTGTTTTAAAAAACACAAAAATATAAAAATTGTTTTGGGATTGATTTGCATTAGTTTTTCTTGATGAAATTAGTGCATTAGAGAATTTGTTATATTTTCTCTTAGTGATCAATTTTTGCATTGTTGGAAGTGTAATGGAAACTCTCTCCTTAATTTAGTTAGGATTCATCGAATTGAAAAGATTACATTATCATATTCGATTGCATTCAGTTTTGGTTCGGGTCATAACACCATTGGTTTCATATCCATTTACCTTTTGAGTAATAACAGCCTAAATAACACAACGCTTAATTAAAATTCATCTAGTAATTTTTACATTTTTAGGGCTCTTTCCACCAATCTAGCTCAGGATTAGTGCTTTGGAATAGGTTGTAGTTAACTTTCCAAAGCAACTAAAACAAACAAGTAGATAAATCTTGTGGTAGGAAATAAATCCAATTGTAATTTGTATAATCTGGGAAGCTTCTCTTAAATAAGTCAATCAGGAGATCATGTCTGAACCTTTGAAACAATCAATTTTGTTTCATTGGGGAAGATAGAAGATTTTGCGCGCATTACAAATGGTAAACCTCGGATTAATGATTGTCGAGGAGCTTGGGGTCACTTGTCGGCAAACCTCAGATTGACCATGTCGAGGAACCTTCAAGGGGATTGAGCTTTGTTACTCTGCCCTTGCGCGTGGGATTGGATTGTAGACTGTTCCCCCAGTTATATTTTTTACTGTTGGTAACCTTAGTGTCCATAGACTTAAGATTATTTCCTAAGGTGACGGTGAAGGAAAGATCTCACTGTACCTGGAGCAGACGTCGACTAGACTCACTTGGACTCTCTGGGGGGTTCTCTTCACTCGAGATGGTTTTGTGAAGAAACTTGTGCCAGTCTGTTTCATTAAGCAGGTTGTCGGGGTAACTGTTCCAACCGCCCTTTCTGTATTAAATTCTATGATGTTGGATTTCATCACCAACTATTGTTTTTAGTACGGGAAGTTACTGTTTGTGTGTGGTTTGACTCCTAGATTTGATAGCGCGTGTTAATTTGTTTGTTTTTACTTTTAGAGACCATAGGTGTGAATTGTGAATTTTAATTGTTAGGTGTGAATTGCGAATTGTTAATTTTAGTTTTAAATTGTTAATAAAATTCACTGAAGTTGAATATAATGGCAACTGTTCCAGAATTTACCAACCAAGGAATCCCTCTTAACGAGAATCCTAGTACTTTTCCTTGCTTTGGAAATGTTGGTCCTCCTTATATGGCTACATTGTCATTACCTGGATTTACAATAGGTTTACCGATATGGTTATTTTCAACTTCATTGGCCCCGAACACTCCAATTGTTCCACCTCAACCGGATGCTTCACCTCAACAGAGTTCACCATCTCAACATCACCAACCTTCTGTTGAACCTTTACCTTCTTCGCCTAATATTTCTTCCTCCAGTTCTTCCTCTTCGCTTGGTAAAAGCCTTGACGCTAGTAACCAGGTGGCTAAGAAGAAGAATAAAGGGAAGAAGAAGAAGAAGAAGAAGCAAGATAAGAAAGAAGTCAACCAACCAACCATGGATGTAAGTGTTAGTTGTGTTGAGGAAACCTCCAACATGCATCGTAAACCCAAATACCCTTGCAAGCTTTGTAAGGGTGACCACTTCCTTATCAATTGTCCTGGTATTCCTAAGGTCTTGGAAGTATGGTCAGAAAAATCTCATCAACTTTCCGTTGATCCATTAACCAGTGATAGTCAGGTTCCTGGAAAAAGGGTAAAGTTAGGTTTCCTTGTAAGTTATGCAAAGGGAGTCATCAAACTCATATTTGCCCTCACATGGATGAAGCCTCAAAATTATTGGAAAAAATTAACATTCCCACAGTAATTTCAAGCCCAGTTCATGTCGCTTTCTCCCAACCTACACAGTCAGCGTGAGTGATTGATCTAATTTCAGAAATCTGATCGATCCCTCTCTTCCATTGAGAGTAAACTCATATCACTCAGTTGATGATCCATTAGTTGATCAAGTGGTGATTCGATTTCATGTTCGGTCAATCCCATTTCTCCCTATGAAAGTGAACTTCCTTACCCTTCAGGTTCTTCTTGTTACCTGAGATTTCTATAAGGGAGCATTTCAACTGTTCCTCACAGACCCCCTCCGTCTTGGGTCTTTCCTTTGATTGGAATAGGCCAGAAAGAACCTTGTCTTCCTTCCATCCTTTCGAGATCCTTTGTGAAGTTTGGTGGTAAGGACATACATACTTTACACAGGTAGATGAAGGTGCTTAAATTAGTGTTTTATCATCAACTACTTCTGACTTTGGGTTCCCCTCGGCTTGCCCTGTCTGTAGTCTGAAATATTTTAACAGAACCATTAGTGAACCTTTAGGGATCCTTCCTAAGTTTTCTATTACTTTGGAAGGTAAAACTGTATGTATTGATCTTATGGTAGTTCGAGGTCCCTTGGATTTAAATTTACTCCTTGGGCGAGACTATGTCTATGCAATGAAAGTTGTCATATCGACACTCTTTCACGTGATGTCTTTCCCTCACAATGGCAATATTGTGACTGTAGACCAACTTTCATTCTATAGTCTTGATTCGACTACCAATAATCTGACATCCCTGAATATTCCTCATACGAAAGTGGTATCTACCCTGCCATGGGTTAATTATGTGGCAACTAGTCCCATGTTTTCAATTACCGATGTAAGTGAGCCTCTCACTATTTGCTCGTCTTCCTTTGACTTAGATTCGGTAATTGACATGGAAAACTCTATGGGATTATTTGAACGCGATGTTTTTATCCCTTTTGAGTCCCTTGGCATGTCTTCCTTTCATAGAACTGTTATTCCATATGAGGAAGACCTCTTGGAAGCCATGATCAAGGTGTGTCCATTGACATGTGTTTCTTCCAGTTGGAAGCCATGATCAAATTTGCATGAGGATGGTTCACATTCTTGGTCAACCTCGTTAAAAATGAATCGGGGTATGAGGTAAGTTCACATTCTTTGTGTCAACCCCTCTTTAAAAAGTAAAACATGTCTTTGAGGATAGTTCTTTTCTTGTGTCAACCTCGTTAAAAAATGAATCAGTTAGTCAGGAGCATAGTTCTTTTTCTTGTGTCAAGCTCGTTTAAAAAATGAAACAAGCTTCTATGAGGACAGTTCTTTTCCTGTGTCAACCTTATTAAAAAATGAATCAGTTGGTCAGAGGATAGTTCCTTTTACTGTGTCAACCTCGTTAAAAAATGAATCAGTCGGCGATGAGGACAGTTCTTTTCCTGTGTCAACCTCATTAAAAAATGAATCAGTAGGTAGATTGTAGAGAGTATATTAATAGATTATAAATAAGTAGTTTATGAGGATGGTTCCTGTTCCTGAGTCAACCTCGTTAAAAAATGAATCAGGTATGAGGACAGTTCTTTTACTGAGTCAATCTCCTTAAAAAATGAATCAGTTGGTCTGAGGATAGTTCTTTTCTTGTGTCAACCTCGTTAAAAAATGAATCAGTTAGTCAGGAGCATAGTTCTTTTTCTTGTGTCAAGCTCGTTTAAAAAATGAAACAATAGGTTATATAGGTAGATTGTGGCAGTTTATGAGGATGGTTCTGTTCTTGAGTCAACTAGTTAAAAAATGAATCGAGGTATGAGGATAGTTCTTTTTTTGTGTACGACCTCATTAAAAAATGAATCATTTGGTCATGAGATGGTTCTTATTCTTTGAGTCAACCTCGTTAAAAAATGAATCGAGTGTGAGGACCAGGTTCTTTTCTGTGTCAACCTCTTTAAAAATGAATCGATTGGTCAAAGTATGGTTCCTTTTATTGAGTCAACCTTGTTAAAAAATGAATCGGGTATGAGGAGGTTCTTTTCTTGTGTCAGCCTCATTAAGAAATATGAATAAGTAGGTTATATAGGTAGAATTGTGGAAAATAGATGAGGATGGTTCTTATTCTTGGAGTCAACCTCGTTAAAAATGAATCGGAGTATGAGGACGGTTCTTTTCTGTGTCAACACTCTATTTAAAAAATAGATGATGGAGTTATATAGGTAGATTGTAGAGAGTAGATACAAGGATAGTTTCTTTTACTGTGTCAACCTCATTAAAAAATGAATCATTTAGTTGAGGACAATTCCTGTTATTGTGTCAACCTCGTTAAAAAATGAAACACGTTGCCATGAGCATAGTTTTTTTCCCGTGTCAAGCTCGTTAAAAAATGAAACAAATCCTCCCCTAATTGAGTCGAGTATTTGATTAGATCTTGTAAATGTTAAGTCATATATTTAGGTTAGTTATTTCAGTTTTTTGCATAATTTTCTTACAGTTTTAGGTCGGGTCTTTCATATGATCTCGTAAATGAACCTTCATTCCATCCAGCTATTAATTTCCAGCAGTGTACTTAGTTGAATGAAATGAAGTTGGGGGGGCATGCGCTCCAGCAGTTACGCTTAGGGGGCATCAAGCACAGTTTTCTCTCTGTTTCAAGCTTGTGTAAAAATGAAACCTATCTTGAGTCAATTTCGGTTATTTTCAAGACTCGTTAAACTCATGAAAATCCCGAGATTATTTTGCTATATTTCATTCTCGTAAAAAACATGAAAATGCCGAGTTATTTCCGTCTTTTCCTGCTCATAAATTAAATTGAAATTCGGCCATATGAGTACATTTTTATCCCTTTTTCTAACTCGTTAAAATTTACGAAAAAGTGAAAGCCATGAGCACATTTTTCAAACTCATTAAAACTTACGAAAAAGCAAAACCCTGGAGTTCTTTTTTAAGCCCTTTTCAAACTCTCTAAAAATGAAAATATTGCCGAGTACTTGATTATTCGAACTCATTAAAGTAAATGAAAAATCGTCCCTTCAGTATAAGTTTACCCCTTTTCCGGACTGAAATGGAATATTTACAAAAAAGCTATACGTTGACTATTTACGGTCAATAGAGTTCTCTCCCGCATTATTTTATCCTTTTTCGGGCTCGAGAGACTAAATTTATGAAAAAGTACACCCATTGAGTTTTCTTAAGTTTTTCTTCTGACTCCCTAAAATTGAAAAACACCGAGTTTCTCCTATATTGGACTTGTTAAAATTTAACAGTAAAGGACCTATTCAATTTTTAAACAGGAACGAACCACTCCTTCTTAGGATTCGAATCTTAAACTAAGTTGGACTCATCTGAAGGATGAGCTTATAAACAAGCAAATGTTATCCTCCTCAAGCTTGTCAAAAATAAAGAGGTACTTGCCAGAAATGGTGGGGGAAAAGAGAGAAAAACGAACTTGTTTGTTACATTTTGATTATTCGGAAAACCGTTAACCACTCTTGAACACGACACTTTTGTTCACCTGGGTTGGGAAAATCCTTTGCCTAACAGTTAATCAAACCATATTGAAAGTCTTCAGCCGGTTTCTGGGTATTAGCTTTGGGTCAATTGTCACCAAACCATCTGCAGTGTCGTTATGTGTTCAAGAGGACAGTTCAAACAAACCATTCATTTGTGAAATATTTGTCTTCCATTTTGACCATCCCTGAGTCAGTCCTTGCCAATATATTTCTTCAAAACTTGATCTATGATTTCGTGTTGTGGGCTTGCCTATGACAGATCACTTTCTATCGACGACAACTCATTATCTAGGAAGTTGATCCAGAAATCGTCAGTACCTTGAAATCTGCATGCCTCAATGGCAGGTTTCTCGCCTTCGACGACAGGTTGCATCATTGACCTTCGATCGAATGATTTCGTGACATGTTCGACTTCAGCTCATTCATTCACATTTCATGGATTGTACTGAGTACTTTGAGAGCCATTGACATTACTGGTGGTTTCTCTCACACTTGTTAACATTTTACATCATTGACTGGTAATCAAGTGGTTTCTACCATGTTCGACTTCAACACATTTAATCGCATGGACAGAATTTACTCAGTTCGAGATGTGTGAAACTTACATCCTGGGGGAGACTTTCATGTCCAGCCGGTGAGAATTTTGGACAGATTATATGACATGGACTATTTGTAAACAAATAACGCGTCCATCATATCTATATTATGTTCATATCAAGTATTTTATTGAAAATCATTCCCGTATTAGAACAATTTAAATCAATTTTCTAGTTAGTTTTGATCTGAGTATGGGAATGCCTACCTCAGCGATGATATGTTTACATATATATATTTTGCATTGAATGTTTTTACAGGTTCCAACTGGGGTGTCCACAGGATGATCCTTGAAATGATAAAGTACTGCACTCTTCATATATGACAGACTTCAACATCATCTATTCCAGACTTTTCACTTTAGGGGGAAATCTGTTACACTAAAAATTTTCATCCTGACATTTTTCTATGTGTATGAGCTCATTATTACTCATACTTCTCCCTTTGCAAGTCTAACATATCAGTTCCTCATGTCAAGCCTTGAAAATCAGAGAAATGTTCCTAAAAATCTCCTAAACTTTGGTGTCGCACTTTCTCTCTATCTTGCCTGCGGTCCCGCATCTAATGTTCAGCTCTCTTGCGTACCTGAATGCACTTTATCTGTGTTAAAGGTGCGGACCCCTGTAAGATAAAAAAGGCACAAGTAAATTCCAAAAATCTCAATAAAAGTAAATTCTAAAAGCTTCTAGAATGGATCTTGCGGTGGCAGAACCGCTCTTGTGAGGTGCATGAATCCCTTACCTTATGGAGCTAACCCCTTGATGTGAGGAGCTTATCCCTTTGAAGGAGGATTCTATCCCTTCATACTTGGAACAGAAAACCTCCTTTTTTCCACTATAAAAAGAGGCATTGGGTAGCCTCAAGGGGAGTTGGAGCTTGAGAATATTTGAGGTTAAGTGCTGTTGAGATTTAGACTCAGTTGACTAAGACTTTTGTGAGGAGAGATTACATACCTTCATTTAACGAACAGGAGTGCATGATTTAAAGTAAAGGAGATTCCTGCTTCGGACCCCGGAAAGTCCTGTGCAACATCAAGGCTCAGGTTGTAAGGATTTTCTTCTTTTGAAATTAATACAAATATACTCATTTTTCTCAATAAGCTTTCAATCAATGGTTTATTTCATAGATTCCTTGATCACTATGATAAGCATGGCTTATGATGATTTCTATACAGGTGCTATGTAATATTTTTCTTGTTTGTGACTGCAGGTTTACGAGGAAAACTCCTTCAAGCGCACGAGGGACAACAACGACTTCAAACAAGCACTGGACAAAAGGTAAGTCCTTAACACCTTCATAGAGCTTTTCATAGATCATATATGCTTAGAGAAAGATTAGTTTATTTGGTTGTTTTTTAAGTACATATACTTTTTAGTACTAGGAGATTGTCTGTCCGTTAAGAACGATTTATCCTGCCAACGAGTGGTTCAAAATTGAGTCCTCCTGCCCCCAAGAGAAAAGAGGAAGAAGTTAACTCCTCCAAAGAGTTATGTATCTCCTCCATATCCGCACATGACCTATGCATCTCCTCATATACCATCCACACATCATGGTAGATGATCCGGAATATCTACCATCCCCAAGCTCCAACATGGATCTATCCTCCATAGTGACAGTGCTGATGATTCCTCATGAAGGACATCTGTCATATGGTCATCTCCTTCTTTGAAATCTCCCATGCCAAAGATGCAAGTTGGAAGGCTGTTATCCTTTCCCTCCTGCTTCTGCCACAACGCAAAATCTAAAATGAGAGTGGGTGAAAATGATGCTGAGAGAATGGCCCTCTCCTCCTTGAGTCTACCCAAGACTCTTAGTGCTATGAAGTTATCCCCCAAGGTTTCCACTCCTCTAAAAACACTTAGTGGTTCCTCAAATGTTGAAGCATCCATCCTCCTCTGCTGATCTAGTGGTCTCCCCGGCAAAATGTCTCATGCAGTGAGACATCATCATCAAGAGGTGACTGCATATGAATGAAAAAATCTGTCCATGCTTCCACTGCGCAATACAATCACCTTCTTAGGTGCATCAACCTCATACAATAGACAGGGATGTGTGCTCCTCATCACATCATGATGGTCATCCTCCCTATCCTCTCCTTGTCTCTCCATGGTTCCACATCTCCTCAACAAGGGCACATGAATTGTGCCTTGATCTCCATACATAAGATCCTGGGGACTTCCTTGCAAAGATGCAAGAATCCCTCTACTTGGAGCAAGAGCTCCTCCTTCCTCTGCATGAGGCACTAGATAATCTCTAGATGGCACAATGATGTTTCCCTCAGCTTCCTCAATATATATGGGCAACTATTGAGTCTCAAAAATGTTCTCCATATTCATACATATTTCCATTATGTCATAACCATTTAGCTCTTATTTCATAGCCATTTGACCTAAAACCCCACATCAAGTAACCATTTTCATAAATATATGGGTTAGGATCCTTGTTTTCCAAAGTTATTTATTTTATGTATTTTAAGTGAATTTATGATTAGAAACTAGAAAATTAATATAGTTTCATATATCTATATATGTGTTATGAGTTTTGTGACATGTGTAGGTCAAAAGGAGATTTCTAGAAGACCCTTATGTGGCACTCTAAAGCCAAATTCGAATTTGGTTGGAGAAGATTATGGGATCAAGAGGATATGTGTCTCACTTCCTTGTTGTATTAAAACTCTAAGAGGATATGTGTCTCATCTCTTAGTTGTGTTGAAACTCTAGAAAGACATGTGTCTTATCATTTCCTATTTTGATTGTAACTCTAGAAATGGAGGGAGAGATTCATGGACTCCCATTAATGAGATGACTCCTCATATTTTGTATAAATAGGAGAAGCTTTCTCCTATCATAAGTAATGAGGAAGTAATGAAAAAGTAGTAGAGAAGTCTTTTGTAACAAAGTTCAAGATGGAATGGGATGTATATTTGTGAGTTCTTTTTAATAGAGAAATTCAGTTCTTTGATGCTGTTTTGATTACAACTTTAAGGAGCTAAAGGACTTCACCAAATTGGTAGCAGAGGGCCCCTGCTATCCAAGGAGGTTTTTACATGTTTTCTAGATAAGTTGCTTTCAATTCTGTTTTGTCATATTTCCTTACTTAGATTGCTTTCTGAAATCATAGCTTTTAGCATAATTTTTAGCTTTTAGATTACAGTAGGCAGCCTGGGCATTTGCACATCTTTTTATAATGACTAATGACATGGAATCAATATTTTCCTTCTGCTAATTTACTTTTCTTAGTTTTTGTTTAATTCCAGCACTATTTGTTTATTTCAGTCTTGCACATTTGCTTTAGTAGTTAGATTTAGATATTAAGTTGCTCATGTCATTTTCAGTTACCTCCGAAAGCCATAGCTGGACTAATGGCGAGGGATTGAAGTATGAGTGTGTAGTTTGATATTAGTTTACTTTTATGCAAGTTAGATATATTAAATTGCTCATGTCATTTTCAGTTACCTCCGAAAGCCATAGCTGGACTAATGGCGAGGGATTGAAGTATGAGTGTGTAGTTTGATATTAGTTTACTTTTCTGCAAGTTAGATATATTAAATTTCTCATGTCATTTTCAGTTACCTCCGAAAGCCATAGCTGGACTAATGGTGATGGATTGAAGTATGAGTGTGTAGTTTGATATTAGTTTACTTTTCTGCAAGTTAGATATATTAAATTGCTCATGTCATTTTCAGTTACCTCCGAAAGCCATAGCTGGACTAATGGTGAGGGATTGAAGTATGAGTGTGTAGTTTGATATTAGTTTCTTTTTTTGCAAATTAGATATCAGATTGCTCAAGTTGTTTATGATTACCTCCGAAAGCCATAGCTAGACTAATGGTGAGGGGTCAGAATATGAGTTGATGTAATTTGATTTTAGTTTTACTTTACTTGCAATCTTTTCTTTGAGTACAGTTTCTTTTGTATTTAGACAGCAGCAAGGATAATGAGTTTCATGATCAATAGTTCACCGTTTGCTTGATTAGAATAGTGATGCAATTTTCATTTCCTTTTAGGAATTAATTTTGTCATTATGTGTTTTAAAATTCTTTTGAAGTTTGGAAAACCATTAGAAGGACATCATTGTCTTGAATATTTGTCTCCATACTTGTCTTTTAGAATTTCATAAAAATCCAAAAACGACAAAAAGTAAGAGATAGGTTATCTTGCACATATAGTGCGCCACACTTCGTCAGCTTACGAATCCCTAGTTGATAATTTATGTTAGCAATTTAGGACACACTAAATTGACCAAACATTTTGGCGCCGTTGCCGGGGAAGTGTAACTAGGTAGCCTTATTTCTTACATCTAAAAAAAATTAATAATTCTTGAGTATGCTCTCCTCCTGCACTTTGTGTGATCTGGAGGATCAGAAAAAGGATTGTTATGTAAAAAAATTTAATAATTCTTGAGTATGCTCTCCTCTTGCACTTTGTGTGATCTGGAGGATCAGAAAAAGAATTGTTATGTGAAAAAAAAAAAAAAAGGAGACAAAATAAAACTTCATCATTTCAATTGATTCAACAATTTAAAAAAAAAATTGTTTTCATGAAAAACTTTGATTTCAATAAATTGTTTTGTTTAATGAATATATATATGTATTTTTAAATTTTTGAAAATATAACATACATAATTTTATTAAACAAATCAATTAAAAAAAATGAAAAAAAAAAAATGAAAAATTAAATTGTTTTGTTACTAAGATATATATGTATATTTTTATTTTTGAAAATATATATATAATTTTAATAACAAATCATTTAAATTAAAAAAAAAAAAAATTCAATAAATTGTTTTGTTTAGTAAATTACATATGTATATTTTTAATTTTTTAAAATATAACATGTGTAATTTTATTAACAAAACAAATAAAAAAAAAATCATTTTGTTTAATAAAATATATATGTGTATTTTTAATTTTTAAAAATATAACATATAGTTTTATTAACAAAAACAAATTAAAAAAAAAAACACAACAAAAATAAAACATACAATAAAAGCAAAGCCATGCTACAGAATGTTCTAAAATAAAAAATAAAAAAAATGAGATTAAACCCCATCAAGCTTAGCCTTCAATGCATTCCAACAATATTTCACATCCAAGTCAGCCTTAGCAATACCACGAACTACAACAACCTGGAGAAAATTTTTTAATATCCTGGAATCATGACTAATTGAAGAACGATTTAGAACAATTACAAGCAGCTATTACCTGGTGCACATGCGATCATTGTGGTTTATGATGTTACCGACCAGGAGAATTTCAATAATATGAAGCAATGGTTGAATGAGATTGATTGCTATGCGAGTGAGAATGTCAACAAGTTGCTTGTTGGAAACAAAACTGATTCAACTACTAACAGAACTGTTGATTACAATATAGCTAAGGAATTTGCGGATGAGATTGGCATTCCATTCTTGGAGACAAGTGAAAAGAATGCAACTAATGCGGAGCAGGCTTTCATGACGATGGCTGCTGAGATCAAGAATAGGATGGCAAGTCAGCCTGCGATGAATAGTAGCAGACCTGCGATTGTACAAATGGAAGGGCGCCCAGTTGTTTAGAAAAGTGGCTGTTGCTCATAAGACAATTCGTAGAATAATTTTTACTGCAATTTGTTTTGAAGAAGTGAAATTCCAGGAGAAAATAGCCATTGTTGTAATCGAAATTGCAAATCCAAGAACTGACTTTTTTTGTTGCTGAGGCAGAAGCCAGAAAAACGCAACTATTTTTGACATGTCAATTTGAAACGCATTTTATGAACGATTGAGGATGAATTTTTAAAATCCACGACATGGGTTTTTTCACTAACGTGGTCAATTAGATAACCTAGAAATAGTTTTACAAAATTCATGGCGGTCTGGGAGAATTTCTCGGTTCTTTGAAGGCCATTTTTTCCTGCCGCATGAGGAAAAACGGTTTTCTGTTTGCACAGTGGAGAGTTTGAACGGCACTTTGCTTAATTTCAGCCATAATTCGGTTTCCTGATTTCTAGGAAGAAGAATCCAAGTTGAAATCAAATTCTTAACGTGGCATTCAATCCACATTCCACTCATTTTTGAATTCAAATTGACTTCGTCTACTTTCTGAATGTTGGATTTCATTAATTCTTCTCTCTTGCATTGTTTGAACGGCAGACACTTCGAACTCTTCAGCCTGCAAAGAACTGACATTTATTTCAAGTTCAGAAATGTACTGAAGCTTCCGAACACGAGAATGCTTTCTTGAATCTGCAACGTCTTATTTTGACTTTAAAAAATCAAGCTCTCAAGAAGCGTATCACTGATCTTATTCAAGAAAAGTTAATAAAAGACGCTAAACATGAATTGTTGATAAAGGATGCACAAAAATTGAAACATTTGTAACAACAACAGCAAATGCATTAGCATTCTTCATTACAGCCAAGTCATATGCATCAGCTCCCAACTTCTTTGGATCTTGATTTGCAGCAACTAAAATTATTGTCAACATTTCGTTTGTATACAATAGGAGAATGGAATTTTTGTTTTTAGTTTTTATTTTTAATTTTCTTATTTAATAAATTGTTTTGTTTAAATTATATATGCATATATATATTTTTTTAAATGTAACATATATAATATTTCAAAAAAATAAAATAAAATAACGATGAATAATTTTGAATCAATGAAATGAATAAGTTATTTGCTCACTTTTCTGAAGGTATTGATTAATTTTGGACTGATGATGAAGGATGAATGGCTAAATTTTTTATTCAAGATTTTTAGCTACAGAAACCGTCGACATTCTGCAGCTAAATTCCAATTCCGCAGCTGTTCTCCAATTCCGCAGCTAAAGTCCAATTCCGCAGCTGTTCTCCAATTCCACAGTTGAAAAACCTCATTGTTCAAATCGGCCTAACTTTCTCATACAAAATCAGATTTTGATGATTCAAGTATCGTTGGAAAGGTCTCAAAAAGATCTAAACAATGAGAAATCCACCATTAGAGTTTGAAATGGTAAATAATGAAATAAATTGCTGAAAAGAAGCTACATTCAACTTGAGGCACTAATTCCAAAACATGTATAAATTCTTTTGATTTTTCCTTTGAGAACTTGTTTCATTAATACAAATTCTTAGTTTTGTGTGTAAATATCATAACTAGAAAGATTGATCACCTCTCTCCTTTGATAATCTTACATTCCATTGCAGAAGAAGTATTAGTTTTTTTTGCAGGTTCTAGGAGGAAGGACAAATGACTACAAGAGAATGGTGTCTCTCTAAGAGACCAATTTGTTTTATAAGAGGATGATCAGCAACAAAGAGGAAATATGCTGATGCAAAATCAGATCCAAACACTTGAAAAACTTTCAGATACCATTGTCTCCATCACATCCATACCTCATAATAAACCATTCACCTCATTTCACTTCATATTTTCCATTTACATTCACATCCACTTTCCATTTCTTTTTGTCCATTCATAACCCACAAATAAAAGCAAGAGGCTAATTCACATGCTTATTGCCCATTTCCATTTCTACTCTCCATTGCCATCTTCCATTTTCATCTTCCATTTCTTGTCATTTTCATTCCGCAAATAAGCCCTGCTTCAATGCAAATTATTGAGTCCATGGTCCTTTGAGTCTAAGTTCTTTGTAAAAACACCTTGAGGCTTGCATGCCTTAATGGCAAGTTCTCATGCTGACAAACAATGGGAATACATTAATGTCTCTTGTTCGTCAGATCTTCTAGGTGACTCGACATCAGCAAAATCATTCGTACCTAGCAAGATGTATTTGGGCATCTTGACTCTCATTGTCATCAATGGTGAGAGTTCTCGTGTTGACTAGTGACATCCATTAATGGCCACTAATTCAACAATTTCCTACTATGTTCGACATCAGAACATCTTTTCACATAGTAGGAATTATGCCAATGAGTTTTGAAGACATGAAGACTATTATTTTCAGCATTTTGGAGCAGATTCAACAAGTTTTAGTAGAAGCAATAAAAATTCATCTTATCTCTTTATCCATGACTCCTCTTGTTCAGCCACTTGAAGAAGAATATGATCAGAATTTTGCAGCCACCACACATACAACTCATCCACATTTAAGGTAAGTGAAGGTATGTTGTTTTCTAATTTTTAGTCATGTAATTAATTAGAATGCTAAAATTGTAACTTTGGAAAAATTCCTCACTCCCTTTTTCACATTGTCATATCTTTAGTTGGGGGGAAGGGACATCATTTCATATCCACATGTCATACAATATCACACATTTTCATTTCATTTCCACCCACATATACTTCCCAACCAACTATTGTTGCAACATGATCCAAAAGATTATATGCCTTGCAAATGATCAATTCATTGATGAAGTAATTGATTTTAAATGTTTTCATGAACTTTGATGCAACAAAGAAAATAAAGCATTGTTACACAAGAACCAATGCTCAAAAAAAAAAAAAAATGGTTGTCACACAAGAACCAACCATTGAAAAAAAAAATGTTGCAATCAAATGTATTATACTTTGCCAAAAAGGAAAATATCAAGAAGCAAAGTTTGGAATGAATCTATATGAGTCAAAACTCATAAAAGATCAACTCATGGACAAATGAATCATTGCAATAGTTGCATGAGGACATGCAACAACTTCAGTTGGGGGGTATGTTGAGTCTCAAAAGTGTTCTCCATATTCATACATATTTCCATTGTGTCATAACCATTTAGCTCTTATTTCATAGCCATTTGACCTAAAACCCTACATCAAGTAACCATTTTCATAAATATATGGGTTAGGATCCTTATTTTCCAAAGTTATTTATTTTATGTATTTTAAGTGAATTTATGATTAGAAATTAGAAAATTAACATAGTTTCATATATCTATATATGTGTTATGAGTTTTGTGACATGTGTAGGTCAAAAGGAGACTTCTAGAAGACCCTTATGTGGCACTCTAAAGCCAAATTCGAATTTGGTTGGAGAAGATTATGGGATCAAGAGGATATGTGTCTCACTTCTTTGTTGTATTGAAACTCTAAGAGGATATGTATCTCATTCCTCAAGTTGTGTTAAAACTCTAGAAAGACATGTGTCTTATCATTTCCTATTTTGATTGTAACTCTAGAGATGGAGGGAGAGATTCATGGACTCCCATTAATGAGATGACTCCTCATATTTTGTATAAATAGGAGAAGCTTTCTCCTATCATAGGTAATGAGGAAGTAATGAAAAAGTAGTAGATAAGTCTTTTGTAACAAAGTTCAAGATGGAATGGGATGTAGATTTGTGAGTTCTTTTTAATAGAGAAATTCAGTTCTTTGATGTTGTTTTGATTACAACTTTAAGGAGATGAAGGACTTCACCAAATTGGTAGCAGAGGGCCCCTGCTATCCAAGGAGGCTTTTACATGTTTTCTAGATAAGTTGCTTTCAATTCTGTTTTGTCATATTTCCTTACTTAGATTGCTTTCTGAAATCATAGCTTTTAGCATAATTTTTAGCTTTTAGATTACAGTAGGCAGCCCGGGCATTTGCATATAATTTTATAATGACTAATGACATGGAATCCATCTTGTCCTTCTGTTAATTTACTTTTCTTAATTTTTGTTTAATTCCAGCACTATTTGTTTATTTCAGTCTTGCACATTTGCTTTAGTAGTTAGATTTAGATATTAAGCTGCTCATGTCATTTTCAGTTACCTCCGAAAGCCATAGCTGGACTAATGGCAAGGGATTGAAGTATGAGTGTGTAGTTTGATATTAGTTTACTTTCTGCAAGTTAGATATATATTAAATTGCTCATGTCATTTTCAGTTACCTCCGAAAGCCATAGCTGGACTAATGGCGAGGATTGAAGTATGAGTGTGTAGTTTTGATATTAGTTTTTTTTCTGCCAAGTTAGATATATTAAATTGCTCATGTCATTTTAAATTTTTACTCAAAACATAGTTGATGTAATGGTGAGGAAGTTGAAGTATGAGTGTGTAGTTTGATATTAGTTTACTTTTCTGCAAGTTAGATATATTCATTATGTCATTTTTGATTTACCTCCAGAAAGCCATAGTGGACTAATGGTGAGGGATTGAAGTATGAGTGTGTAGTTTGATATTAGTTTCTTTTTCTGCAAATTAGATATCAGATTGCTCAAGTTGTTTATGATTACCTCCGAAAGCCATAGTTAGACTAATGGTGAGGGGTCAGAATATGAGTTGATGTAATTTGATTTTAGTTTTACTTTACTTGCAATCTTTTCTTTGAGTACAGTTTCTTTTGTGTTTAGACAGCAGCAAGGATAATGAGTTTCATGATCAGTAGTTCACTATTTGTTTGATTAGAATAGTGATGCAATTTTCATTTCCTTTTAGGAATTAATTTTTTCATTGTGTGTTTTAAAATTCTTTTGAAGTTTGGAAAACCATTAGAAAGGACATCATTGTCTTGAATATTTGTCTCCATACTTGTCTTTTAAGAATTTCATAAAAATCCAAAAACGACAAAAAGTAAGAAATAGGTTATCTTGCACATATAGTGTGCCACACTTCGTCAGCTTACGAATCCCTGGTTGATAATTTATGTTAGCAATTTAGGACACACTAAATTGACCAAACGGTAACCCTCCAATAATGTTGCTGCAAATATGGAATCTCTCCCAAGGTGGAATTAATTTCAGATCATCAAAGGTCAAGGAGTATCCCCTTTGCACCATGATAGTGCCATATCCTACTCCTGAAACATCATACAAGAAATGAGAGCAAATCTGATCTCGCTCTCCAAAGAATAACCCCAACAACAATTGTTTTTGTTGCTTCCCCATGCTCTCATCATACAAGATATGTGATGAAGACATAGTATATGATATGAATGTTGCATCATCACTATGCACCCATACTCTTTGCTGCTCCATGATGCCAGCATCCTGCCACATCTTCTCCATCCTCATACCCTTGGGAAGAGTGTATGCCAAGTGATGGCCAAACTCCTTCAAGAGTAACTAGCGCAGCCAAGCCTCCTGCTGCCCGGTATCATAAATCTGCAAGTAGCTCACCAGCTCCTTGCTTGTCATCCACTCAACCAATGTGGATGTCTCCTTCCATCATTCATATTGGTACTCCTCCCATGAGGGCTACCATCATCCCAAATCAGATTCCTGCATTTCATGGGGTCTTGAAATGCAATATTCCCGAGGATCAATTTGACCCTATGAGGACCCAAATAGGTGGTAGGAAAAAACCTCCCATCATGATGTGCATGGCTCAAGAAATGTCCAACAAAGTCATGAGAGATGTTATCCATCCGAAGATGTCCTCCATCTTCTATCTGTTCCTATGAGAAGGGAGGAAACTACTCAAACTGTTGAAGAATCTTTCACTCCATGATGTGTGGGAGTGCACCTCCATTGAAATCTCTCCTTGAGATATCCTCATCATGTATGGTCGTCCAAAACCAGAGAGGCCTTGGATCTGCTGCCAGTAGAAGTCTCTCTTTTAGCTGTGGCATGCTAATTGAGAGAGTGTCATCTAGAGAGGAGAAAGAGTTTCTTATCTCCATATGTCTACTCCTTCTCACCGCTTCCTCCATGGCTTCCTGAATGAAGCTTCTCTTTGAGTGCTCACATGATGAATGGTTCCTCTTTTCTTCATCACTGCTCTTGTACAACGCAGTGCTATTCTACTGCTCTAGGTCAACTGCATGTAATGATGTAGACCCATCCAAATTGTTTACTGAAATAACAAGAGATGGATTTTTGATCATACCTTGGGGAAATGTGGAAGCTCCTTGCAGGGCTACAAGAGTTTCCTCCTCATCAGTGTTGGTATCCAAAATTGTTGAAGATGAAGGCTACTGCTCCATGGTCTCAACAACGTTGGTACATGCCTCATCAACTGGGGGTGAGGGCTCCTCCCTCTTTTGGCCAAATCTCCTGATCAATCTCTAAGAAAACTCAACAAGAGTAAAGACCCTTGTATGGCTTGAATGAATTCACCACCAAGTACTTGCTCCACCTCCAAGGTGCAACGCTTCAACTTCTACAGCTCTCTGTCTACTACAGGATGTAGCAGGAAGAAAGCCTCTAGCTTCTTCACCCAAACCTCTGCTGCACATGTGAGTGATCCATCAAATGTGGACAATAGAAATCTATTGCCTCTCATCATCCCATAGATGTGGGGTCTTATTTCTTCTTTTCGCTGAATAAAGTGTGGAAAAGCTAGGGTCTCTTGGAAGGCTCTAGGTTTGGCTTGGTATTCAGCAAGGTACTCACTTAGAATTTCGAATTCCAGGTGTTCTTCATGCTTTTGGTCTTCTTCTCTGTGAGAGTAGGAAGTGCATGGTCCTTCCTCTTCCCTTTCTTCAATCTACTTGAACTCCTTGGAGAGGTCTCCTCTGAATCTGAAAATAGATGAGAGTAAACTCATCTTCTTCATCATCTTGATCTTCTTTGGCTGAGACTCACAGGCTGAGCCAAATATCATGCTTTGATACCACTGTAATATTCCAAATTAGGAACATCTACACTATTGGGAATATCTCAGGGTATTACCAATGTGGAGATCAACAATACATAAACATAAGCTGGAAATAGTAGTGAATACATTAATACAAGAATGCCAGAAGATCCACATAACCATTACATTAGATTATAGTAGCCTCAATGTATACAAGATCTTGAGGAAATGATCTCTCAAGCTAGGCAATGCAGCCCCAACGAAACATATACATGACAATAAAGAAATACTGCTATACAAAAGAAACCCTAGCTATGACTGCGCAATCCATGAAGGATAACTGCTGCATAATAATGTCAATACATAGATACATCAATGTATAGCTCAAATAAAGAAGGGGGAGAAAGATCTCAACCCCTGGAAACAAAAATACACAATCCTCAAAAGGATTGGCTGGAATATACACAAAATGGAAATTCTACAGAAATGCCGGAGTTGCTGGGCAACAACTGCAACTCAGAAAATAGAAATGGATGTAGATTGCTAATGATGCTGCAACTAATGGCTGAATCTCATCCAAAGGATCTCTCAGGTGAAAGGCTGATCCAATCCCTGAAGATCTCACCCTCCAAAATAGTGGAGCAAGTCCCCACTGCAATTGCACTCAGAAATAACGTAGTCTAGAGAAGGGAATGCACTGTTGGTGAAGGGAAGTGCTTGGCCTGATGCCAATGGTCTGTAATAAGCTCTGAAAACTCCCTCACTAACCTCTCAGAGGAATAGAATCTCCCTCCTCTGAAAGATGAGCCAAGGAAATGGTGTGTGGAGTCCTCCACTGCAACACCCAGCAACATTGCATTATACTTGAGCAAAAATAAAACAGTCACTGAGAGGAGTAGCTTTGGCCTTGAGCCAAGAGATGTGGAGAATGAAGAACAATCCCTCAAGAGGCCTCTCAAGAAGGAGAAGGAATCCTAAACAGGAATTCCCTGGCAATTCTTACTAAACAACAAAAGAATGCACAATGTCTGCATAGACAATGAAATCAATAATCCAATTCATGAATAACAATGGCTGCCTTGCCCTCCTTTTAAACAAGTGAAAGCTCTCTCTCGATGGGCCCCACTAATTAGGGTTTCCTCCACCAAATATCCTCTTCCTCATTCACACTGCGCTGTCTTCCAAAGTGAGCCACTCCTCCTATGGCAGCGCTGTTGACTTGGTCAAACCTGACCTTGTATTCATGCATTTGCCCCTTTTCACACTTGAGGGTGCAAAATAAAGCGACTCTGATGATCCCTTCCACATTATGAGGGATTTTACTCATGTATTAAAAAATAATGGGTTCCCTTACCCATTTATTAAGTTGCTAGGTGATAAAGACAGAATTTTAATATTCCATTTAGCTATGTGCTAAAATGGGAATATTACAATGATCACCCATTTTCTACTACAGGAAGATAGTCCCTATCTTCTGGGTCACAGTTAGTCGAAAATATGCAAATGTGGCTATGAAGGTAATGGGCCTGAAGTGAATTTATCGTTTGTCTCACAGTTAGTACAAGATCTGCAAATGTGGCTGTGAAGATGATGGGTTTGTAGTGATTTTTTCTTTATGGAGTCCGATGGTTCAATGGTATGTGTTTCTCCCAACCCGTGGAGAGGGATGCAACCGAATGGGGGAGATGCATACAATGTCATTTGGATGATAGCTCAGGCAACATGGAATTTAGGGAACAAAAGTTTTAATTTCATGAAGCCCACAAGTTCTTCCTCGAGTTTTACACAACTTATGTTATTTGCCAGTTTCCTTTGATTTGGAGGTAACATATGTTTTTAACCAATCCTTGTCCTGAGGATGAACCATATTAGATGGTTCGAAACTCGACCAATTCAGAATAATGTGATTAATCCGAAAGGAATTTATCTAAGATAATAAGACCTCAACCAATCATATTACAAATAAATATATTTAAATAATTTATTTATTTATATATAAATATATTTAAATAATTTATTTATTTATTTTCTCAATGTTAAACTTTGGATAAACAACATAAATTTTTAGTCAAAGGTAAACCAATACAAAGTCAAAGCAAAATTGAATGCGTTATACCATGTCTGCGACATGTATAATAAATAAGAAAGATTGAAATTATACCCCCAAATATTATTTTAAAAATAAATACATAAATATAATATAATTCCAAATTAAATTTTAATATAAATTTTTTAAATAATTTATTTTAATTGAGAAAATAATGGATTATCAAAACTTAATTATATAATAATTAAGTTTATGAAACTTAATTATTTTATAATTAAGTTTATGAAAATTGCATGAGTTAAATAAATTGTATATAATATATAATATCTAATTCAAAATATCAAAAATAATAAAAATTAATAAAACAAAAAATATAATTTAACTCCACAATAATTTTAAATTTTAATTATTTAAATAATTAATTTTAAATAAGCCTTGTTTGTTAGTTTAATTGGTTAAGACCTTGTTGTTAAACCACCTTTTTTTTTTACTACAGAAACAATTATAGGCTTGTATTAATGAGCTGGCCTAAATGCCAGAATTTGGACTTACAAGAGAGGGAGAAGCCCAAAGTGCCTCGGCAACCATAAGAAATGTAGCGCTTAAGCTAAAATTCCAGCTCTTATTACATGCAACAATAGCCTCTATTTCGATGATTTGCCCAAGTTTGCGGATACAAACGAATTGTTTTAGTAACAAACAATAAAACATGGCAGTTTGCTGATTAAGGAATTGGGTCCCATGTTTCATCTCCGTTCCTTAGCCTAGCCCCAACATAGAGGAGGGTTGCTTGATTAGCTTCTAGATCTGCATCCTTGTTGTTGACTCTCAGAACGTGGAAGAATTTCAAGTTTTGGAATGATTTTCCCAGGCTTTTGATTCTAGAGATCAGCCTTGACAATCTTAGATCCAGCGGTGAAGCGTTAGTCACAATGGTTTTTATGATAACCTAGGAATCCCCAAAAATGTTTGCCTCCCTGATATCCAAATCAATGAGGAATTTGAGGCCTTGGAAAAGTGCCAATGCTTCTGCTTGAATGCTGGATGTGAGGCCCAGGCCCCAGACGAAACTGTGGATCGTTGTGCCTTCAGTGTTCTTTATGAATCCCCCTGCACCATCCCTTCCTGGATTCCCCTTTGCAGCCCCATCAAAGAACAACGAGTGACTTGTTTGGTTGGAGATCCAATCTTGGAAGTCTTTTTCTGTTTCCCTTATTTGCCAATCTTTGGGGAGGGAGATATTTCTGAGAGCTTTTTGAAATTGAAAATCTAGAGAAGAACCCCAAATGATGTCCTGCTGGCTTAGGTTTGAGTCATCTTTTTTGATCTCCCAGGCATTCTTTCAACTGTCATTTTACCTTGAGCACTACAGTCTTGACTTCATGCTCTTTATTTCGGAAGATTCGATTGTTCCTTTCAAGCCAAAGCTGCCAACAAATGATTTTTGGGAGGGAGGACCAAGCAGCTTTGATCACTTTGTTTTGAGGAAATGGGCCAAGGTATCTGTTCAACCACTTTGCAAACAGTTCAGGGATGGTTCTGGGGAGGCGAAATTGGAATTCCAGATTCCCAACAAATCGCACTAGAGATTCAATGCGAAAATGCAGTCCAGCATAAGATGACTGGCGCATTCCACATTTTTTCTGCACAGTGAGCACATTGACGGGCCATGGAAGCCACGCTTTTGCAAATTTTCATCAGTCAGGATTTTTCTGTGGCATAAGAGCCAGCAAAAGTGATCAATTTTAGGAAGGGAGGGATGGTGCCATATCCCTTTCCATGGTGCAGGATCTGGAGGTTCATGAGGCTGTTCCAGGAGCTTAGTGTATCCCTGTGCAACAGAGAAACTGCATGCCATTGACCCCCAGCCACGAGAGTCCTTGCGTGCGTGAGAGGGGGCCATCCCGTGCAATAGAGATAGCAGGGTAGCACGATCGTGGTGGAGCTCCAGGGGGGTCTCAATCTTCCAATTCGCCCAGCCTGTGCCGTGCCAAGTAGAGATATCCCACAGAGTATTTAAGCCTGAGTTGCTCATCCAATTACGCAGCAAAATGAGAGAGTTGCTCTCCCCCAAAGGCTCTCTGTTCATAATGTGATCTGTCCATATGTTAATACTTCTACCATTCCCGGGGATCCAATAAGCATGGGAGGTAATTAGAGGAGAACATTTTGAACAAAATTTTAGGAAGGGAGAGTTGCTGTGTGGGAGGGCCTTATCCAAACATCAGACTCTCTTGCCTTTGAAGTATTTCCTCCACAGCGCCAACTAAGCCCAACGAGGCTTAGGTGCTATGATTTCCATAGAATTTTAGCTCCCATGGCAATATTCTGTAGGCAGAGATTTTTGAAGTTCAATCCCCCTTCCAACAGAGGTTTGGTAACGATTTCCCAATTGACAAGTGGGATTTTTTTTTTCATTATGTTTGCCTCCCTTCCAAAAGAATTAGTGAATGAGGTCCTCCATCTTCCGGATGATGCCAACAAGAGCGAGAAGGACTGAGAAGTGGAAAGGAGAGAGACTGCTGAGCACTGATTTGATGAGCACAATCTTGCCCGCGATGTTAAGCCAGGTGAATCCCCAAGCCTGGAGCTTGTTCTTGAATTTCTCCAACTGAGGGAGCCAGTCTCTACTGTAAGCTCTTTTGAGGAAAATAGGAAGACCAAGATACTTGAAGGAGGTCCAGGAAGAGGAGGCAGCAAAACCAAAACATCTAGCAATGGAGTTTAGCAAAATGGGCGAAATGTTCCAACAATAAATGTGGCATTTCCCATTGTTGAGAATGCTGCCAGACTCCTTACAAAAATCATCTAGAACTCCTCTGAATCTGGAAGCTGAAAGAACATTGGTAGCCCCCAGCAGTAAGGTGTCATTTGCGAAGAGGGCATGATTAATGTTTTTAATCCCTCTTGCTATGCTTAGACCAGTGATCTCCTGATCTTGCAATTTCTTATCAAGCTGAAAGCTGAGGACAGAGGCTTGTAAGACAAAGAGGAGAGGTGAAAGGGGACACCCCTGCCTCAGTCCTCTTGAGGCTTTGAAGAAATAAGCAGCTCTGTCTTTCACTATAGGAGCAATCTAGGACTCCAAGATGCAAGCCCAAACCCAGTTGACAAAGCTCTCACCAAAACCAAACTTAAGCAAGACATTCAAAATGAAACTATGCGTGACACAATCGAATGCATTTGCTAATTCAAGTTTGATGGCCATACCTTTTTCTTTACAGTGTAGGCTTGAATGGATTTCCTCTTGGACTAGTATGAAGTTGTCCACAATCTTCCTACCATGAATGAAGCCTCCTTGGTTCTCTGGGATAATTTTGGCGATAATATAATTCAATCTATTAGCGATTACTTTAGTAATCAGCTTGTAACCAATGTTGCAAAGAGAGATAGGGCAGAATTTGTTGAAGGAGTTGGCTCCTTTCTCCTTGGGGATGAGAGAAAGGAATGCAGAGTTTGTGCTTCGTCCGATTTTCTGACAAAATTGTAATTTTAGAACCATTTTATAGAGATATTTTTCGACAATCTGCCAGCAACATTGGAGAAATCTAGCTGAGAATCTGTCCAGACCTAGGGCTTTATCGGGGTCCATAGCAAAGAGGGCATATTTAACTTCATTCTTGGTGAATTTAGCTTCTAACAGCTGATTCATCTTAGCTATAATCATGGGGGGGACCACTTCAAGAAGATTTGAGTTCTAGCTCGAATCAGGATCCTCGCTATACAGATTTTTGAAGTGGAGGGAAGCTGCTCTTTTGATGCTTGTGAATTCCTTATGACTGGTTGTTTCTCCCTTGATTTCAGCAATGGAGTTAAAGCATTTCCTAGCTTGAGTTTGCTTATGAAAGAAATAGGAGTTCCTGTCCCCATCTTTAAGCCAAAGACAACGAGAGTTTAGCCTCCAATATTCTTCTTCGTCCAGCCAAGCCTTATGAAAATTTTGTTGGAGAAGGGCCTCTTTGTCAAGTAGCTCTTTAGTAATATCAACATCTTCCGACTGCAACTGGTGGGTATCTAACTGAATTTGGATTTTTTTCCTTTTAGATGATGGATTAAGCAGAGTTTTGGCCCAAATTTTTAGAGCAGCTTTCGCTCTTCTGAGTTTTTCTTCCCAAACAAAAAAAGGGGAGCCATTGACAGGCTGTGTCCAACTTTCTTTGACTATGTGCATGAATTCAGGCTCCTTTACCCAGAGGGGGCTAAATATGAAAGGAATAGGGCCAAGATCGAGGTGAGCTAGAAGCTCGAGCTTAATGGGCTTGTGATCGGAGATGCTGCAAGGGAGGATATGCATTCTAGCCTCTATACCAAGCAAAAGGAAAGAGATTTGGATGAAAAATATTTCAAGCCTTGCTGCGATGTGGCCCAGGCCTATTATTTTATTAGACCAAGTGAACTTACCAGAAGAAGGCTTGATGTCGAGCAGGTCCCAGTCTTGCATTAGGTCCTCCACCCATTCCCTTGCTAGATCCTGAACTATGCTACCTCCTCTCTTTTTTGTTGAGAGTAGGGTGAGATTGAGATCGCTGGCAATGATGATATTTTCTAGATTCACAAGATCACTTGACTTCTTATGGAGTCCCAGCAGGCTTTTTTTTCCCCAGCGTTGACAGGAACATACATGTTGAAGAGGCAGAAGGTCTCTTTTGTAACTAGGTGCTACATTTTTAATAGTAGCCAGTGAGTATTTAGAGTCTCAGCAACTAATTAGAACTTACTAGTGTTCCAGAAAGTGCCTAGAACTCCCAAAGCCCCACGGGCTGAGATAGCTTTTGCACCACTTTTATTCCAGAATTTCTTACTTTATTGTAGGAAGACTGAATCCTCCATTTTGGTCTCCTCGATGAGGAGTATGTCAGGGGATTCTATCCTTATTAAATTTCTTATGGCTTCTTCTTTGGCTCTTCTCCCCATACCTCGACAGTTCCAAGAGACGACCTTCATCATTTACCTCTGGTTTGATGGGCCCCCTTGGAGCCTTGGGACTGGTTTCTCACCATATTTGGTTTTTTTTCTAAAAGCTTCTCAAGGGTTGGTTGACTACCCTAAAGCTTGACTTTGTATGTTTCTTGCTCTCTTTTTTCTTGATTAGTTCTGCGGCCTCTTGTGGATCTCCTTATAGAGGCTCGAGAATCTCCTATTTCTCCTTCCTCCTCTGAATCCTCCAACTCTTGCTCTTCTTCCTCGGCTTCTAAGGGGATACCTTCAGAAATTTCTGCAACACTTGCACCCTTGAGGGAGGTAGAGGGGGTGCCTTTTTTAGGGGAGACTGCCTTTTGGATCTCAGCGTCTTGGGATTCCTCTATCTGAGATATTAGAGGATTGAACTTGTTTTCTTGCCCCAAATTGGGTGGGGGTTGCTGGGCAGGGGCCTGGTGAGGGCCTTTGCCACTGGGGCCACTAGACTTGTGGGGCTTGTGAGAAGTTTTAGAGTGCTTAACCTGGTTCCAGCCATCCTCCTTCCCATGCTCTGCCTCGACATTGGATGAACAACCTCTAGCAAAGTGGCCGTAAACGTGGCATTTCTGGCATTTGAAGGGTAGTTGTTCGTAGTCAAGTTTTCTCACATGAGACCACCTTCTGACGTTAATTTTTATGGCCTCCGGGAGACCCACCTCTAGATCTACTTCGATGCAAATTCTAGCACAGTCATATTGGTCCTTATTATTCACCCGATATATGAATTTCCCAAGGGAATTGCCAATATGCTTCAACGAGTCCTAGTTCCAGCAGTGGACTGGAAGATTTGGGAGCTGATACCACACCAAAACTGCCTTGTAAACATCAAATGCTGGATCGAAATCCTGCGTTCATTTATTGAGGTACAAACCTTGAGGGCCCATGAAGTAGGGGACATTCTGGAAGATCAGGTCTTTGTCGTCTTTTGAGGAGAATTCGAATAGGAAGAAACCTCTCCCCAGAAAATAAGAGGTGACATTGCTCTTAATCAAGGGCATCGAGTTCTTGTTGACCCAGTTCTTGGTGGATCTAGGAGATGGCCAGAGCCCAGTGAACTAGCCAATAAGGGCATGATCAACCAAAGATAGAGAAAACTAGATCGTTGTTTCTGGAGGAAGAGAAATCTCAAGGATATCATCCAGTTTTTTTACGAACTTCGCAACTTCGGGTTTTTTCTTCTTTGGCAGCCCAGCCAGCAGTAGATTGAAAGAATATGTGGATGAAGGCGGTGGAGGGGTAGGGGGAGGCACCTGGGGCATGCCCAACACCTCCATGCTTGCGAACCGTAGGTTAAGCGGAGGCTGCCTTGCTCGATCGCGTAGCATCAAGCCTAAAACCGATTACCATTTAAATGTTTCTTGACTTACCATGTTATAGTATCCCCAAGAATATGATTTATCAATGATTAGGTAACCACTCTTGATATGAAAATCATTGTTAGTACCTTACATTACATTGCAATTTTTCCAACGTCACATTGTGACACTGCAATAGGGATTCATATTGTTATGTTTACATGCTACACATATCAAACATACATTGGATTGTGACAAACACTGATGCAAGGTGACAATTTATGTGATACAAATTGTTGTGATGTTACATTACATGGAAATTTATTTATTAATCCCTCAGTTTTATTAATTCCTTGGGTTTTTAATATTAATCTCTTTTGTTTATAAGATTAGTCCCTTGGGTTTACTAATCCTTTGGGCTTGAGATAACATTAACATTTAATGTTTTGGCATTTGAATGGTGAATAAATATATCCAACGTTGAATTATGACAAACATTGCTGCAATTTCAAAATAAATATGGCAATCATTGTTGGAAAATTACATTATATTGTAATTTTTCAATGTCACAATGCGATACTAAAAAACGACTTTGTATTGTGACAGTTCCATCGTACAAAAATCAATCTAGTGTTGCCTCTCAAAATTACAAAACTAACATTTATCAATCCCCAGGGTTTATTGGTTCGTTGTGTTTATAATATTATTCCTTTAGGTTTATAATCCATAGGGTTATATTATTATTCCACTGGTTTGATTAATGCCTTAGGTTTGTATTATTAATCCCCTTGGTTCATAAAAATTGTGACAAACATTTTGCAAAAATAAATCCAACGTCGAATTGTAACAAAACTTTTTGCAAGATGGGAATCAATCTAATACTCATTGTCGCAATGTTACAGTAAATTGAATTTATTCAATGTCGTATCTCAACATTACAAAATTAGGGTTTATTAATCCATTGTATTTATTAATTCCTTAGGTTTATAATATAAATGCTTGGGTTTGTAATGCCTAGGGTTTATAAAATTTATCCCTTGGCTTTTAATGCGTAGGGTTTATAATATTAATCCCTTGGGTTTATAATAATAGTAGGGTTTAATGCTGTGATGTTTGAATGGTGTAGAAATCTATCTAATGTTGCATTGTGAGAAATATTGTCACAATGTGATAAGCAATATGATAATCATTGTTGTAACTTACATTACATTGCAATTTTTTCAACATCATATTAAGAAACTACAACATATCTTCGTATTATGATGTTTGCATGCTAAACAAATCAAACCAACGTTGGATTTTGATAAACATTATCACAGGGTGATAATTTGTTTGATACGAATTGTTTTAATTTACATTACATCACAATTTATTTAATGCCACCTCTCGGCATTACAAAATAAGGGTTTATAAATCCATTGGGTTGATAATCACAGGGGTTATAATGTTAATCCATTGGGTTTTAATTCCCAGGGTTTATAATATTATTCCCTTGGGTTTACTAATCCCTTGTGTTTAAAATAACATTAACATTTGTTGTTGTGACATTTTAATGGTGTAGAACTCTATCAAACACCCCATTATGACAAACACTATAGCAATTTCACAAGCAATACCAAAATAATTTTTGGAAATTTACATTGCATTGCAATTTTTTAACGTCACATTATGACACTAGAAAAGCGAATCATGCATGGTATAAAAACCAATTCAGCTTCATATTAAGAAGTTTGTATGGTACAAAAACCAGTCCAATATCATATTGTGACAAAATCAATCCAATCTCACCTCTTGACGTTACAAAAAGATGTTTTATTAATCATTTGGGTTTATAATATTAATCCCTTGGGTTTTTTAAATATTTGGGTTTATAATATTAGTCGCTTGGCCATTATAATACCGAGGATTTATAATATTAATATCCTTTGGGTTTATTAATCCATTGGGTTTATAATATTAATAATTTATTGGGTTCATTAATCCCTTGGGTACATAACATTAATCCATTGTATACTTAATATTAATCCATTGTGTTTGTTAAATCCATGTGTTCATAATATCAATCCCTTGTGTTTTTTATCCCTAGAGTTTATTATTATTATTATTATTAAATAATATTATTACCATTCATTCATAATAATAATAATCTCTTAGGTTTATAATGTTAATCCCTTGGGTTTATTACTATTACTATTAATTCGTAAGGTTTATTATTATTATTTTTATTATTACTACTACTACTATTACTATTATTATTATTATTATTAATTGATATTTTATAAGATATATATATATATATATATATATATTAAATCTGTACCATTAATGCCTATAGGTGTATTTCAACCAGATTTACTAATGTGGTTGTGCTAGTGATATGTGATTAGTATGAAAAAATTGAGGGATAATTGGACTACATCCCTCTTCTCACAATGGGATGAGATCTATTTTAATTTAGTTGATTTAGAACGATTTTTAATTCATTTTAATTAAACTTATGACTATGGGTGATAATTGTTAATATTTTTTATTTATGTTTAATTTTTTAGTTAAATACATTATAGGCGTGATCTATATTGGAATTGAGCTCGAAGAATTTTCAACCTTTAAAATATAAGAAATTATGAACTCCTCACATTTGATACTCTGAGAATATTCTTTGTCCAACACACACTTTAATGGATAATATCAAACCATTATAAATAGGTTTTCAATTTCAAAACTTTTAAATAAAAAAGGTCAAGTGTCAAATGTATTTATACTTTTATTTAATTAATAAGGTGATATAGTCCTCCCATGTGTTTTCTCTACTCGGATGGTTGATGGATAATCACACCCATCGATTGAATACAACATATTTCCATATCGACATCATTTCATTAAGCCCTCTTTCACTCTATGCCATCCAGTATTGTTTATTGATGTATTCAGGTTTGGCCTTCCTTTTGTTGTGAGGCCAAGCTTATCGATGACCTTGTCTGGTTTCGGTTTCTAGTTTGCTGTGAGAAAAAGCTCAATAATAAAATTAAATTTATAATTTAGTTACTTTTTATAATAAAAAAATAATATAAATGTGAGATTTATCATGGGATAAGTGTTTTGATGCTTATCATAAGTTGATTCCAATAAGTATTTACTAGAAATTTAACTTATCTCAATGTACTAGTAGTATACACAAATCAAAAGTTCATATATAAATGTGAGATGTATCATGGGATAAGTGCTTTTATGCTTATCATAAGTTGATGCCAATAATTATTTACTAGACATTTAACTTATCTCGATGTACTAGTAGTATACACAAATCAAAAGTTGACATATATCTCTAAAGTAGTTGTGTACTTTTTTCCCTTTCAAATTGATTGATTAATTTTTAAAAATCTCATATTAAGAAGTCTCATATAAAGCGAGTTATGATTTTTTTGAGCATGTGGTATTGATAAGTCATAGCATTGGCATATAATATAGTAATAAAGCCTTTTCGAAGATTCAAAATTTCGATGGTAAAGTGTGATAAATTTCCATGGTTAAGAATCTTGTTCGAATCATTGTCAGGTGTTCGAAGATGATAAGAAGATAAATCACTTCTTGACCATGGTCAAAATTTTTGAGGATGTTGAGATAGATCATGAATAATAACAGATAGAAAAGAAAGGAGAAATAAGAAATTTGAAGCAATCAATAGGTGAGCAAAATATTATCCAATTAAAAGATAATGTACTTCCTAAAGGATTGGTTCCTCTTGAAAAATTATTTTATTCTGATGATGTTGTTGTCAATTTGAAAAAAAATACATCAAGAAAGAGAGATGGAAGAATGTAATATGGGGACCTAGTAGGAGCCAAAGATGGTGATATTATCCAAAGGTGTTCTAAAAGATTATGAAGAGAAGTACATTGGTCTCTTCAAGAAGTATATGGATGTGTTTGTTTGGACGTATGAAGATTTAAAAACATATGAAAAAAGTATAATTCAACACAAAATTCCATTGAAAGAAGGAATTAAACCTCATAGACATAAACTCAAACAGATCAATCCATTTTTGCTAGCTCCAATTGAAACAGAAGTGAAGAAATTGTTGCAGGCAAAAATTATAGTCCCTCTCAGATATTCAGATTGGGTTTCAAATATTGTTCCTGTAAGGAAGAGGAATCTAGAGATAAGGTTGTGTGTAAACTTTAGTAACTTGAAAATAGCATCCCTAAAGGACAATTATCCATTTCCAAAAGTGGATTATGTATTACAGAAAGTGACAGGGGCTTACAGGCTATCTATGATTTATGGATTCTCCGGGTATAATTAGGTAGTAGTAGAAAAAGAATATGAGAAGAAGAATGATTTCAAAATGCCTTGGGGCACCTTCATGTATGCAAGGATGTCGTTTCACCTTATGAATGCAGGTGAAATATTTTAGAGGGACATGGAAATAGCGTTCATGGGTGACACATTTGTAGTTATATATGTAACCATTTTCTGTGGGTCAGATAATGAACACTTGGAACATTTACAGAAAACTTTTCAAAAGTGCAGGAAGTTTGGTATGTCATTAAATCCCAAGAAGTCTTTACTTTCCTTCGAAAAAGGTAAATTATTGGGTCATATAGTTTCAAATAAAGGAGTAAAAATTGATCCAGCAAGGGTGGAATCCATTCAAATGATTCCTCTACCCAAAAGCAAGAAATATATCGAGAGATTCTTGGGAAAAATAATTTTTTTGAGAAGATTTGTGCCCAATTATGTTGAGATTGTGAGAAGCATAATGGATATGTTGAAGAAAAATGCACAAGTAAAATGGGATAAAGAAGCAAGAGAAGCATTTTCTAGAGTTGAGGAAGAACTGCAGGAAGCTCCAGTTCTGATTAGCCTAGAATATCAAAAAGCCTTTCAAGTATTCTCATTTCCATCCCATACTACTATTGTTGTTGTATTTTTGCAGAAAAATGAAAATAGTAAGGAGAAACTAGTTGCATTTTTCAGTAACGTTCTTAAAGATACTGAGCTTAAATACAATATTCTGGAAAATAAAGTATATGCTTTAGGTCAAAGCATTGAAAGCCTTTAGGAATTATGTGTTATAGTCTCCAATAAAATCGTATTTCGCTAATTATACTATAAAAGACATGTTGATTCAATGTGATGTTGAAGGAAAAAGGGGAAATTGGATAGCAAAAATCCAAGAATATTATCTGGATATCGAACCCACCAAGTTGGTCAAGGGTTAGGATTTAGAAAATTTGTTGACAGAAACAAATTTTCAATCCCTGGGAATAAATCTGTTGGCACCAGTAGATGGAGTTGATAATGAAGAAGGCCAAAGCGAGTCCAAGATAGGTATTCAATATAATTTTTTCTGCTCTGATTGGTATAAATATATTGTGCATTACTTGTGTTTCTTTTCTTGTCCAACTTCACTAAATAGAACAAAATACAGATCTCTAAAGCTCAGATCTAATAAATATGTTATAGTGGAAGCAAAAATATATTGGAAAGATCTTGCTAGTATTTTGTTGTTGTGTTTGACCGAAGCAGAATCTACTGAAGTCACCAAAGAATATCATGAAAGTCTGTGTGGAGGACATTATATCTGGAAGGTCACTTCTCATAAGATTCTCAAGTCAGGCTTATGTTGGCCAACCCTCTTTGCAGATGTTTTTCTACTACTCAGAAGCTGTCAGAAGTGCCAGTTGTTTGCTGAAAAGAAGAAACTTGCTCCATTACCTTTCATCCCAATGTTCATTGAAGAGAATTTCAGGCAATGGGGATTGGATCTTATTCGAGAGATCAATCCACCATCAAGTGGACAATTCAAGTTGATTCTAACTACCACTGGTTTCTCTACAAAATGGTTTGAAAGAATCCCCACCAAGAGGGAAAATGACCAAGTAGTGATTTTTTTTCTGGAGGAAAACATTTTCAGTAGATTCGGATGTCCAATCAAGATTGTGACTGATAATGGTCAGGTATTCAGCTATGATTTTTTCATTAATTTCTATCAAACATATAATGTTATTTTATCACATTCCACATCGTATCATCCCCAGTGGAATGGATTGGCAGAGTCTTAAATAAGACATTAGTCACAATATTAAAGAAAAAAATCACCGAGAATCAGATGGATTGGGATATGAAGTTGAATTTTTCTCTCTGGGAAGTTCAAGTTACTACCAAATGATCTACTGGTAAGTCTCCCTATGAACTGGTTTATGGAAATCAAGAATTATTTCCTACTTAGCTAGCCAAACCAGTGATTTATTTCCTTCAATAAGCTTAGGAAGAACCTAATGCTCCGATCAAAAGATTAAAATGTAATATCCCAAAATAGGGAATTTCTACAACAATAAGAACATCTTAGGATGTTCCAAATTTGGAGATGCAGCAATGTAAGAACACATAATGGAGTAGCAGCATTATATCAATGCATAAAACATGAGGAGATCCAAATAGCCATTATATTGATCTCATAGCAGAAAAAGAGTACAAATCCTTGAGGAAAAAATCACTCAAGCTAGGGAATGCAAGCCTCAATAGAACATGTACATGAAAATAAAGAGCACTGCTACATATGGAAAGCCCAAGGCTATGACTGCACAGTTTATAGGATACACTACTACAGAAATAATGTCAATACATGGATATGGAAATGTATAGCTCAAATAAGTGGGGGAGAAAAGCTCTAAACCCCTGGAAACAATCTTAAGACAATCCTACAAGGACTGCTTGAAATATACAAAATGGAAAAAATGTCGAAGTAGCAGGGCTGAGTAGCAGCTGCAACTCAAGAACTGGATGGAGATGGCTGTAGATGATGCACAAGTTGAATCAACCTCCTCCAATGGATCTTCCAAATGAAAGGCTGATCCTAACACTGAATATTTCTCCCTCCTAACAAACAATGCAACGCTCATTGCAGATACACATTAAAAATAACGCATTCTAAGAGAGGGACTGCACCGTGGATCATGGAAATGGTTGGCTTGATGCCAAAGATGGTGAAATATGCCCAGAGATCTTCCTAACTTATCTCCCAAAGGAAATAAAGCTTCCTCCTCTGAAAAATAAGCCAAGGAATGGTGTTGTGGAACATCCACTGCAACACCCTGTAACACAACACTATACTTCAGCAGAAATAACGTTTTAGATGAAGGAAGTGGCTTGTACTTGAGCCTGAATGTGGAGAAATGAACAACAAGGTCACCCAAGAGGCCTCTCTTGAAAGGAGAAGGAATTCCTAAGCGAAAATGCATTGTGCTAAATAGCACAACAACTCTACTAAACAGTAAGAGAATGCACAAGAGTCTAAACAAACCATCAAATCAATAATCATCAACATGTCTTGTTATGGCTGCCTTGCCCTAATTTTATACAAATGGAAGCCCTCTCTCCATGGGTCCCACTCATTAGGGTTTCCTCCATCAAGGAATCTTCCTCCCTCTTTCACTGCACTGTCGCACAAGATGATCTCCACCTCCTATCCCTGCGCTGTTGACTTGGTCAAACTTGACCTTGTCCACATGCAAGTGTCCTCTTTCACATATGATGATGTGAAATCCATCTCCCATGATGATCCCCTTTCATACTATGAGGGATTTTATTCATGTTTTCATTATGTACGGGCCTCCTTACCCAATTATTCAACTCCTAGGTGATAAAAAAAAATCAATATTTCAATTAGCTGCATGCTAATTTTGGAATATTACAGTCCTCCCTTCCCAAATGTTGCTTTTCCTCAAGAAAATGCAAGGATTGAACTGATAAGTCTCCCTTCCTCCTACTGTAGCATCCACATATGATGTACTCCTCCAAGGAATGAGATGTTGTTTCTTCAATGAATCTCCAAATTGCCCCTCCCAAGCATGTAAGCTAGCCAAATGGCTATCATCATGAATAAGTAAAGTACTCAAGGAGGAAATAAGGTGTTTTCTAGAGGTCCTCTCAAGGCATGGAGTCTGAAATGTATTGGGAAACTTCCTTCCCATGTGGATCCTCCATCCCCAAGCAATCATCCATACAAAATGAGTCACCTCCCAACATGGCAACTCCTGAAAATACTCCTCCATCTTGAGTTCATGAAATGTAGGTGGGGTGAATACCTGAACATGGTAGAAATAGGAGCCTACCCCATGTTGTCCTCCTCTCCACTTGTGATAAGTGTAGAGCATATGTTGATCGTGGGCTGCAAAACAATTGCCCTCAAGTGGCAAGATGAAGACTAGATCTCCAAAGATCTCCTCTCTAACGTTGTGGATCAAGCTGGCCCTAATCATCCCATATGTGATGGATAGGAAATCATCACCATATGGCATCGCATCAATCACATGGCCCACCTCAACAAAAGGAAACAATTTTTTGGCTGTGTTGGCCATATCTCCTCTCATGCTCCCATTAGAACATGCAATGCGAAAAGTGTGGGAATCCTCTCCCTCAAAGGACACATCCAACTCATATGTGTCTCTCCCAATCATGCTTTTAATACAAATAATATCAATACCATAAAATGAAATCATGATCAACATCATAATGAGGAAAATTCTGATGGTTTCATGTGGTGCAAGAAGGTACCAATAGTTTTCCCAATAGTGATAGCATATTTTTTCAAACTGCTGCTTCATAAAATTACATGGCAAGTTTTTTTTTTGCTACATGGATAATTATGTATGTCATGACATCTACTAATAAATAGCAAATGTCTAGGTACATCAACTGAACATACATGAAAGAAAACACTTGCCCAAGGCCATATAAGAGATTGTTGTCTCCATCATACAGTTTGTCCCAATGTTGACCATGGAGCTTAATGAAAAGCTTGCCCTCTTGTGGAGCAATGCACTGAATATGAATGGTAAGAGTATCCAAATAAGTTTTTAGACAATCCATGGATGCAAAAATAATATTCTTACCATGTGTTGAGAGTAATATGATGCATATGTATGTGAATAATTCTTCCATAGTGGTATGACACACTCCTATGAAGAGGAATAAACCATGTGCTGCATGAAGAGCACTCTTATCATGCTTGGAAATCCAAGTTAAGAAGATCATATCAATGTAATATATGTTTCCATAAACTAATTCATCATTCTCACCTCCTCCTTGTCCACCAAGTGCATCAAGTGTGAAGTGATCCTGGGGACACTCCATCAATAACCCCAAGCTCCCAAGTGATAGCATTGTTGGCCTATGAAATTAGGCTCCTTCCAACTCATAACTCCATTCTTTAACATGCATCTTGTCAAAGACATCTCCCATAATTCTGCTACACATAAGAAGTCCCTTCCAAAGTGGAAGTACCTATTGATCATCTAAGGCCAAGGAGTAGCCCCTTTCCACCATGATAATGCCATCTCCTACTCCTGCAACATTATGCAATATGTGAGAGAAATTTTGTCCCTCCTCTCTCAAGTACAACTTAGGCAACCAAAGCGTTTGTTGCCTCCTCATGCTCTCATCATACAAACCATGTAAGGAAGACATAATGACTGATATGAAGGTCACATCAACACCGTGCTCCATACTCCTTGCTGGTCAATGATGCAAGCGTCCTACCACATCTTCTCCATCCACATAACCTTTAGAAGACGATAATCCAAGTGATGGCCAAAATCCCTCAAGAGTAACCAGCACAGCCAAGCCTCCTGCTACCCGGTGTCATAGATTTGCAAATGGCTCACTAGCCTCTTGGTCTTCATCCACATCCATTCAGCCACTTGTGGATGTCTCCTACCATCCTCCATATTGGTATTCCTTCAATGAGGGCTACCATCCTCCATGTGTTGATGAACATTGCACTCCATGTCATGTTGAAGTGCACCTCTAATGCGGTCTCTCCATGAGATCTCCTTCTCATCAATAGTCCTCCAAAAGCGATGAGGTCTTGGATTTGCTAAAAGTAGAAGTTTCTCTTTGAGCTAAGAGATGCTCATTGAGAAAGTGTCATCTGGAAAGGAGAAAGTTTTTCTCATCTCATGATGTATACTATCTATCATCCTTTCCTTCAAATATTCAAACCCCAACCTCAACTATGGTATGCACTTAAAAAATGGTTCATGAGGATGATGGTTTATTTCTTCCTCGAATTTTTCAATGTTTCATGGTGCAATGCAATCGTGCTGCTCTATATTAGAAATGTATGTTGGTTCTTAGACATATAAATATGTATTTCCACAATACTCCAAAATATTTTTTGAAATAGAAAGTGGAACTTCATTCATACTCTAATGGAACTTGGGAGCTCCTTGTATGGCTGCAATAGTTCTTTCTTCCAATGGAATGGCTGCCTCATTTGCAGATGTAGAAGGTTGCTCTTCCAAGGCTGTGACAGCACTGGTACAAGTCTCCTTCCATGGTGGTGTGGGATTTATATCCTCTGGTATTTCTCTATCAAAGGTTCTAATCAACCTTTGAGTGAAATCTGTAAAAGTATTCACCCTTGCATGGCTAAAGTGACCAAGCCAAGATGATGCTCTGAAACCATTGTAATATCCAAAAATAGGTAATTTCTACAACAATAGGAACACCTTAAGATGTTTGAAAGTTGGAGATGCAGCAATGTAAGAACACATAATGGAGTAGCGGCATTATATCAATGCATAAAACATGAGGAGATCCAAATAGCCATCATATTGATCTCATAGAAGAAAAAGAGTACAAATCCTTGAGGAAACAATCACTCAGGCTAGGCAATGCAAGCCTCAATAGAACATGTACATGAAAATAAAGAACATTGCTACATATGGAAAGCCCAAGGCTATGACTATGTAGTTTATAGGAGACACTGCTATAGAAATAATTTCAATACATGGATATGGAAATGTATAGCTCAAATAAGTGGGGAGAAAATCTCTAAACCCATGTAAACAATTCAAGACAATCCTAGAAGGACTTCTTGAAATATACAAAATGGAAAAACTGTCGGAGTAGCAGGGCTGAGTAGCAGCTGCAACTCAAGAACTGGATGGAGATGGTTGTAGATTATGCACAAGCTAAATCAACCTCCTCCAATGGATCTTCCAAGTGAAAGGTTGATCCTAACACTGAAGATCTCTCCCTCCTAACAAACACTGCAACCCTCACTATAGATACACACTGAAAATAATGCAGTCTAAGAGAGGGGTTGTGCTATGGATCATGGAAATGGTTGGCCTGGTGCCAAATATGGTGAAATATGCCCAAATATATTCCTAACTGATCTCCCAAAGGAAAGAAAGCTTCCTCCTCTGAAAAATAAGCCAAGGAATGGTGTTGTGGAACCTCCACTACAACACCCTGCAATACCCTGCAACACAACATTATACTTCAGTAGAAATAACGTTGTATATGAAGGAAGTGGCTTTTCCTTGAGCCTGAATGTCGAGAAATGAAGAAAAATATCCCCCAACAGGCATCTCTTGAAAGGAGAAGGAATTCCTAAACAGGAATGCCTTGTTCTAAACATCACAACAACTTTGCTAAATAGCAATAGAATGCACAAGAGTCTAAACATACCATAAAATCAATAATCATCAACATGTCTTGCTATGGCTGCCTTGCCCTCCTTTTATAAAAATGGAAGCCCTCTCTCCATGGGTCCCACTCATCAAGTTTTTCTCCATCAAGGAATCTTCCTCCCTCTTTCACTGTGATGTCCCACAAGATGATCTCCACCTCCTATCCCTACGTTGTTGACATGGTCAAACTTGACCTTGTCCACATGTAAATATCCTCTTTCACACATGAGGGTGTGAAATCAAACTCCCATGATGATCCCCTTTCACACTATGAGGGATTTTATTCATGTTTTCATTATGTATGGGCCTCCTTACCCAATTATTCAACTCCTATGTGATAATAATAAAAAAATCAATATTCCAATTATCTGCCTGCTAAATTTGGAATATTACATGAACAAAGTAATTGAGTTGAGTGAAAAAAGAAAAAAAGTCAAGGATAACTTGATTACTTATCAGGAAAATATGAATTCTATATTTGATAGGAAAGCAAAAGAAGTTCTTTTTCAAGCAGGAGATTTGGTAGTGAGGTGGGACACCAGACGAGAAGAAAGGGGAAATCATGGTAAATTTGATCCTCTCTAGTATAGTCCGTACAGAATTTATAAAGAAAGGTCAAATAACATATTCATTTTGGAAGACTTAGATGGAGAGTTAGTATAGCTTCCCGTGGATGGTCGGTACCTGAAGCATTATTTCCAACATTAAGAGTTCAGTGGTTCACCATTGTATATACCAATATTATTCACTGTTCATATATCATCAAGCAATATTTGACTCCATGCCCGAAGTTAAGGCACTAATATGTGGTTCTTAGTGATTCGTGGTGAAAAACACTATCCCCAAGTGGAGCCAGATGTTGTGGCTCAGTTGCATTTTCCTTTATTTTATTTTAAAAATTAAAAAAAGCATATATGGTAAAATGAAAATCCTTCGTATGTGAGAAATTCATTTTATATTCACATTTTGATCAATTAATATGTTTTCACAGCATGTGAAGGTGAGACCGAGAGTTCCAATTAATACCCCATGTGAGTTGGCGGGTGAGATTAAAGCATATTTCATTTGATAGATATCGGCAGGGAACCCGTGGGTACAAACAACTTGCGAGGTTAGCAGGGAGAGGTGCCTCCACACTTGACCTCGCCGATTGATAGCATATCAAGAATCGACGGTTCCGATTCACAGGGGGGGCAACACCGCAATGAATGCTCAGTACCCCCGTGCGCTCCCGCGATGACATATGCATGTAGCTAGAGAACACCGAATGGCGACGAGAGGTAGCGAGAGGTTGAGAATGAGAAGGAAGATCTTTTAAAACAATTATTACAAAAAAGAGGAGGAGATCTCTAAGTTAAATGAATCTGTCATTAACTTTAAAACTCAAATTGATTCTCATTCTTGTACTATAGTCATGTCATCCAAAACTGATGATCCAACAACAAGATTATCCCAGTTTAGTACGGAGTTGAATATGGCGGGAAAATATCTCAAGAAGGCTAAGAGCGACACGGAGATAGTGACAAAGATAATGTAGACTCAATAAGGAGAAGTTAATAGGTATAGATCAGATTTTCGGACAACCAATAATGAGATAAAGAATTTAAAGGAAAATTGGAAAGGAAGTATAACTCGATCCAAGCACAAGACATTGTATGGAATGAAATTGTTGAAGCTATGAGAACTGACTTGGGAGTCCCCGAAAATAGTGTCGGAGGAAAAGAAAATTATTAGAGACTTAGAGGAAAATGTTATGGAAGATAAATATAAGACTCTTAACGAGCCTTATGGGCAAAAAAGTTCATTGATTTCATCAATTCTAAAACAGATCAAGAGTTGGAAGAAAATGAAACTAAAGACAAGACATTATGTGTCTTAGAGATGAACAAGTTGATTGTAAAAAAATGGTTGCAGGGAAGTCGGCAAAGAAGAAGTTGGTAGTGATTAAACAAGTCATTAACGGGTTTGATAACATATTCGATAAAAGGGCCAAAGAACGATTGCCTTCGTGTTTGGATCTCAAAGGAAGTCTTTTATCATGGGATTCCTATGAGCCACTATTAGTGCCATCGAAGAGTGAAAGGAGCTACAATTTTTAATTTCTTGTAGAGGCATTTTCAGTTTCTTTGGATGGTAAAAAAATTTCTTCATAGAATGACCTACTTTCAACAGGGATCACGACCTTCTAGCTAGAATATCATAAATTTATCAATTCTCCCAAAACGAGCAACGAGATATGGAAGAAGTGCGAGCACTGGATGAATGATCCACCTGGTGACACTTTAGCATCACGGAAGGACATGTCAACAAATCCGAAGAATATAGTGGTAGCCAATCAAATTCAAATTCATCAAATAGATTGAGGCTTTAGTTTTAATTATCTTTTTTTAAAGATCCATATTGTAATGAAGTTGTTAATTTCCATGTAATAGGTAGTTTATGCGGTTTTAGGTAGTTTGAACAGTGGCAAGTAATTTTCAGTAGTTACAAGTACTTTGCATTGTATTTAAAGTAATGAAAAATAAAGAGGAAGGTTTCGAGTTTTGGACCTCCGGATGACCATAAATTTTGTACTAAATTTTCTGAAAATTAATGAAAGAAGATCAAGTTTCTTAGACCTATTGATGTTGATGCGTTTTTCAGTTTCATCATATGTTTATTCTTACGTGAATGAGGTGAAGTAATGTAGCTATGGGTCTCTGTTTACATGTGTAAGTAAGATTCAAATTTCCTTAATGTGCACTCCTTCACTCCAACTATTTTGTCTCCATAAAGTTTATTCTGAGATTTAAAGTGGTAGATTATGTTACTCAAAGCATATCATTTTGAGTTTCATTTCCATTCTCTTCCTTCCATTTCAATGAATATCGGTAGATAATGGCATTGTGAAGGCTTTCATTATATCAGATTATTGGGGGGTTATAAATAATTAATTTCCAAAGGTGTTAAACAAAGACCATATGATATCTTGATTTTGTGGCATACATCTATAAATGTCTTGAGCACCGATACCGTACCATAGCTAGGGGATTGTTTCTTAAGATACAATAGTTCCAATTATTTTCAAACATGACATTAAAGATAAAATATCACGTCTTTAGAAAATATTTAAAATTCCAAGGATTTTGAGGCATGACATTAAATATAAAATATCATATCCTTGAAAAACCTTAAAATTCCAACAATTTTTCGAGTCATGGTGCTAAATAAAAAAATACTTCTAATTGTTTTTAGCCATAGAATTAAAGATAAAATATCATGACTCGGAAAAAAACATTAAAATCTTGACAATTTTTCAACCATGAAATTAAAACCAAAGATTAGGACAACCTAAATAAATGCTAAATGTATAGCTATTTTAAAATCTTTGTATAAGTCAACTTGACAAATAAATAAGCATGGCCTTTTTTAAGACCTTCTACATTTTATGTGAGTCTGGTTATAATAGGAGCACCTTCGTGGAGTCTCATAAGTGTATGAGTGAGGTCGTTCTTCTTAAAGCTCAGATATAACTCCTGGAATTCCATCATGATAGGGGAAAATGTGTGGAGCCATAAAGCACTAAGGAAAATGTCTCAACCACCCATTTCAAAGGAAAACATGTGGGTTTTGAGGTGATAATGATCGATGTGACGTGTAATATTTTCACAACATCCTTCATATTTCATGGTCCCCACATCCACAATAAGGACTTTGATATTAGATACCTGCTGGAAAAAAACATGAACGACTTCTACTACTCTTATTGAAAAGTTTATGCCTCTTACGCTATCAATCAACAACACTATTAGTCGATGTTTAATAAAACCTTGTATTCTCAGAATTTTGGAAGAAGAAACATCATACAAGGGATGGATAGATATAACCATCTCATCAAGCATAGTTTAGGATCATTTTCCAGGGCCATTGTCAATTCCACTTGCTTAAGGCCACCTAGGAGGTTGAATATGTTCACTATAGCCTATCATCACATGTTTACCCCAGTTGGCAGGGTTACTTCGGTAGATATGGGAGCATGGTGTTACACTAACCTACTCTAGCCTAGTTTTCTATGTCCTGTACCACCCTATTATATGATAGGCTATTGTGTGCTATACTATCCTATTGTACCGTAATGTACCCAAATCTAGCCTAGCACAACATAGCTTAGTATACTATGGCCTTGCTTGAGCTACACTAAAGTAATATAAACAAAATATACTTAAGCCCCATATACTTTACCTTATCCTAATCTACTATATGCTAGCATGCACTATTCTATACTCGGCCTAACCTTTCCTACCACTTGTTATCCTAAGATAATATATCCTAGCTTGGGTATATTAAACTAGCCTACGATAGTCTTCTCCAGGCTATCCTAGTAATGCATAACTTAATCTACGAGTGGATTACCTTGACATATCGTAGCCTACCCTAGGTTAATCAAACATAGCCTACACTACCCTTGCTTATCGTACACCAGGGATAGCCAATGCTAACCTTGAATTCCCTACACTATGAAATTGTACTCTAGTCTAGCCAAATTTACATGAACCTTGCTTAAACTATCGTAACCATACCCTAGACAAACTATCATACCCTATAGGAGCATATCCCAACCTATTCTAGCATACTATGACTTCTATAATAGCTTGCCCTAAGCTCTTTGATCCTACCATATTCTACCTTAACCTATCCTACATTATTATTTTCTATCCTATGCTTATCATACTATAATACAACTTACTATGTAATCCAACTTATCATACCATATCCTAACCTAACCTAGCATAATCTAGCATATCCTAGTATCCTCTAACCAAGCTTCACCTAACCTAATCTAGCATAGACTATTCTAGCCTACTCTAGTGTAGCCTCTTCTTCTCTAATATAACATGGCCAAACATATTATATCCTAATATAGATCGTCTATTATTAACCTACTATATATAAAAAAATTAATCCTATACTATCCTTTCAAAGCCTACACTCGGGTTATCCTAGCATAATATAAAATACCCTATCATATTATAGCCTAGTGTAGCCTAACCTACTCTAGGTTATCCTAGCCTACATTAGCCTAGCATAACCTACAGTACACTTAGCTACCATAACCTACTATACACTATCCTAGATTGGTAAAATTTAACTTAGCATAGGCTACCCCTATCGTAGCTTAGCGTACTCCTTCCTATACTAACCTACTTTAGAATAACCTATCCTACCAAAATATACCCTCTCCTATGATATACAACCCTACACTACCATAACCTAATCTGGCTTAGACTATTCTACTATATCCTACTATTCTCCCTAACCTAAAATACACTATCTTAGCCTACTCTAGCCTAATCTACTATGCCCCATAATGTCCTATTATAGCCTACCCTTCTATGTCCTATATTATTTTATTGTAGGCTAGCCTAACCTAATCCAACCTAGCCCAACCCAACTAGTTATACTACAACCTATCATAGGTTATTCTAGACTAGCCTATTCCTAATCTACTTTATCCTAGTATATTATATCTTATCCTAGCCTACGTTATCCTAGCCTAGCCTTTTCTACACTGGCATAATCTACTTTAGCTTAGCCTACTCTACTTGATCCTAGTCTACACTATCCTAGCCTAGCCTATTCAACACTAACCTAATATTTCCTATCCTAGGCAAGCATAACATATATTAGACTAGTTTGGGATACTCTAACCTAGCCTAGAGTGCTCTTCTATAACTCGGACTAGACTTCTCTACCCTATTATAGCATAACTTAATCTACAATAGCCCACCTTAGCCTAGCCTAGCCTAACCTACCAAAATCTACCATAGCCTACACTACTATTTCCAAATGTATACTAACATAGTTTATGCTACCCTAGCTAATCCTACACTATCATATCCTACTATGCTCTGGCCCGACCTCGTTTAGGATTTCTTAGATAAGCCTTGTCTATAGATACTCGGACTAGCATACCTTATTGTAGTATATCCCAACCTATTCTATCATACCATAACATAGTGTGTCTACCCAAGGATAATCTATCCCTAACTAGTTTTGTTTAACTTAGCTATAACCTTTCCTACTCGTAGCCTATTGGGTCATGGTATATTACTCTATCCTACTTGAGGCTATCCTAGTTTATTGGCATTTATCCTAGTCTATGTTTCTCCTATCTTACTTTCCTACGATTATCTATGATTACTCTACTATAGCCTAGATTAGCCTCATATAACTACTCTACCTTAATGTAGCCTACCCTACTTTATCTATCGTATGGTCCGGCTAGTGTGGATTACTCTAAACTACCCTATATTAGCTTTTCCTTCCTTCACTAATCATTCCATACCATTTTGTATCCTACACTATTTTACCTTATCCTACCTTAACCTACCCTTAAGTTATCTATATCGTTGACTAGCCAATCATGTGTTACCCTAACAAACTTACTTATTCATACCCTCCCTACCTTATCATACTCTATCTAATCATAGCATAACCTAACATATTTTCCTATCATAACCTTAGCCTTATATTTGTAACCTTAAATTTTATATTTAAATAACTAATCCTAAATATGGGATTGTATTGTAATTAAAAATAAACATTTAAATCCTAACACCCAAGGGTGTATTTTTAAATCTTAAAATGAAATCGCAAATAATAATAATCCACGGCTTTAAATGTGAATAACTATCTAAATATATTTCCAATGTAAACCTATATAAATTTTAGGTGTAACCATGGTTTAATCTCAAATAAATAAACATATATTCATGATATCATTTGAAATAGAAACCTCATAAGCACATTTCTCTTTAAAAAAAATACCAATAGAAGCATGTAAAAATGATTCATCGTTGATTTAATTTAATGGGAATTCAATATGATGTCACATTCTTTTTAAATTTTGGTTTTAACTTTTATTTTTTTGGTTAAGTATTTTTTTTTTTATTGGAAAAACAAAATAACAGACTTTAGGTTATGTATCTATATAAAGAAGTAAATTAGAAAGAAGAAGCTTAAGTGTTTTATTTAGTAAATAAAATAAAGATTAATAATATTTTTTAATTGTAAAAAAAATAAATAAGATCCTTTAAATCTATTTTTAATATGAATTAAAAAATAAAATATTCATTATCTTAATTAAATAAAAAAATTACTTAATCAAAATAAAAAAAATATAATACAAATAAATTATAAAAAATATTAACAAACATATAATAAATGTACATCTACAGAAACAAGCACTACGTACAAAATAACTAATATAAATGAAGAATATACAAGGAAAATTGAAAAAATATAATATATATATATATATATATATATATATATATATAATATTTATTAAATATTTGAATTAAATTATAATTGAAACCTCATAATAATAAAAAAATTAAAAGAAAAATATGAATTTTGAATTGGTTATATATATATACACGATCAATTTACTATATTCTAATTTTCAAATGGTTAATGCTTTCCTAAATATTCAAATTATTTTCTTTTTTATTTTAAAAGAAAAAAAACATATATAACATACCATATATATATATATATATATATATATCTCAGTAAACTTTCCATAATTCATAAATACAATTTATGAAATAAGAAAATAGTTGTTTTATATTAGGTTGTTCTAGCTTAGCCTAGCTTTATAAATGTTAAATGCTTATTTATTTTTTTAAATGTTAAATGTATAGTGATTTTAAAATCTTAGTATAAGTCAACCCTGACACACAACAACAAAATTTAAAAATCAACCATAAAATTGACACGGAGTGTAATTGAGCTCGACCCATTGTAATGAAAACTTAAAGACCAACAATGAAATTGACACATTGTGGGGACAGACTTGATTTAAAATGTGGCAAATGATATGACAATCATTGTTAGTACCTTACATTACATTGCAATTTTTTTCAATGTCACATTGTGACACTACAATAGGGATTCATATTGTTATTTTTACATGCTACAAATATCAAACAAACGTTGGATTGTGACAAACATTGATGCAAGATGACAATTTATGTGATACAAATTGTTGTGATGTAACATTACATGGAAATTTATTTATTAATCCCTCAGGTTTATTAATTCCTTGGGTTTTTAATATTAATCCCTTTTATTTATAATATTAGTCCCTTGGGTTTACTAATCCTTTGGGCTTGAGATAACATTAACATATAATGTTTTGGCATTTGAATGGTGAATAAATCTATCCAACGTCGAATTATGACAAACATTGTTGCAATTTCAAAAGAAATATGACAATCATTGTTGGAAACTTACATTATATTGTAATTTTTCAATGTCACAATGTGATACTACAAAACGGCTTCGTATTGTGACTGTTCCATCATACAAAAAATCGATCCAATGTTGCCTCTCAAAATTACAAAACTAACATTTATCAATCCTCCCGAGTTTGTTGGTTCATTGTGTTTATAATATTATTCCTTTAGGTTTATAATACATAGGGTTTATATTATTAATCCACTGGTTTTATTAATGCCTTAGGTTTGTATTATTAATCCCCCCTAGGTTCATAAACATTGTGACAAACATTTTGCAAAAAATAAATCCAACGTTGAATTGTGACAAAACTTTTTTTGCAAGATGAGAATCAATCTAATACTCATTGTCTCAATGTTATAGTAAATTGAATTTATTCAATGTCATCTCTCAACATTACAAAATTAGGGTTTATTAATCCATTGGATTTATTAATTCCTTAGGTTTACAATATAAATGTTGGGGTTTATAATGCCTAGGGTTTATAAAATTTATCCCTTGGCTTTTAATGTGTAGGGTTTATAATATTAATCCCCCTGAGTTTATAATAATAGTGGGGTTTAATGTCGTGATGTTTGAATGGTGTGGAAATCTATCTAATGTTGCATTGTGAGAAACATTGTCACAATGCAATAAGAAATATGATAATCATTGTTGGTAAGTTACATTACATTGCAATTTTTTTCAACGTCATATTGTGAAACTACAACATGGCTTTCGTATTATGATGTTTGCATGCTAAAAAAATCAAACCAACGTTGGATTTTGATAAACATTATTGCAAGGTGACAATTTGTTCGATATGAATTGTTTTAATTTTACATTACATCACAATTTATTTAATGCCGCCTCCGAGCATTACAAAATAAGGCTTTATAAATCCATTGGGTTGATAATCACAGGGGGTTTATAATGTTAATCCATTGGGTTTTTAATTCCTAGGGTTTATAATATTAGTCCCTTGGGTTTACTAATCCCTTGTGTTTAAAATAACATTAACATTTGTTGGTGTGACATTTGAATGGTGCAGTAACTTTATCGAACGCCCCATTATGACAAACACTATAGCAATTTGACAAGCAATACCAAAATCATTATAGGAAATTTATGTTGCATTGCAATTTTTTTAATGTCACATTGCGACACTAGAAAAGAGATTCATGCATGGTATAAAAACGAGTCCTACTTCACATTAAGAAGTTTGTATGGTACAAAAAACCAGTCGAACATCATATTGTGACAAAATCAATCCAATCTCACCTCTCGACATTACAAAAAAGATGTTTTATTAATCATTTGGGTTTATAATATTAATCCCTTGGGTTTATTAAATCTTTGGGTTTATAATATTAGTCCCTTGGGCATTATAATACCTAGGATTTATAATATTAATATCCTTTGGGTTTATAATGTTAATAATTTATTGGGTTCATTAATCCTTTGGGTACATAACATTAATCCATTGTGTTTGTTAAATCCATGTGTTCATAATACCAATCCCTTGCATTTTTTTATCCCTAGTGTTTATTATTATTATTATTAAATAATATTATTGCCATTCATTCATAATAATAATAATCTCTTAGGTTTATAATGTTAATCCCTTGGGTTTATTTTTTATTATTACTACTATTACTACTATTACTATATATATTAAATCTATACCATTAATGCCTATAGGCATATTTCAACCAGATTTAATAATGTGGTTGTTCTAGTGATATGTGATTAGTATGAAACAAATTGAGGGATAATTGGACTACATCCCTCTTCTCGACAATGGGATGAGATCTATTTTAATTTAGTTGATTTAGAACGATTTTTTAATTCATTTTAATTAAACTTATGACAATGGGTGATAATTGTTAATATTTTTTAATTATGTTTAATTTTTTTAGTTAAATACATCATAGGCGTGATCTATATTGAAATTGAGCTTGAAGAATTTTCAACCTTTAAAATATAAGAAATTATGAACTCCTCACATTTGATACTACGAGAATATTCTTTGTCCAACACACACTTTAATGGATAATATCAAACCATTATAAATAGGTTTTCAATTTCAAAACTTTTAAATAAAAAAAGGTCAAGTGTCAAATGTATTTATAGTTTTATTTAATTATTAAGGTGATATAGTCCTCCCATGTGTTTTCTCTACTTGGATTGTTGATGGATAATCGCACCCATCGATTGAATACACCATATTTCCATCTCGACATCATTTCATTAAGCCCTCTTTCGCTCTATGCCATCCAATATTGTTTATTGATGTATTCGAGTTTTGGCCTTCCTTTTGTTGTGATGCCAAGCTTATCGATGACCTTGTTCGGTTTCGGTTTCAGTTTGCTTTGAGACAAAGCTCAATAATAAAATTAAATTTATAATTTAGTTATTTTTTTATAAAAAAATAATAATATGATAAATGTGAGATGTATCATGGGGTAAGTGTTTTGATGCTTATCATAAGTTGATGCCAATAAGTATTTACTAGACATTTAACTTATCTTGATGTACTAGTAGTATACACAAATCAAAAGTTGAGATATATCTCTAAAGTAGTTGTGTACTTTTTTTTCCCTTTCAAATTGATTGATTAATTTTTTAAAAATCTCATATTAAGAAGTCTCATATAAAGTGAGTTATGATTTTTTTTGAGCAGGTCGTATTGATAAGTCATAGAATTGGCATATAATATAGTAATAAAGCCTTTCAAAGATTCAAAATTTCGATGGTAAAGTGTGATAAATTTCCACGGTTAAGAAACTTGTTCGATGTTTTTTTAATATACACATGTTTAACTTATATTAATTCATTCGATAATAATAATGAAAATAAAATTATAATACTATCTATTGATGCCTATCATTAACCAACCATTTGATTTATGTGCATGTTAAGTAATAGATGAAATGATCCTTTTTTTCCAAACACTTTTATGGCCAATTTTATTTAAAATCCCATAAAAAATTTTAAAATTTCATAAGTTTAATTTATGTAATATATAAACATTTATACAATCAAAAAGACTTTTTTAAACAATAATAAATCACAATATTAATAGAAAAAAATATTCCTTAGTCCAAAAAATAATTTCATCTAATAATTAAACTATACTTTTATTCTATATAACTACATTAATATAGTAACATAAAATATATAATTTATTTCAGTCTAACCACTATAACCATTGTGTTCCCTAGAGTGTGTGTTTTAGATTGTGATATTTCTAATGCCAATTATATTATTAAACAATATTATAAACGGAACCATTTGAACAATTACGCTATAATAAGCATGTGTTTGTTATTATTACTTTGAATTTTAAATCTGACTTCAGAATATAACGTAGTACTCCACATACATACATGCTGTTTTAAAACATCCTTTTTTACAGCAGAGGGCACAAATATTTGAGTTATCGTTCAGTATTTAAAAACACTTACAAAACTCCTCTTCATTAATTCTCAAAGTGTAAATTAGGGGTAGCTTCATTGAATATATTATTGACACAAATTTTTATTAATAACAATATTATGCAGTAAAACAAAACAAGAAACCTCAACTACATAACACATGGGAATGACAATAGAAAAGTGCTATCAGCACGGAACGGAACGGAAACCGCAAAAAAGCAGCTACTGTCCACTACAGAATGACGACGGTGGAAAATAGTTTTCAAAAACAGCGAGGAGACAAAAAATCTCATTCCATACGTTTTGGAATGTTAATTTAAAGTCCGAGTCATCGCCGTGATAAACGCTAGGAAACAACGCTAGAAATGTTTCCTAGTGGTTCGGATCATGACATTTGATCGGGACATATTATTTTGAAAGTATCTAATCATCTACTTGTGCATGGAGAATATTGAAAAAAAGTTGCACGTTACGAGTCATGTATGAAAAATCCTGACGAAAAAATTCGACTCACGTATGAAAAATATCTGAGGTAAAATTTGACTACATGTTTCTTAGGTAAAATTGGACTAGATGCCTCTTGCCACAATGGGGATGAGACCCATTTAAACTAGATTTATTTAGAATGATGTTAGATTCATTTTAATTGAATTATGAGTGGTGGGGGAAGTGTTAATATTGTTGTCACAATGGGGATGAGACCCATTTTAATTAGATTTAGTTAGAACGACATTTCATTGAGTTTTTTAATTAGGAGTGGTTACGATAAAAGTTAACATTGTTTATTTAAGTTTAAATTTTAAAATTTATTTTGGTAAATTGTTATGTATAAAATTGGCACAATTATATTAATAAATGTGGTTGAGATATTTTGATAATCACATCTACGATCATATTAGTAAATGTAGTTGATATAGAAAGATAAGTGGTAATGGATATAGATTTAATATTAATATTAATATTGATATTTTTTTAAATATAACAATAATAACAATTATATTATAAAAAAATATTATCATTATATCATAAATGTGATAATAATTATAACAATTATAGTCACAGTTTATAATAATAATTATTATATTATAGTAATATGATAATATTATTGATATTATTAAAAACATAATAAATATTGACATTATTAATCAAAGTGATTATTAATATTATAAATACGAGGCTATTATAAACCTTAAACAAAGAATCATTATTATAAATCCAAGGAATTATTATTATAAACTTAATGGGCTAATAAATCCAAGGAATTTATATTATAATCTAATGGATTACAAACTCGAGGGATTTATATTAAACCCTAAGATTAATATTATAAACTCTATCAGTAATATTATACCCTAGGAATATCAACCCTAAATTAATAAATCCAATAGATTTATATTATAAACCTAATGCACTAATAATGTACATACTTCTTAACATTAGTGAGAAAGATTCACAAAGATGAGTTTTAGTTTTCAAAATGCATGAAACTATATTTTTTTTAATGAAATTCATAAACAATATTGTTTTTTCAAACAAGGTAAAATGACTAAGGATTATCAAACATCCTTGTCCTTTAGAAATACTTATGTTTGGTATAAATGTCAACATTTGAATTTCATTTTACTTAAAAAGTAGTTAAAACTATGATATGCAACTCGTACTACTAGAATAGTTATGCCTAATCTCCTTGGGTGAATTTTTAATTGCTTCGAGGTTGGTCAAGTATTTACTATGCAATTTTTTATTGTTGAAAATTTATGTTGGATAGCCAAGCTCTCGTTTCTAACAGACCTTATTTGTGTGATAAAATTTATTTTCATGATTTTGGAATGGGAGAAGGTTATTGTGAGAATGATCCTTATAAATTCATTGGTTCGGAGAATTTGGTTCTTTTCCTAAAAAATTCCTTTTATGTTGCAAGCCTTCACCCCCTAACCAATTTTAGTCCCCTGTCGCACTTTGTAGAGGGACTATTGTAATCGAAATTGTGCGAGATAACATTAGTTTCAACCGATTTATTTGTCCAAATTCCACGATAGCCAATGTTTTTTCGCCTTAAGTATATGCAATTTTTTTCGTCTTATTGGCCTCTTCCAGAGGCAAGGAGGCTATAAACCTAGGCTATATTCTTCTTTTTCTCTTAACATTTTGTAATTAAGAAACTAATGCTAGCATTAAACTAAAGCAATAAATGTTTCCATGAACCATATGAGTTTTAACTATATATGTAGTCTATATATTATTTCTGCAAGACTTCGCCATGTTCGCCATATCTGCATGTACTTTGACAACCGGCAACTTGAAGGTTGTTCTCGCTCTTCTCCGTGCCTCCGGCCCCTTGCAAGCTCTTGATCGTCCCTTGAAGGTTGTTCTCCTTCACCACCAGCACCTTGAAAGGTGGTTCTCCTTCACCATGTTATTCTCCATCCTCATCGATGCATTTTTTTTCGTTGATCGATGTATTTTTTCGATGGCGATGGTGAATGATGCAATCACTCCCCGATAGATTTAGAGACGCCCGAGGAGTGGTTGGGTCCGGTCCGATTGGCTAGGTCTAGTCAAGTTCCGCCAATATTAGGTAGTGCTTCCTTGATCTCGGGGGGGTTCTTCCTCTTGAAACAATCATGATACATCTGCAACTATATCTATAACTATATCATCCAAATCATTGTTGATTTTGGTATCCATTGGTTCTCTGGATTCAATATTTTCTGCAACTTCCTCCGAGGTAAGCTCCACTTCCTTGGTCTCGATTCCCTACTTCTACATGCATCTCTCTTCTTCTCATCTCCTCAGACTCCATAGAATCAAATTAGTTACTAAAATCACTTCTCAAATCCATACTTCAAACGAGTAAAGCTCCATCTTTTCTATCTCAACACTAGAGCTTCTCCCAAGATTGAAATTGATTTGCCTTGCAATATCAACCCTGCAACCCTCGAAATGCGCTAACTTTTCAATCTTTTTAGAGAAACTAAATACATGGTTATTATTCAACACTATTTTTTGGATATTATTAATATTTTGTGATATTGTTAATATTTGGCTTTTTTTTACACATTAGTGCAATTTAGTTGCATTTAACTTGCTTTTATAGTCCATCCTAATTTTATAATGCCAAATTTCTTTGATGTTAGTATTATGATGAAATTTAGTAGAGCTTTTTTCTATTGCTATTGAAAAACATAAGTTAATTTAAATAGGAAATTTGATAAAAAAAACTAAGGGCATTTCAATAATGTACACTAACAAATCTATGAAGTAGCAATTTTCTTCAAAGGAAAAAATAATTTCATGGAAATGACAATGCAAGAAAACCGTTGAAGCCCTAACGTTTCTTCAAAATGAAAAAATATTTTGGTTGAAAGCACAATGGAAGAAATCTATAAATGCAGAGGCAATACTATTTACAACACCAACAAACCTCAAAAAGAGAAATTTAAAAAAAAAGAAAAAAATTTGTAAAGTAAGAGTATCAGCTTGTATTTATTGTCATTGACCTTCAAAAAGGATTATTTACTCACTATATCAAAATAAGTAACCAAAACATGGAAATAAATGATTTTAATTTCCCAAGTTGTGAAAAAAAAAGAAAGAATTCTTGTTTACAACTTTAAAATTCAAAAAAACATTCTTATTTACAACTTTAAAAATTTACGATGCCACACGAAAATTCAAATCTCATCATTACTATTAAAATACTTACATGTGTACATGCATTAGGTGCCATGTTCGTGTATATCAAAACGATAACTATTTCAAGCATATTTACAAAGTTGTTATGGCGCTTCTACCCGAAATGGCGCTTTGAGTCGGTAAATTATAAAAAACTGTGGAAATCGTAAAAGAAAAAATGTTGCCAAGATCCAATTCATCGAATGACAAAAAAAAACAAAATTACTTTCCTGTTATGATTTACAAATAGTTTTTCTGCTGGCATTCTTGTAACCCCTGGGATGCATCTCTAGTTTCTAATCTCCTCTAGCAACTACTAGATCGCATGTGCTTAAATAAATTCTTGAATCATTGCATAACTAAATATATAAAATCCTTATCATGAACTACAATTATCTTTGATAAAGTTCCTACAACATATAAACTAGTAGAGACCTAGTTACTCCACCAGTGTTCAATTTCTTCGATAAAGATACTACAACATATAAACTAGCAGAGACCTATTTACTCCACCACTGTTCAATTTATTGTATGCTATATTGAAGTGAGCACAAATTCATCTGGTGCAGATTTGGTTGGGGACGATTAGTGTAGCTTCCCTAGATTGGGAAAAAATTCTTCATGAGAAGAGAAGTGTTGGTCAAGTAACATTTACTAAGGAAATACTCGACGAGTAAGAGCTAAAGATAGATAAGGTCAAGCTTTCATTTACAGAGAAATGACACAACGTTAAAAGAAACACTTTCAAATGTTTTTTAACCACAATGCATGCATGCTATACATGTCTTTTCATGCATGTTGTAAGTGTCTTTGCCAAATATACTTGGACTTTAATGTCGTGTGGCCCCCTAATGCGTGCAATCAACACAAATCTCATAGTTAAAAAAAACATGTAATAGTAGAATTTTAAAAATAAATAATATAACATAAATATCTCAAACTTTTAAAAACTACATATGTCACTATTTAATGTAAAGTATTTCAAACTTTTAGGGAATTACATAGGTCAATATAAAGTATAGTTATAGAGATTATTGAATTATTTTAATTTTAAAAAAATAACGAGTACTAAATAAAATAATACGTACAATTACGAGTTCTTTAATATTTAAAAATATTTTTCAAAGAATAATTTTTGTGTGCAATTTTTAGTTTGCATAATTTTTAAAAATAATAAAGAATTATTGACCCTAATCTATGGTAACCTATCGTATTCTCTAATCTAGCACTAGCTTATTAGAGTTATTACATTATTAAGATGTGTCACTCTAGATTTATCCATATCCATAATAGATTATATGGAAATAACCTATACTAACCTCTTATTATTATGTAATGGACACTATTATGTATTTTCTTATCTTGCTTATGGCTTTTATATAAGCTGATATCGTTACATTGATTACATGTATGCATCGTAATCAATTATGCAATTACCTTAGTTACATGTATTCACCGTAATCAATTATGCAAATTACCTATTAGTTCTAACTTCAGAAAGCTAGTAGGTCATAGCTATTACCCTGTATTTTCTAAGTTCATGAAAGCTAGTAGTTAGTGATACAAGGAGCTTAGTTATATATAGTGGTCGAAGCGCCTAATCTTAAGCTTATCTTAAACTTGCGGTCTTACCCAGTACTCTTAGCCTTCGCCCTAATTACCTTAGTTACATGTATTCACTATAATCAATTATGCAATTACATGTATTTTATAACTTTTCCCAACTACCTTACTTAAATGCAATGTCACATGGTTCGGGTTGGAGTTGGGGTTCGACAATGATTAGGTTCGGTTTGTGTTCGAAATTTTTTTATGATGTTTGAATGAGGTTCGCCATTAGGTTTGTTTATATATATACATATATTAATTTAAAATGAATTATAGAATAAAAATAGTAGGAAATCAACATCAATAAACACCAAAAAATGCTATCACGGACATGGAAACTACAAGGATAAATTATAAGCTTGAGTTGTAACATGAAGTTATGAGTTTCGATCTATGAACTTGGTCAATGCCTATGAGGTTGGATGAGGTTTCGAAGAGCCCTCAAAAATTTTTTTAAGGTTTGCCAAAATTCGAACCTCAAGGTTAAAGTTTAACGAATCTTGTAACATATCTTACATGTATTCACTGTAATCAATTATACAATTACCTCTATTTTCTAAGTTTTCCCAATTACCTTAGTTACATATAATTTAATCTTTTGATTATTTAGAGTAGTAAATAGATATTATTAGTGAAAACAACTTGTAACATGATTATCTTTTAATTATTTAGAATAGCAAGTACATGTTTTTAGTTAGTGGACACAGATAATAACAAATTGATACAATGAAACACATTAAAAAAAAACCCAATGCCATGTATAAAGTTTTTTAATTCAAATTAAAGATAGTTTGTCAATGGCAAGTTTTTTCCCAACATCAAAGGCATTACTACCACAGGAGTGCAATTCGAGGACGACCATGTTGAAGACTATGATGTAATAATTTGGGCCACCGGTTACGTAAGTGATGTCCCCCATTAGGGTCGAAGGTAGTTTTACGACATTTAATTTGAATTCCTAACTTTCATCTTTTTTTTCTTGATTTCTTGAGATTACATCACCGAAACTTTGGAATTCGCAAAAAATAAAAAATAAAAAAAAATCAACTCAACGATGCCTAAATAATTACTTAAAAAATTAACCCAAATAATTGTGTAAAAACATTTAGTAATCACATCATAACCTTATAATCACATTATTAAAATTAATTACTTAAAAATTAATCAAATAATTGTGTAAAAACATTTAACCATATAATCATATCATAAAGCATTTAATCTTATAATTACATTATTAAAATTAATGAGAAAAAATATTCATCTATATTATATATCACTATACTATGTTTCATTTAATCATTGGGTATATGAATTTTGAACATGAAGGATGATGGTGGGGTTTTTTCTAAGAAGAGGGACTTCCTAAGCTCCATTTCCTAACAACTGGAAGGCTATGGGTAAGAATGATCTGTATGCTTTGGGGCTATCTCGAAGAGGTTTACTAGGATTTTCCATCGATGCGCAGCTAATAGCTCGAGATATAAAAGAAGCTTATAATAATTACGTTAACAACTCTGTGTAATCAAGACTTGCTTCATGTTCCAGATTTGCATGCATATACAAAAAAATGTTTAGTGTGAAGAAATTGCATGCAAGCTTCAATATGCCACTTTTTTATTATAATAGTTAATAATTCTTGAATTAGTTTAAATAACTATTCTTGAATTAGTTGAACTTATTCAAAATAGTTAATAATTTTTTAATTAGTTTAAATAACTATTCTTGAATCAATTTAAATATATTTATTTAAAAAAATAATTACGATAAGATGTTAGTATGTTTACAAAATGAGTATTCTATATGTTAAATTGGAAAATAGCTTATCATTTGATTCAACTATCTTTGCTTCTGACAAAAAGGCTTTATGTCTCTTTGCAGTGGGATCTAATGTTGAAATATGGATGAACAAATCTTTCTTTCCTTTTGCTAGTAGCAGATCAATTTTACGCAACAAATCTTACTTTTTTTTTGCTTCGCTCGTAGCAGATCTAGCTTGGTTGGTGCTGGTAACAGATCTCGCTTGGTTGGTGGCAGGAACTTATTGCCCTGCAACCCATCTTGTTTATTCAGTATTTAATATAATATTTGAAGAAACTCGTTTTGGCCCTATTGATAGCAACAATTTTTGGTACACTCTCAATATTGGTTGTTTCTTTCATTCTTACAACATCTGTTTCTAGTTCTCAATTGTCAATGCATGCCATAATCATGGTTTATTCAGGTTATAAACAAATATTGTAGATTTTATATGTTACAAGTATAGGTATAAATAATGAAATTGGTAGGGACTTGCTTACAGATAGACGTATAAATAACGAAATTGTAAGGGACTTAATCGCTTCCCAACTTCCCTCGCAACTTCCCTTGATAAATTTTTATTAAACATATATACCTTATTAAAAACTTGTGTTAAAAATTTTCTCAAAATATCTAATCATTAATAATAGGTTATATAATTTAGAATGTTTAAACTTAAAATAATTAAAATAATAAATTAATTTATTAAATATTAATTTATATTTTAATTTTAATTTATTGAAATATTCTAAAATTAAATTTATTAATAAATATAATACTTTTTTTTCACATCATAAAAATATATTTTTATATTTTTTATATTTAAATATTTTAGAAATTTTGAAAGATAACTTAATTTCCAATGGAAGTAATGTGAAATATTAAGTTTAAAAAGATAACTTAATTGGTAATGGAAGTAATGTGAAATATTTAAAAAAATAAGAGATCCGAGGTTACGTTGAGGCCTCGAAATTCTGTGGCCAAAACAAGGGGGGGAAAACCACCCGGTCCGGACCTTAAAGCAAACTCCTTTTTTTCGTTTGGTATAGTGGCTCCGACTCGGGGATAATGGGACCAGTTTCCCAACAAGGATGTTTTTATGAGGGTGTTTGTGAATATAACATGCAAATGTATAATGATTTTTTAATCTATATGCATCTATCTAAGTAATTAATTTAATATATATCCAGGGGTGTTGTTCCTTTATGCGATCTAAAATGACATCCTTCAACTATTAGTAATATAGATCATTTAACAGTCGAAAGAGATGAAAATTATGTAAAATGATTCTTCTAACAAAATAGTTTTCATAGAAGATTTGTGTAAAACATATCACATTTTTCAATTGATTACATATTCAATAAGAAACCATAGCTAAATATTAGAACAAAAGTGCATGTAATATTTATATATGATAACCTTTCAAATATATAATGCAATAAAAAAAATAACTATCAATTTAAGAGATAAGACTTAACACAAGTGAATAGAAGTACCATATGCATGAAGTTCTACTATGTAAATTGACAAACAATGAATCTGTTTCTTCCCACTTTCGAGGCGATTTAAAGAGTACAATAGTGCAACATCGGTTAAAACAAACTTTAATTGCTAAAAAGATAACAAAATATATTACATTAATTCATCAAAGCACCCACAAACTTACAGTAGTGCATTCTTTGCAAAATGTTTTTTGACAAATTTACGGACCCTTCTCTAAATGCATGAGAAGGGTTTAAATAATAAACTAACTATAAACTAAAATTAAATTATTACAAAAATGTAGAGGAGGTTTCAAACAACCTTCCTCTAAAATCTTAACTTAAACAACAATCTAGGAATTTAAACTAACAATCCCGATTTTGTGAATCCTACCCTTCTTTCTAAATGTGATCATGAAGTTGAAAAATATATAACATTTCTTTGAGCCGAGTTGGTCGTGATATCCATGATCGAATCTGTTCCCTTGAAAATAACATTTGAGATTACTAATCGAGATCTTTTTGCTGAATCTGTAAGAGATCGAAGAGTTTGATGTTGGTGGTAAGGTTTGATCAGAAAATTCAAGTAATTTTCTCGATCAAACTTATTAACTTTTTTTGATCATTTCCACTTGTGTATCTCGCTCTCTGTCTGCACTTTATTTCTACTTTTCTTTGTTTCTCAAAAAACACATCGGATGTGTTTTCCTCAAGAATTTATGTCTTGAACAATTCCTCACATATAAACTGAATAATCTCATTTGATTTCTTGGACATCTTGGTCTCTACTTTCTCTGCTTGATTAATTTGTGCTCCCCATTCTGCGAATAATGGTTCCTTGTGAAGCTTATCTATTTTTGGTAGATTAGCTTGCTTTCTTGTATCTAAAATTTTACACTGAATGTGTTCTTTGATTTTCTTTTCAAGTCTTTCACATTCCAGTTTCTGAATTGCTATTTGTTGAATCATTATTTTAATGGAATCATAATAAGAATCAATCATGGAAGCTTTTTGACAAAACATTTATTATTCTTTCTTTAGCATGGTGTTTACATCAAGTGATTATTTGATAAATTGTTCTAATTGTGGCTGAATTTGTAACTTAGCCATTTTTATTTCCAGATGTGCTTGCTTTTCAGTAAGCTCTTTCTGATACTTCAATTTGAGACTTTCAATATCTTTATGAAATTGGGTTGTGCTTATTTTTTATTTGCTCAATGGACTTGGCTTTCTCTTCATTCAACAATTGTTCTAATTCTTGTAGTCCGGCTTCCTTTTATTTCAAACAAATTCTCTAACCTCGGTAGCTTTATCAACGATAGCGTAGCATATGCCCCCTCGCATATTGTGATAATTTGGTTAGATGTTTCGGTGGGATCATCTCGAGGAATCTTTCCATAGTACATCAATTGATTCATTTGTTGGTTTTGGAGTTGTTTCATCAATCCTTCTTCTTTTATTTCTTTTAACTACGACCTTGTAACTCGGGATCTGTAGAAAATATCTAATGAAGGAATATCTTCAATCGTAGAACTATCCGATCCGTAGGGTAGGCTACTATGATTTCTTTGTCATGCATTGTTGGAACTCTTTGTATTGGATTCGACAGTCTCAACTATTTTTTTGTGAGGGTTTCTGGTGTTTCGAAACTTGTTTCTTAATCAATATTGGGATTTTCTTTGGGAGTCTTTATTGCTTCGGAAAATTCTTCCCATTCATTAATAAGATCTTTTGCTTGTGATGACTTGGAATGATATAGCATGCTATGAATGCGTAGAACTGTTTTAGAATTTGATTTCGTCCCATTATTTCTTATTTCCTCCAAACATTTCTATCTCCCTGAATAACTTGGTCAATTGTCTTTTCTCGAGTTTGCTTTGTTATATTCGGATTCATTTTTTAGAGTGATCGAATTATCGGACCATCGTTGTGATTCACCTTTGATTCATCTTCAGATATATATTTCATTTTATCATCTAGACTAACACTTGGAGTATTTTTTTTCATATTCAATAGCCGGAAATTTAAAGGAACATTTTCTAGTCTCTTGTTTCCGTATGCTTGAAAAGCTTCAACATCCTCTTAACCTAGTTGACTAGAAACGTACTTGGTAATATCGGAGAAATTTTCCATGCCTTGGAAGAGGTCATTGAATCCATCCGCTTCCTTTATAAAAGGCTCATTTTAAGCTTTGCAATGTAATTTTTTTATCATATCATTGGGATCATATAATATTCCCGGCATAAATGCCAATTCCAATAACCGAATCTTGGGAACCTCTTTGTAAGTATGGCCGGTATTAGTCGAGCAAAGGTGCCGCACTATAGAGAGAAATTAGGCGAAATAGCCTTTTTATCATCCTTTAGTTGCTTTGTGACACCATTGACAAGCTGATAGGCTATTTATTTTGCAAGTAATTTATTGGGAACATAGTAAGGTAAAACATGGGGAGAAGAATAAATCAAAAAATACTTTTCTTTGGCAAACCATCTAGCTACTGGAAGAATATCTACATTGGCTTCTTCGAGAAAACCTAGGAGCTCTTTTGTTGAAAATCATCCGATGTATGGGAAATATGACTACATAATAGATTTTATAGAAATGTAAGTGGAACTCTAAATCCCGCAGTTCTCTCGTGGTACATGTGAATCGGGGTAGGGTCCTTGGTAGTCCATTTCCAACCCATGGTAGGAAATTTAGAAGTAAAATAGATAGCATCCATGACATAGGCATGCATATAAAAAGGAGGTATTTCTCTAAATGAAACACTTCTTTTATTCATATATTCAGATATATGCTTGGTTAGGTAATTGGATAAAATGTATGCCCAATTTAAGATAGATGAATTAACGATTACATCATTTAGGGGAACCCAATCTCTTGAAAATCTAGTGCTATCAGGGCTTGGAAAATATTCTACATAACATACCGAGTGGCATAACAATAAGGATTAGGAATTTGTGCAATTGGGTACGTACTAGACTTATCTTGCTTCAATTTCCCTTCATTGTCCTTCCATTCGAACTGTCATGAGTCTTTGTTACAGATCGTATCTCGAAAATAATGGAGACATATATGTGTCTTATGTGGATGATGTTTGAGAAATGTCTTTGCCCCTTTTCGCTCATTTTTTATCTTCTTCAACCCATTAATTGGTTTCCCTGAGAGAAAAGTGAATTTAACACATAAGGAGTATCACAAGATTAAATCAATCATTTACTTCAAGCACATGTGAGAAGATATGAATCTAGATAGAAAATCTTTCGACATTAATCATATCATTGGGATTTGGTCGACGTTTCAAACCATCTCATGTGGTTCATCCTCAATCTATCAATCATCTTTCATAATTTCTAATTTAATATTTCACATGGCCTCACACGTAAGATCTATCAATCGTTTTAAAGCCATTAAGATCTTAAATTCCATTTGATATGACACAAAGTTGTTTTCACGCGCTAAATTCATTAACTACACAAATCGTAATCATTGCTTATAATATTTTCGTGATACTTGACTCGTAAAGTGTGCGAAAATGCGATGTGCACAAATCGCAAATCACAACATTTATGGGATAACATTTGAGTGTATATTATAAGTTGCACGCAATGCAAATTATGAAAACATTGAAGTGACCGTGATAGCCGAAAAGAATTTATATTTCTTGGTTTATTTGCTTGTCAAGTCCATGGGTATCATAACTTATATCATTTTCTTCTTAAAGCTTTATTGATTAAGTAAAGTGCGATGCGAAAAAGGAAAACAAATATAAACTATGATTGAGGGTTTTTGCAAGGTTTTTTTTTAATTATATCTTCGGAGAGGCTTTGATTGCATTTCACAATTTGCATATTTTACATTTTATGGTTCTTTTTGAAATAAAATATGTAATATGCGATGCACTTTAAGGAAAAAAAATAGAAAATTTATTTTCTATGTTTTTTATTTTAGGAAATTATAAAAAGAATTTCCTATTTATTTCTAAAGGGTCCCTATTTATAAAAAAGTAAATGGGGGGGGTTGTTGTATAGCACAAAAATTGGTGATTCACTTGGGTGAACTAGATGTCTCTCATGAAAAATTTTGAAATTTCTAAACCTTTTTGAAAATAAAATAGTTTAAAGGAATGAAATTTCAAATAAATAATATCTTTGCTAAACAATAAAAAAATTTCTTTTATTCACTATTCATAAGAATTCCTCTTTAAAGATATAAGTATGAAAAATCTATATCATGCCTTACTCGAGTTTAAAAGGATAAAGTAAATAACCTTTTACCGATCAACTTTATACAAATTTACTCTTTTTATCACAGATATAGAGCCTCTGTTCCAATAGGAAATTTTAAGCTTTTGGTAGAGTTATCTTTTACCCGACTATGATCCATTCTCCCATCCAGAGTTTCTCATAATTTTCATCAAACAAATTCTAATTTTGAGAATTTTCTTTTATATATTTTTATTTACTTAAAATCCATTGTCTTGGCTTGGTAACAAAAATAATGACAATGCCATTCACAAAATAGTAATTAAACTAATCAAGCTGGCTATTGATGAGAACCCTTGTCTTTTTGATATAATCTCAAGCCATTACACTCGTTTTTGGTAGAAAATATTAGTAATGTCAGTTTAACTATTCCTTTATGAACATGGTAAAGAAGCTCGTGATGAGACTTATTATCTTTTAAGTTTTTATTCAAAATCATATCTTTTTTATTTTATTTTGAATTACTTTTGAAAAATTTTATAAAATTTTCCGGATGGGATGAATCATAGGTCCTTTTAAGATTTTGGATGATAATGTCGAGTTTTAGATTTCCTTTTTTCTCGCAAAAAGGTTTTTACTATATTAAAGTTTTATTTTCTTGACTCGATAAAAACGAATATTCATGCTATATATAAATGAGAGTTCATCAAAACAAATAATCTGTTTTATTGAAATTTCATTTTTTCGTAAAGATAAAATCAATCTATCTCTCTAAATCTTTCGATTTTCCTTCCTTAACATTTTCATTTTTTTTATAAGTGAAAATAAAAATCAAAAGAAAGTCATCTAAGATTTGTTTTTGAAAGGCCAAATATTAGTACTAAGCAACCTTTTTATTTTTTACAAGAAAAACAAAAGACTTGAATATACAATGATAGAAGGGGGTTACCTCCTATGAGAAATAATTTTTTCAAAAATATGCCCATTAACGAGCAAAGAATAATTTTTTTTCCCTGATAAATCTTGCAATAAAAAATGTTGATGGGCCTATTTCTTCAATTATTTGAAATGGACCTACCCGAAAGTTTTTGAAACTTCGTGTGTTCACCTTTTTCCTCATGCGCTTTGTCCCATTTCAATACCAAATCACCAATTTGAAATTTTTTTTAGCATGACGAAGTTGAATCAAATGAGGCTTTTATTATTTTGTTGATGATGAATATGAGTTTGTTTGGCTTTTTGCTCTTTGTTCTTCTAACTTAAGAATTTGAGCTTGTCCGAATTGTAAAGAAGAAGTAGGAATTTCATCAATAAATTTTACTAAGGAAAGAGATGGAATAACTACATTGGTGGGAAGAATAGCTTCTTTTCTATATACAAGATTAAATGGTGAAGTACCAATATAAGCTCTTTGAGTTATTCGATCTGCCCAAAGAGCGAAAAATTAATGACTTATTCCAATTTCTTTGATTCTAATCAACAGTTTTTTTATTATTATAATCAAATTTTTGTTTAGTGGTTCTACTAAACCATTTCCTTACGGGTAATAATTTGTAGAATATTTTAATTTGAAACCTCTTTTAATTGCAAAATCTATCATAGTAGTTCCGGAAAAAAATAAGATGCATTATCAAACATCAAAGCAGTAGGTAGACCAAACCTCGTTATGATATTTTGATCGATGAAATCAATCATATTCTCCGAATTAGCTACTTTTAATGGAATTGCTTCCACCCATTTGGTAAAGTAATATGTAGCTATAAGAATATATCTATGTTGTTTGGGAAGAGTTTGGAACGATCTCACCAATTATATCTAAGCCCCCATTGCTCAAATAGTTATTCAATATTGATCGGTTGTAATGGGAATGTTGGTTTTCTTTGTTTTCCGGATGTGCTTTGACATATTTTACATCTCCTTGAATATTCATGAGCATCTCTGAAAATTTTAAGCCAATAGTAACCTCGCATGCAAAATTTTATGTGTTGTTGTGTTTCCTCCAAAATTTCCTCGAGCTGGTCCATCATGGAGTTCCCTGCAAGACTTTATCTGCTTCGAGTTTTTTCTAGGAGTCTTAGATGTACAAAATCAAAATTTCTTCTAAATAACACATCTTTAACTAACACATATTTTTTAGCTTTTAATCTCGTAGCTCTTTTTGTTTTATAAATGAGATGATTTGGAGCATATCCATTTCTTAAATAAAATATAAGATCAGAATATTGTGAATCTAAATCATTGAGGCTTACCTTTGATATTTTCACATTACTCGAATCTTCTTCCACTGGTGGATGTGATGCTCCCTGCAAGAATTCTACAAAAACCTTGTCCTCTAATGATTTTACAGGGGTTTTATTTCTACATCATATTCTTGCAATGCGATTACCCGGTTAGCTCTTTTTTTCTCCTAATTCTTTCTACATCAAAAGTTTGTCTTACCGTAGAAAATGGAACTATGATTTTCGTATGAGACTTTAGGAGAAAAAGGTCTAAAAATGTTTTATGGCTTTCAAAATAACAAATGATTTGCTTTTTCAACAGATCTATAATTCAATTCTTCACCTTGTAAATTTGAACTAAAGAATGATATTGGTGCTTCTTTTTGTTGGTCATTTAACTATGTTAAAACAACTACATATGATGTATCCAATGAAAAAGTATATAATTTAAATGGATTAAGAAAATTATGGGTGGTTAGGAATGGAGCATTAACAATTTACTCTTTAATCGGTTCAAAATTCTTCTCTTTCGTTATGTCCCCATTTAAAAAATGAAATTTTTCTTAATCATATTCTGCAATGGTAAAACTATTTGAGAAAAATCAAGGAAAAAATATCTTAACAAAATTAATTTTCCCAAGGAAAGATTGCATGGTTTTCTTATTATGAGGGAAAGAAATTCATTTAATTTCATCAACTCTTTCGAGATCAATATAAATACCATCTTTTGACACGATGAATCCTAAGAGATTTCCTTCATCTAAAGCAAAAAAATGATTTCTCTGGATTTAATGAAATTCCATACCTTATGCATTGTTCAAATAATTGATTTAGGTCATTAACATGATGTTTTTCTTGTTTAGAAAAGACGAGTAATGATGTCTAAATAGATAAAAACCATTTTGTTTATGAGTCCTCTAAAAAGCTATGTCCATGGCTCTTTGGAAAGTGGCACTCGTATTAATTAAACCAAAAGGCATTTTTTTGATAAACATAAGTTCCCCACTTAGTTACGAATGTAGTTTTCGATCTGATCATCCGGATGAACGAGGATCCGATTGTAACCTAAAAAATCCATATAGAAAAGACATAAGTTCAGAACCACCTAATTTTTTGCAATATTTGTTCCATGGTTGGTAACGGAAAAATTTTCCTTTTGACAAGCTTTGTTTAAATTCCTAAAATCAATGCAAATTCTAATATCACCATTCTTCTTCTTGACGGGTACTAAATTTGATACCCATTTTGAATGTCTGATTTGGAAAGATAATTTTTCATTTTTAAGAAGTTTATTCAATTCAATTTTAATTTGATTTTCCAAATTTGGGTGAATATTTCTCAATTTCGTTGTATAGGTTTTTCTTCCGAGATCATAGGAATTGTATGTTGGATTACGAAGTATCAAATGTTTTAAGATAAGAATATCCCAAGAAAAAAACACTTTTGTACATCCCAAATAACTTGATGAATGATAATCTCTCATCGAAAAGAAAAAACCAAGACTTAGATTTATATTTTGAGGTTTTTCTTCATTTCCTAGATTAACTAACTCAAATCTTAAAGTATAACTTTGGACTTTTGAGTTAGTTACTCTTTTAAATCTATCCTTTAAGTCATATAGGTCTTCTAACTTGAAAACAGATTTTGGAATAGAATTTTCTTCTTTGTTTCTTTCCTAATTTGAGATTCATGTTCATTTTCATCCATGATTTGATTATCATAAGATTCTTCGGATGTTAAAAAAATCTATGATATCCGAGTCATTATTGAATACTCTCCAATTGGTAATGTTATCGGGAATAGAGGGTCTAAAAATTAACTCAATAGAAAATCTATCGAGACTAAATTCTTGGGATGGGATCAACTTTGATGCTACATTAGCAAGTAAGTCCGCACTAGCATTTTTGATTCCGAGGTATAGAAGAAATATTGAAGGAAAGAAAGTTAGTAGTTAATTCTTGGACTAATGATTGATAATGTTTTAAACGTCCAAAATTACAATGGATAGTATCTATCACTTGCCTAACTATGATTTCTAAATCTCCTAAAACCTTCAAATATCTGATATTTAAATTGACGACTTTTTAATAATCCTTGAACTAATGCTTCATACTCAGCTACATTATTGGTACAATCAAATTCTAAGCGACAGAGCTAACATAGTATTTTTCTCCTTACGGGTTTATTAAAATGCAACTCTGAACCTACACCATATTCAAATTTAGAACCATCAAAATAAAGTGTCCAAAACAAAGAATCAACTAATTCTTTATCCGAAAAAATTGATGCATCTAGAGTTATCTCGGTTGGGAAAAATTATCGATTTGAGATACAACCACATTATCAAATAAATGAGATGTTGAAGCATTAAAGTTTCCTAAAAATTATTGTGTATAATAGTTTCCAATAATGATATTATTGAAACCTACTTGTTCATTAATCTCTTCAATATCAGTTATCTGTGTGTTTCATAAACTTTTCACGATCAGTTCGAAATTTGATTTGGCTTTCCGATATGTGGTAACCACATATGTGACCGATCTCTGGAAAACTATCCATGAACTTTCTCGGACCAATCAAGACTTAAAATTAAACCATAGAATTCGAGAATGTCCGCAATCAAAATATCAATTATCTGAAAAAACTTTTGGATTTGATGATAATCTAATTGCAATGATTTCAATTGTCCTAATACTTCTACTCTAGTTCCGTCAAGTTGTACTATATGAACTGAGAACTCCGAGGAGTAATGTTTAGTTTAGCACAAACTGATTTTGGAATTATATTCAAAGAAGCCCCTAAATCTATCAAGCAATTATGAACATTTTTGTTATATATTTCATAGGTTAAGAGAAATGGGGGAGTATGGGAGATGGATCGATCACCTATCATGATTAAATTTGAAGCATCTATTTTTTTCTGAAGGAGAGGGTGGTTTACCCTGTTTCATTATCAGCTTGCACTATAATGGGAGTAGGTAAATTTGAAGCGAGAACAACTTTTAGTTCTCTCGAGTAGGATTTTTTTGTTGTTGCTTCAATTTGGTAAGCTCATGAATCGAAATATTTGCTCTAGTCTTCTTCATATATTCAACTATATTATATGCAATGGTATCCGAGATAACCATTGTTTTAGATATAGGTGAAGAATCTCTTGTAACAAGACTTTTTTTGTGTAGATTTTGAATTAGATTTCTTTTTGTTGACTTATCTTTAGCAGGGAGTAGAAATATTTTTCTATTGACTAGACAATGTTGTTTCGGTATTGTTTTTTGCTACGTGTGCTAACATGCAAAGCTTCAAGTTGTTCTTCATTTGATAAGATAAAATCCCACATTCCATTAAGTTCAACTTCTTCTTCTTTTGTCATCTTCTTCTTCTTATAATTGTTATTCTTCATCATCCCTGATCTAATTCAACATTTGACATATTATTCTAAGGTTGAGAACTAGAAATTTGTTTTTTGTTTGAAATTCCCGAAAAACCTTTTTTTGAATTCGAATTTTCAACAACTTGTTTCTTGATGTCTACCATTTCATTGGTTAAGGTTTTCAAAACTTTTTGAAGACCTTCTACATTGAATGGATCTTTTGGTGTTTTCTTTCTAGAATCATCTTTGAAAGATAATTTTCTTTGATTTACAATCTTCTTGAAAATCCTTTTTTCTCAAGAGCAGTTATGCGTTTTTCAACAAATAGAGATTCTTTCATATTTTTCTGCAAGAGTTGCTAGTTTTTTCTCTATCAACGAAAAATAGCTATATTATATGGAAGTGATGAAATATACCACTCAATTTGAACTTTTGTACGTGCAACTACGAGTATGGGAATTTTATTGAGTAATTTATTAAAGCTTGAGTTGAAATCTTTTATCTCCTCACCTGTTTTAGCTTTAAGATTTGAAAGATCATTGATTAGAGTTGTTGTAGTTCTGTCATCTCCAAATTTAGCCATAATTTTGTTTCTTCAAACATATTCCAATTAGTTATGTAGTGAGTAGGTAATGAAAAATACCAGGGATCCTGTAGATCCCTTTAAAAGTATATGGAAATAATCGTACAACACAATCTTCCTCAACTATCGCATTTAAGTGGACAACTAACATAAAATTATGAGCATGTTCTTCTGCAGGGAAGACCATCATCGAGGGTTAAATTGTGGTAGCCATCTTTCAGGGATTTTTGGGTAAAGGGTGAAGAGGAGGAGGCATATTTACTACTCTGCATTACTCCATGGGTTTGCATTTGGTGGAGGGACTTGTCCTGCCATTGGATTGTGAATGGGTTGATTATGAATTGATGATGAAATAGTTTGGTTACTAGGACCACTATTTTGAGTATTGGAACTAGTGAAAGTGATACCAACTAGTTGGAATGAAATTTGTGGAAATGAGTGGAGAAAATGGAGATGAATGGGATGAGATCTCGCTAGTGATTGATTTTGATTGAGTCCTTTTTAAATTCTTTCGAGTACTATTGATGGGGAATTAAAAAGGGATAATCCCCTGTTTTTTGAATTTTTGATCGAGTTAATATTCTTCGAGGTTTTACAAAGGTTGAAATACTAAGATCCGATAATTGTGAAGTTTCAAGATTTTTTAGTAGAAATATATACTTTTTTTCTAACTTTCTATCAAAGACCGAACCTTAGGGAGAATGTTGATTAATTTTAGGAAATAGTATAGTTTGAGTTTCATTAGGAGACTTAGGGGAGGGATGATCAACTTCGAGGGTTTATAGATGAAGAACTCGATAATTTTCTAGAAGTTGAAAGGGATCTAGAGGGAGAGAACTTTGTTGATTTACCTTTAGATTGACCAAACCTTTGTGCCAATCACTTTTTCCCTCCTTCTAACGCCAATGTGTTGGGGCCTCAAAATTTTGTGGCCAAAACATGGGGGGAAAACTACCCGATCCGGACCTTAAAACAAATCCTTTTCCGTTTGGCATAGTGGCTCCGACTGGGGATAATGGAACCAGTTTCCCAATAAGGATGTTTTAATGATGGTGTTTGTGAATATAACATGCAAATGGATAATGATTTTTTAATCTATATGCATCTATCTATGTAAGTAATCTAATATATACCCAGGGGTGTTTTTTCCTTTATACGATCTAAAATGATATCCTTCAACTATTAGTAATATAGATCATTTAACGAGTCGAAAGAGATGAAAATTATGTAAAATGATTTTTTCTAACAAAATAGTTTGCATAGAAGAATTGTGTAAAACATATTTCATTTTCCAATGTGATTACATATTCAATAAGAAACCATAGCTAAATATTAGAACATAAGTGCATGTAATATTTATATATGATAACCTTTCAAATATATAATGCAATAAAAAAAATAACTATCAATTTAAGAGATAAGACTTAACACAAGTGAATAGAAGTACCATATGTATGAAGTTTTACTCTGTAAATTGATGGAAATGAATCTGTTCCTTCCCACTTTCAAGTGATTTAAAGAGTAAAGTAGTGCAACATCAATTAAACAACTTTAATTGCTAAAAGATAACAGAATATGTTCCATTAATTCATCAAAGCACTCACAAACTTACAATAGTGCATTCTTTGCAAATGTTTTTGACAAATTTCTAGACCCTTCTCTAAATGCATGAGAAGGGTTTAAATACTAAACTAACTATAAAGTTAAATTAAATTATTACAAAAAATGTAGAGGAGGTTTCAAAAAAAACCTTCCTCTAAAAGCTTAACTTAAACAACAATCTAGGAATTTAAAACTAAAAATCTTGATTTTGCAAATCGTGCCCTTCTTTTCTGAATGTGATCACGAAAGTTGAAAAATATCTAACATTGCTTTGAAATGAGATGGCTCGTGATATTCATGATCGAATCTATCCCTTGAAATTAACATTTGAGATTACCGATCGAGATCTTTTTGCTGAATCTGTAAGAGACTCGAAGAGTTTGATATTGATGGTAAGGTTTGATCAGAAAAATTCCAGTAATTTTCCTGATCAAAATTATTAAATTTTTTGATCATTTCCTCTTGTGTATCTACTCTTTGTCTCCACTTTATTTCTACTTCTCTTGTTCCCTAAAACACATCGGACATGTTTTCCTCAAGAAGTTCTTTCTTAAACAATTGTTCACATATAAAATGAATAATCTCATTTGATTTCTTTGATGTCTTGGTCGCTACTTTCTCTGCTTGATTAATTTTGTACTCCCCATTCCGCGAATAGCGGTTCTTTTTTGAAGCTTATCTATTTGTGGTAGATTAGCTTACTTTCTTGTATCTAAAATTTGCCACTGAATGTGTTCTTCGATTTTATTTTCAAGTCTTTCACATTCAGCTTTCCAAATTTCTATTTGTTGAATCATTATTTTAATGGAATCACAATAAGAATCAATCATGGAAGCTTGTTGAACAAATATTTCTTGTTCTTTAGCATTGTGTTTACATCAAGTGCTTGTTTGATTAAATTGTTCTAATTATGGTTGACTCTAGTAACTCGACCCATTTCTATTTCAAGATGTGCTTGCTTTTCATTAAGCTCTTTTCGATACTTCAATTTGAGGCTTTCAATATCTTCATGAAATTGGGTTGTGCTTACTTTTATTTTCTCAAATGGACTTGGCTTTCTCTTTATTCAACAATTGTTCTAATTCTTGTACTTTGGCTTCCTTTTGCTTCAAAAAATACTCTAACCTCATTAGCTTTATCAACAATAGCGGTAGCATATGCCCCTAAATATTGTGATAATTTGGTTAGATGTTCAGGTGGGATCATCTGAGGAATCTTTCCATAGTACATCAATCGATTCATTTGTTGGTTTTGGAGTTGTTTCATCAATCCTTCTTCTTTTATTTCTTTCAACTACAACCTTGTAACTGGGATTGTAGAAATATCTAATGAAGGAATATCTTCAATCCGTAGAACTATCTAATCCGTAGGGTGAGCTGGTATGATTTCTTTGTCATGCATTATCGGAACTCTTTGTAGTGGATTAACAGGTCTCAACTATTTTTCGTGAGCGTTCGGTGTTTGGAAACTTGTTGCTTGATCAGTATTTGGGATTTTCTTTGGGAGTCTTTATTTCTTCAAAAAATTTCTTCCCATTCATTAATAAGATCTTTTGCTTGTGATGAATTGGATTGATATAGCATGCTATGACTGTATATAATTGTTTCAGAATTTGATTCCGACCCATTATTTCTTGTTTCCTCTAGCATTTCTATCTCTTGAATAACTTGGTCAATTATCTTTTCCGAGTTTTCTTTCTTAGATTTTGATTCATTTTTAGAGTGATCCGAATTATCAAACTACCGCTATTATTGACCTAATTCATCTTCATATATATCTTTCATTTCATCATCCAAACTAACACTTGGAGTATGTTTTTCATCTTCAATAGTCGGCAAATTTAAAGGAACGTTTTCTAGTCTCTTGTTTTTTGTATGCTTGAAAAGCTTTAGCATCCTCTTGACTTAGTTGACTAGAAACGTACTAGGTAATATCGGAGAAATTTCCCATGCCTTGGAAGAGGTCATCGAATCCATTTGTTTCCTTTAAAAAAGGATTCATTTTAAGCTCTGCGATGTAATTTTTTATCACATCATTGGGAACATATAATATTCCCGACATAAATTCCAATTTGAATAACTGAATCTTGGGAACCTCTTTATAAGTATGGCCGATATTAGCGAGAGAAAAGGTGTTGCACTTTGTAGAGGGAAATTAAGCCAAATAGCCTTTTTATCATCCTTCAACTACTTCGTGACACCATTGACAAGCTGATAGGCTATTTATTTTGCAAGTAATTTATCGAGAACATAGTAAGGTAAAACATGGGGGAGAAGCATAACTCCCAAATACTCTAATGTATGTAAAATTTTCCTCGGAAAACCATCTAGCTATCTGGAAAGAATATCTACATTAGCTTCTTCAGAAACCACAGGGAGCTCTTTTGTTGAAAATTATCTTATGTATGGGCAATATGACTCCATAACAGATTTTATAGAAATATAAGTGGAACTCTGAATCCCATAGTTCTTTGTGGTAGATGTGAATCGCGGTAGGGTCCTTGGTAGTCCATTTCCAACCCATGGTAGGAAATTTAGAAGTAAAACATATAGCATCGATGGCATAGGAAAAAATATAAAAATGACGTATTTATTTGAATGAAACACTTATCTTGCTTCAATTTCCCTTCATTGTCCTTCCATTCGAATTTCCATAGTATTTGTTCCAGACGGTATCTACAAATAACGAAGACATATATGTGTCTTTTGTGGACGACGTTTGAGAAATTTCTTTGCCCCTTACGCTTAGTTTTATCTTCTTCAACCCGTTAATTTTTTTTCCTAAGAGCAAAGTGAATTTAACACATAAGGAGTATCACAAGATTAAATCAATCATTTACTTCAAAACACATACGAGAATATATCAATCATGTCAATCATATTTCATAATTTATAATTTAATATTTCACATGGCCTCACACATAAGATCTATCAATTGTTTTAAAGACATTAAGATCTTAAATTCCATTTGATATGACACAAGTTGTTTCACACGCTGAATTCATTAAGTACACAAATTCGCAATCATTCCTTATAATATTTCGTGATACTTGACTCTTAAAGGTCATGGGAAATGCGATCTGCACAAATAGCAGATCACAACTTTTATGGCATAACGTTTGAGTGTATATTATAAGTTGCGCGCAATGCAAATTGTGAAAATATCGAAGTGACCATGATAGCCGAAACATTTTATATTTCTTGGTCTATTTGCTTGTCGGGTCCACGGGTATCACAACTCATATATTTTTCTTCTTAAATCTTTATTGATTAAGTAAAGTGCGACGCGAAAAGGAAAACAAATATAATGATGATTGAGGTTTTTTTTTTTTTTTAATTATATCTTTGGAGAGGCTTTGAGCACATTTAAGGTAAAAGCATAAAATTTATTTTCTAAGTTTTTTATTTTAGGAAATTATAAAAAGAATTTCCTATTTATTTCTAAAGGGTCCCTATTTATAAAAAAATAAATGAGAGGGTTGTTTTCACACAACAGGTTCAAATTTCCTCAATTATAACCCAATTTAGGAAAAAAAATAAGTTACAAAGCAGAACTATTTTAGTTATGTTTCAAACAAACTAATAAAATATATTTTACAAAAAATAATAATAATAATAAATATATTAAGTTTTAAATAAAAAATAATTTTATTAATTATTTAATATATCATCTTTTAAATACATTTGAATATTTCTTAAATTTTCAAGTCTCCTATTTTTTCTAAAAGAAATTATTTCCCAAACTAATATTAAAATACCTAAATTATCTATATTTTAATATTTCAAATCTCCTTTAATATTAAATATCTAATTAATTTAACCATATTTCAATCTTTTATGGATCAGCTAAATATACATCCCAACACTTATATCTATAAATTAAACAATTATATATATATATATATATACTTTCACTTTTATAAATAAATAAAATTACTTTAATTATATAATTATATATATATATGATGGAGTGTTTGGAGATGAGTAAAATAAAGGTATTGAGAGTTGCGAGTAGTCTTTCCCAAAAATATGGGACGAAACATGCATCCAATTCCTTTAGTTTTTAAAAGCAACCATTATGTTGAGGGGAATTAAAGTACATTAAATTGTTAAAGAATAATTAATTCATACTTGAGTTGTTTTGAGGGGACTACAATTCTATTAATGTTTTAATGCATATTTAATATATAGCGAGCTTTGTTGTTGATCACTAATGGAATTTTTTAGTTAGTTGCGTTAAATTATAGCTAAAGTATAGGGAGAAGGGTTTTTTTTTAGTTTAAATTGGAATTTTAGGAATTTATTCTTTTCTTTGTGTGAGTGATTTTAACTAGTTATAAACTTAATATGAAATAATGATTTATTTTATTTGATAATAATATTCAAATGGAAGGAGCAGTGTTTTTTTAGGATAGTTCTCTTCCACTTTCATCTTTCTCTTGTATAAGTTGGTCAACATTAGCTTTGGTCGGGATACCAATAAGGAAAAAGAGAATTCCTTTTGGGAGTGTAGGGTTCTAGTTCTTGGCTCTATCTCCCCATTTCATCCCTCTCCACTACTAATGTAGGCTTCAAGTATATATCCCACAAATTTTGTTTTTTTACTTTGTTATTGTTTGCACTATGCATAGTTTATTATCGTGGAAGATTCACCTACCAATGAGTGCTCTTTTTTCTCGTGTTGGTAAGTATTATCTATACTTGTTATGACTCTCCCATGGAATGGCTAATTTGGTTGTTTCAAGTCAATAATAGCATATTACTTCTCTTTGTTTTAACTATCTCTCCTTTCCATCCATGTGCGAATGAACTTGCTCTTGTCATTTTGTTAGCATGCCCCCATCAAAGATCCCTGCTCGACACAAGGAGTTTGGGGGTCATGGAGCTCTTAGTAACACCCAAGCCAAGGCTAGAGCTCACACTTCAGCTCGGTATATTTCGGGACCATACCCCTCTCGGCATTGAACATATAAAATTAAGGACACTAAACAAGAACATACAAAGGAAAGGGATAATTTCTTTGATTCATAGGTCATGACTTCAATATCAAACTAGGTCCTAACCTAGGGACTACTCATGGTCACAAGAATCAATATTTATAAACTATTAACCTCAACTGGCTACCAAGGACCTCCCTAAAAAAAATGAAAGTATAGATGAGCTTATCCTCCACATGGAATTACATTTATTATATGAAATCACAAGTGATCACATGGCGTGGATGGAGGCTACTCTTCTTCATCATAATCCTCCTCTACTAAAACCTAATCAGCATGCACCTACAAATTTCTCATAGTATTGAGAGTGCATTTGTTGTTGATAATGGTTATATTTTACATTATGTTGGATATTTAATGTAATACCATGTCCTTATGAGATGTTATGCCTAATTTTTTAAACTAGGATTAACTATATACATGTCCTTCCTATTTAGAGGAAACCGAGAGACTTCCTATTTATTGTCTTCAAGCTAGTTTCCTAACACATAGGCCGATACAAGAAAATTTTTTTTGATACTATATATATTATAAAATATTTCAATAATAATATAAAACATGAGTTTACTATAAAAATATAAATACTTATATATAAATTAAAATAATATATATATTTTTTAATAATAATAATAAAATATTATAATTTAATGATTGATTAATAATAAAATAATGGTTATTGATAATTAGTGATAATATAAATTAATTCATCGTAATTATTTAAAACAAAATATAATATAACTAAAAAAAACATAAGCATAAACCTATACAATTAAATTATTAAATATATTGTAATATTTTTTTTAAACTTGGTAAGACTATATCTTTATCGTGTGTAATATATCATTTGTGGGTAGGGAATTGAACCGGTGACTTCACATGAAGGAGTGCCTTAAGAGAGCATGTGATCACTCTCTATCCAAGACCCCTGTGGACTAAAAATATTATAATATTATTTCCTTATAAAAAATTTATTAAATGAGATCTTAATTTTTGGAAATTAAATCCTAGATTGATTAATGGAAAATTAGAAATAAGATTTTCAGAAATTAAGAAAATATTTTTTGAATTTGCTAAAAAAATATAAATATTCAACATTGGAAGGCAAGGACTAATAATTTACAAGTAAATAAACGTAATATAATAACTATTAGAAACATAAAGATGTAAAATAAAATAACAATTCTTTATATTGGTAATGATATACAAATTTGTATTTTAGAAATTTAAAAGGAACAAACAACAATATATATGTTAATATATTAACACCATACAAACAAATCATGTGTATTTGCATACTAAGAAACCATGTCTATTCTAATGATGTATTTAATAGGTATTTTTTTAAAATATTGATAATATAGCCTTGGGGGAAGCTCAATTGGTTATCCGAGAAATGTGAAATTCTTGTTGCGCCGGGAAGCGCATTCTACAAACCAGATATGACCCCCATGTGTAAGTATGTCGGAAGCCAAAAAAAAATGCCGGCTTGAAAGCCAAAAAAATAATTTAAACGATATAAACTTAAAAAATATAAAAAGTTTACTAACACTCAAAAAAAAAGATATGGTAAATAAATAAAATATGGTAAATAAGTAAAAACATAAATAAACCATAGGTATGGTAAATAAATAAAACCTCTTTTTATATTACTCAAGAGGTATGGTAAATAAATAAAAATATAATTAAACTAGAGGTATGGTAAATAAATAAAACTATTTTTTATATTTACTCAATAAACCACTTTATATTTACAAAAAACTCAAAAAATAGTTTTCATTTAGGTGAAGCCCATGGGACAAATTATTATTAATACCATGGGCCAAATACCATGGGCCAAATAATATAATTATAAAATAGGTATGGTAAATAAGTAAATATAAAAGAGGTATAAAGAGGTAAGGTAAATAAATAAAAATATATCAAATACAATTAGAAATCAAGATCTAATTATATATGAAGTATAAGGGTCAAATACCATGGACCAAATTATTATTAATACCATGCAAAAAAAAATTATTAACCCTAACATTAATATTAAAATATTAATATTATTAAATTTAATATATTTAGTTTAATAAAATATTAAATTTATTATATTGTAATATATATTAATATATCATGATATATGATAGAGGTGGAGAAATAGGGGGGAGTGACAAAGGGAGATATGGAGATAAATTGAAGGAGAAGGGAGAAGAGGAATGAAGAGAGAGAGAGTGTGAGAAGAGTGAGAGAGTTAGAGAAGGGTAAGAGAGGGAGAGAGAGACATAAAGATGGAGGTGGGAGAGAGATAAGGAGAGAGGGAGGGAGAAAGAGAGAGGATTGGAGGGTAGAGAGTGAGAGAGAGAGAAAGAGGGGGGGGAAGGGAGAGGGAGGTAGGAGAGAAATGGAGAGAGAGAAAGGATGAGAGGAGGAGGAGGGATAGAGAGATGGAGCTGGAGGCGAAGTGAGGAAAGGAATAATAAATACATAGAGAGGGAGTGACAAGGGAGAGATGGAGAGAGAGTGTGTATGCTTATGGGTGGGATAAAGATACATAGGAGTGATGGAGACAAGGGGGGGGAGAGGGAGAAAGGATGAGTGATGGAGACAAGGAGGGAGAGAAGGGTAAAGGGATAGAAATAGTAAGATAGTTGGAGAGTGAGATACAATGATGGGGGGAAGAGAGAGGATTGGAGGATAGAGAGAGAGAGAAAGAAAGAGACCTAGGGGGGTCAAATATAAGGAGGCGAGAGAGGAATGATGAGAGAGAGGAAGAGAGAGATGGGGGGAAGAGAGGATTGTAGGAGAGAGAGAGAGAGAGAGAGAGACGGGGGAAGATAAAGGGAGGTAGGAGAGAAAGGGAGAGAGAGGAAGGAAAGGAGAGGGGACTTGAAAGAGAGGAGGAGAGAGGGAGGGATAGAAATATGGATTTGGAGGGGGGAGAGAGGGAGGGATTGAGAGATGGAGCTATATGAGGAGAGAGGGAGAGAAGAATAAATACATAGAGAGTGAGTAGTGGAGAGAGGGGGGAGTGACAAAGGAGAAATGAAGAGGGAGTGTGTATGTTTTGGGGTGAGATAAAGAGACAAATAAGGAGATAGGGATAGAAAGGGGGGAGAGAAGGAGAGAGAGAGGCATATGGTAACAAAGTTGGAAGGTGAAGATAGAGAGAGAGAGAAAGGGGGGGAGAGAAAGGAAGAGAGAGAGTGAAGAGAGAGTAGGGAAAGAGATATGAAGATGGAGAGGGAGAGAGGGGGAGGTAAGAATAAAGACATAGAGAGAGAGAGAGAGAGAGAGAGAGAGAGAGTGATAAAGAAGATGGAGAGAGAGGGAGAAAGGGTAGCGAGGAAGGAAGAGAGATAGAAGTGAGAGAGGGGGAGAGAGAGAGAGAGAGAGAGAGAGAGAGAGGAAGAGGAGGAGGGAGTGATAGATAGATAGATAGATTGGAGAAAGAGAGTTTATGTTTTGGAGTTGATATAGAGAGATAGAGTGAGATATAGATATAGATGTAAGGTGAAGAGAAAAAAATATAGATGGAGAGAGGGAGGGAGGGACAAGGAAATTGATAAATATGGAGTGAGAGAGAGTGTGTGTATGGTGGGGTGAGATAAAGAGAAAAAGAAGGAGAGATGGATGGATATATAGATATATATGGGGGATAGAGGGAAGAAGTTTTCTTGTAGTAGATGCATTGATTTCAGTGTATATGGTGATTTCTAATCCTATTTGATTTCTTGCACTAGATGAATTGATTTTGGTGTAGATGTTGATTTCTAATGATCAAATCTCTTGAGGTGAAAAATTCTTTTTGAGTGAAAAACTTGAGGAAAGGTTTTCACCTCGAGAGATTTGATCCCTCTCGGTGCTTGATAGATCCGAAGTTAAGATGGATCTTATTTATAACAATGATTCTTTGTTTAAGGTTTATAATAGCCTGTATTTATGATATTAATAATCACTTTGATTAATAATATCAATATTTATTATGTTTTTAATAATATCAATAATATTATCATATTACTATAATTGTTATAATTATTATTATAAACTGTGACTACAATTGTTATAATTATTATCATATTTATGATATAATGATAATAATTTTTTATAATATAATTGTTATTATTGTTATATTTAAAAAATATGAATATTAATATTAATATTGAATCTATATCCATTACCACTTATCTTTCTATATCAACTACATTTACTAATATGATCGTAGATGTAATTATCAAAATGTATCAACTACATTGATTAATATAATTGTGCCAATTTTATACATAACAATTTACCAAAATAAATTTTAAAAATTTAAACTTAAATAAACAATATTAACTTTTATCGTAACCACTCCTAATTAAAAAACTCAATGAAATGTCGTTCTAACTAAATCTAAATAAAATGGGTCTCATCCCCATTGTGACAACAATATTAACACTTCCCCCCACCACTCATAATTCAATTAAAATGAATCTAACATCATTCTAAATAAATCTAGTTTAAATGGGTCTCATCCCCATTGTGGCAAGAGGCATCTAGTCCAATTTTACCTAAGAAACATGTAGTCAAATTTTACCTCAGATATTTTTCATACGTGAGTCGAATTTTTTCGTCAGGATTTTTTCATACATGACTCGTACCGTGCAACTTTTTTTTCAATATTCTCCATGCACAAGTAGATGATTAGATACTTTCAAAATAATATGTCGCGATCAAATGTCATGATCCGAACCACTAGGAAACATTTCTAGCGTTGTTTTCTAGCGTTTATCACGGCGATGACTCGGACTTTAAATTAACATTCCAAAACGTATGGAATAAGATTTTTTGTCTGCTAGTTCACGGGGATAAGTTCCATACGAAGAACAAAGGACTTCCGCGAAATCGCAGGAATGCACATATAATTGCATCGTAAAACACACGTCCATGTATTATTATTAGTAATTTTTAATATAATACATGTTAGTTTAAACTTCGGAGATTACGGAAAAGCCGTTTGAAAGCCACGGAAGTCAAGATGATACAGGAGTCCAGACGTATGAAATAAGGCAAGCCATTCACTATAAAACGTCCCCGGGGCGTTCGCTTCAAATACAAGAGAGGAGGTGGATCTTGTAATTAATAGAACACCATGTGGATGAAGATGAAGCTTACAGCGATTGCCTCTTCTCTTATTTTGCTGCTTGCAATGAAGTTTATGTGTGGAGTAGCTGAGATCGCTCCGGCATTGAACTGTCGAAGTAGCCACAAAATTTTGAATAGAAAGGTGGGAAAGCAGGGTCATAGTGTTAGCTTTCCCCTTATCCATATTTATTCAGAGTGTTCCCCGTTCCGTCCTCCTAACAGGACCTGGGAAAGCTTGATGTCTGAGAAAATTATAGCCGATGGCCATCGCTTGAAGCGGACTTCTCGTTTGTCCAATGAGGACACGAGCGCCAATGTACCTGTCAAGTCGGGATCGGGAGAGTACATAATACAAGTTGATTTTGGCACGCCCAAGCAAAGCATGTATACACTCATAGATACTGGTAGTGATGTCACTTGGATTCCATGCCAACAATGCGAAGGCTGCCCGTCGACTGCTCCAACTTTCGACCCCACGGCATCTTCTTCATATAAACCCTTGACCTGCGATTCACAGACATGTCAGCAAATTTCTGATACCAATTGCGGGGATAATTCGAATTGTCAATTCGAACTTTTGTATGGAGGTGGCACTCAGGTGGACGGTTCACTTGCTACGGATGCTATCACTCTCGGCTCTCAATATCTTCCTAATTTCTCATTCGGTTGTGCAGAGTCCGTAAGCGAAGATTCATCGTTGCCACCGGGATTGATGGGATTGGGGGGGGCGGATCGCTTTCATTGTTGAATCAGCCATCCACGACCGAATTATTTGGCGGAACGTTTTCTTACTGTCTTCCCAGCTCATCTACATCTTCGGGATCCCTTGTGCTCGGGAAGGAAGCTACACTTTCCACTCCTGGTTTGAAATTCACCACATTGATAAAAGATCCGTCAATCCCGACATTCTATTTCGTGAAATTGATCGGAATCAGCGTTGGGGACACAAAGATCTCAGTGCCGGCAACAGATATTGGTAGTGGGGAAGGACCGATCATAGACTCGGGAACAACGCTGACCTATCTCCCTGATTCTGTTTATACGCCTCTCAGAGACGCTTTCCAGGAGCAGCTCCCTAACTTGCAGGCCACGCCCACCAATGAATTGGATACATGCTACGACTTCTCTTCCTCTTCTTCTTCAGTGGACGTTCCCACCATAACGCTGCACTTGGATAATAATGTCGACCTGCCTTTGCCCAAGGAAAATGTTCTAGTGAACGTCGAATCGGGGCTCTCTTGCTTGGCCTTTACCAGTACTAATTCTCGTTCGATCATAGGAAATGTTCAACAGCGGAATTGGCGTGTCGTTTTTTGATGTTCCCAACTCTCAAGTCGGATTTGCTCAGGAACAGTGTGTTGCACCTGCTTGATTATACGCTCATTTCCTTTCTTCTACAAAAAATAACTCACCGATCCATTTCCTCCTATGTTTAATATGCAATGCTTATTTCTACGTGCTTTCTCCTCGCTGTTTTTTGAAAACTATTTTCCACCGTCGTCATTTTGTAGTGGACAGTAGCTGCTTTTTTGCGGTTTCCGTTCCGTTCCGTGCTGATAGTACTTTTCTATTGTCATTCCCATGAGTTATGTAGTTGAGGTTTCTTGTTTTGTTTTACTGCATAATATTGTTATTAATAAAAAATTTGGGTCGATATTATATTCAATGAAGTTACCCCTAATTTACACTTTCAGAATTAATGAAGAAGAGTTTTGTAAGTGTTTTTTAAATAGTGAACGATAACTCAAATATGTGTGCCCTCTGTTGTACAAAAAGATGTTTTAAAACAGTATGTATGTAAAAATGATGTTTTAAAACAGCATGTATGTATGTGGAGTACTACGTTATATTCTAAGGTCAGATTTAAAATTCAAAGTAATAATAACAAAAACATGCTTATTATAGCGTAATTGTTCAAATGGTTCCATTTATAATATTGTTTAATAATATAATTGGCATTAGAAATATCACAATCTAAAACACACACTCTAGCGAACACAATGGTTATAGTTGTTAGACTGAAATAAATTATATATTTTATGTTACTATATTAATGTAAATGTAGTTATATAGAATAAAAGGATAGTTTAATTATTAGATGAAATTAGTTAATATAAATGTAGTTATATAGAATAAAAGTATAGTTTAATTATTAGATGAAATTAGTTTTGGATTAAGGAATACTATTTTTATTAATATTGTGATTTATTATGGTTTAAAATGTATTTTTTGATTGCATAAATGTTTATATATTAAATAAATTAAACTTAAAAAATTTTAAATTTTTTTATGGGATTTTAAATAAAATTGGCCATAAAAGTGTTTGGAAAAAAAGGGTCATTTCATCTATTACTTAACATACACATAAATTAAATGGTTGGTTAGTGATAGGCATCAATACATAGTATTATAATTTTATTTTCATTATTATTATCAAATGAATTAATATAAGTTAAACATGTGTATATTAAAAAAAACATCAAACAAGTTTCTTAACCGTGGAAATTTATCACACTTTACCATCGAAATTTTGAATCTTCGAAAGGCTTTATTACTATATTATATGCTAATGCTATGACTTATCAATACGACATGCTCAAAAAAAATCATAACTCGCTTTATATGAGACTTCTTAATATGAGATTTTTTAAAAAATTAATCAATCAATTTGAAAGGGAAAAAAAATACACAACTACTTTAGAGATATATCTCAACTTTTGATTTGTGTATACTACTAGTACATCAAGATAAGTTAAATGTCTAGTAAATACTTATTGGCATCAACTTATGATAAGCATCAAAACACTTACACCATGATACATCTCACATTTATCATATTTTTTTTTATTATAAAAAGTAACTAAATTATAAATTTAAATTTATTATTGAGCTTTGTCTCACAGCAAACTGGAAACTAAAACCAAACAAGTTCATTGATAAGCTTGGCGTCACAACAAAAGGAAGGCCAAAACTGAATACATCAATAAACAATATTGGATGGCATAGAGCGAAAGAGGGCTTAATGAAATGATGTCAAGATGGAAATATGGTGTATTCAATCGATGAGTGCGATTATCCATCAACTATCCAAGTAGAGAAAACACATGGGAGGACTATATCACCTTAATAATTAAATAAAACTATAAATACATTTGACATTTGACCTTTTTTATTTAAAAGTTTTGAAATTGAAAACCTATTTATAATGGTTTGATATTATCCATTAAAGTGTGTGTTGGACAAAGAATATTCTCACAGTATCAAATGTGAGGAGTTCATAATTTCTTATATTTTAAAGATTAAAAATTCTTCAAGCTCAATACCAATATAGATCACCCCTATGATGTATTTAACTAAAAAATTAAACATAAATAAAAAATATTAACAATTATCACCCATAGTCATAAGTTTAATTAAAATGAATTAAAAACCATTCTAAATCAACTAAATTAAAATAGATTTCATCCCATTGTCAGAAGAGGGATGTAGTCCAATTATCCCTCAATTTTTTCATACTAATCACATATCACTAGCACAACCACATTAGTAAATCTGGTTGAAATATACCTATAGGCATTAATGGTATATCTATATATATATATATATATATAGATATAGATATATATATATATATATATATTATAATATATCAATTAATAATAATAATAATAGTAATAGTAGTAATAGTAGTAATAATAAAAATAATAATAATAAGCACTAGGGATAAAAAATGCAAGGGATTGGTATTATGAACACATGGATTTAACAAACACAATGGATTAATGTTATGTACCCAAGGGATTAATGAACCCAATAAATTATTAACATTATAAACCCAAAGGATTAATAAACCCAAAGGATATTAATATTATAAATCCTAGGTATTATAATGCCCAAGGGACTAATATTATAAACCCAAAGATTTAATAAACCCAAGGGATTAATATTATAAACCCAAATGATTAATAAAACATCTTTTTTGTAATGTCGATAGGTGAGATTGGATTGATTTTGTCACAATATGATGTTGGACTGGTTTTTGTACCATACAAACTTCTTAATATGAAGTAGGACTCGTTTTTATACCATGTATGAATCTCTTTTCTAGTGTCGCAATGTGACGTTAAAAAATTACAATGCAACGTAAATTTCCTACAATGATTTTGGTATTGCTTGTCAAATTGCTATAGTGTTTGTCATAATGGGGCATTCGATAGAGTTCTGCACCATTCAAATGTCACAACAACAAATGTTAATGTTATTTTAAACACAACGGATTAGTAAACCCAAGGGACTAATATTATAAACCCTAGGAATTAAAAAACCCAATGGATTAACATTATAAACCCCTGCGATTATCAACCCAATGGATTTATAAACCCTTATTTTTTAACGCTCAAAGGCGGCATTAAATAAATTGTGATGTAATGTAAAATTAAAACAATTCATATCAAACAAATTGTCACCTTGCAATAATGTTTATCAAAATCCAACGTTCGTTTGATTTTTTTTAGCATGCAAACATCATAATACGAAGCCATGTTGTAGTTTCACAATATGATGTTGAAAAAAATTGCAATGTAATGTAAGTTACCAACAATGATTATCATATTTCTTATTGCATCGTGATAATGTTTCTCACAATGCAACATTAGATAGATTTCCACACCATTCAAACATCACAGAATTAAACCCCACTATTATTATAAACCCAAGGGATTAATATTATAAACCCTATGCATTAAAAAGCCAAGGGATAAATTTTATAAACCCTAGGCATTATAAACCCAAGCATTTATATTATAAACCTAAGGAATTAATAAATCCAATGGATTAATAAACACTAATTTTGTAATGTTGAGAGACGACATTGAATAAATTCAATTTATCGTAACATTGAGACAATGAGTATTAGATTGATTCTCATCTTGCAAAAAAAGTTTTGTCACAATTCAACGTTGGATTTATTTTTTGCAAAATGTTTGTCACAATGCTTATGAACCTAGGGGGGATTAATAATACAAACCTAAGGCATTAATAAAACCAATGGATTAATAATATAAACCCTATGGATTATAAACCTAAAGGAATAGTATTATAAACACAACGAACCAATAAACTCGGAGGATTGATAAACGTTAGTTTTGTAATTTTGAGAGGCAACATTGGATTGATTTTTGTACGATGGAACTGTCACAATACGAAGCCATTTTGTAGTATCACATTGTGACATTGAAAAATTACAATGTAATTTAAGTTTCAAACAATGATTGTCATATTTCTTTTGAAATTGCAACAATGTTTGTCATAATTCGACGTTGGATAGATTTATTCACCATTCAAATGCCAAAACATTATATGTTAATGTTATCTCAAGCCCAAAGGATTAGTAAACCCAAGGGACTAATATTATAAATAAAAGGGAATTAATACTAAAAAACCGAAGGAATTAATAAACCTAAGGGATTAATTAATAAATTTCCATGTAATGTTACATCACAACAATTTGTATCACATAAATTGTCATCTTGCATCAATGTTTGTCACAATCCAACGTTTGTTTGATATTTTTAGCATGTAAACATAACAATATGAATCCCTATTGTAGTGTCACAATGTGACATTGAAAAAAATTGCAATGTAATGTAAGGTACTAACAATGATTGTCATATCATTTGCCACATTTTGAATCAAGTCCGTCCCCACAATATGTCAATTTCATTGTTGGTATTTAAGTTTTCATTACAATGGGTCGAGCTCAACTACATCTGCGTGTCAATTTTATGGTTGATTTTTTAAATTTGGTTGTTATGTGTCAAGTTGACTTATACTAAGATTTTTAAAATCACTATACATTTAACATTTAAAAAAAATAAATAAGCATTTAACATTTATAAAACTAGGCTAAGCTAGAACAACCTAATATAAAACAACTATTTTCTTATTTTATAAATTGTATTTATGAATTATGGAAAGTTTACGAATATATATATATATATATATATATATATATATATATATATGGTTTATTATATATGTTTTTTCTTTAAATATATTTTTAAAATAAAAGGAAAATAATTTGAATATTTAGGAAAGCATTAACAATTTGAAAATTAGAATATAGTAAATTGATCGTGTATATATATATAACCAATTCAAAATTCATATTTTTCTTTTAATTTTTTTATTATTATGAGATTTCAATTATAATTTAATTCAAATATTTAATCTATATATATATATAATATTATATTTTTTCAATTTTTCCTTCTATATCCTTCATTTATATTAGTTATTTTGTACGTAGTGCTTGTTTATGTAGATGTACATTTATTATATGTTTGTTAATATTTTTTATAATTTATTTGTATTATATTTTTTTGTATTTTGATTAAGTAATTTTTTTATTTAATTAAGGTAATGGATATTTTATTTTTTTAATTCATATTAAAAAATAGATTTAAAAGGATCTTATTTATTTTTTTTACAATTAAAAATTATTATTAATCTTTATTTTATTTTTTTTAAATAAAACACTTAAGATTTTTTCTCTCTAATTTACTTCTTTATATGGATACATAACCTAAGTCGTTATTTTGTTTTTCCAATAAAAAAAAATAATACTTAACCAAAAAAAAACTAAAAGTTAAAACCAAAATTTAAAAAGAATGTGACATCATATTGAATTCCCATTAAATTAAATCAACGATGAATCATTTTCTACATGCTTCTATTGGTATTTTTTTTATGAGAAATGTGTTTATGAGGTTTCTATTTCAAATGATATCATGAATATACGTTTATTTATTTGAGATTAAATCATGGTTACACCTAAAAGGTTATATATGTTTACATTGGAAATATATTTAGATAGTTATTCACATTTAAAGCCATGGATTATTATTATTTGCGATTTCATTTTAAGATTTAAAAATACACCCTTGGGTGTTAGGATTTAAATGTTTATTTTTTAATTACAATACAATTCCCATATTTAGGCTTAGGTATTTAAATATAAAATTGAAGGTTACAAATATAAGGCTAAGGTTATGATAGGAAAATATGTTAGGTTATGCTATGATTAGATAGAGTATGATAAGGTAGGGAGGGTATGAATAAGTAAGTTTGTTAGGTTAACACATGATTGGCTTGTCAACGATATAGATAACTTAAGGGTAGGTTAAGGTAGTATAAGGTAAAATATTGTAGGATACAAAATGGTATGGAATGATTAGTGAAGAAGGAAAAAGCTTATAGGGTAGTTTAGAGTAATCCACACTAGCCTGACCATACGATAGATAAAGTAGGGTAGGCTACATTAAGGTAGAGTAGTTATACAAGGCTAATCTAGGCTATAGTAGAGTAATCATAGATAATAGTAGGAAAGTAAGATAGGAGAAACATAGACTAGGATAAATGCCAATAAACTAGGATAGCCTAAGTAGGATAGGGTAATAAACCATGACCCAATAGGCTAGAGTAGGAAAGGTTCTAGCTAAGTTAAACAAAACTAGTTAAGGATAGATTATCCTTGGGTAGACACACTATGTTATGGTATGATAGAATAGGTTGGGATATACTACAATAAGGTATGCTAGTCCGAGTATCTATAGACAAGGCTTATACAAGAAATCCTAAACGAGGTCGGGCTAGAGCATAGTAGGATATGATAGTGTAGGATTAGCTAGGGTAGCATAAACTATGTTAGTATACATTTGGAAATAGTAGTGTAGGCTATGGTAGGTTAGGCTAGGCTAGGCTAGGCTAGGCTAAGGTGGGCTATTGTAGATTAAGTTATGCTATAATAGAGCGAGAGAAGTCTAGTCCAAGTTATAGAAGAGCACTCTAGGCTAGGTTAGAGTATCCCAAGCTAGTCTAATATATGTTATGCTTGCCTAGGATAGGAAATATTAGGTTAGTGTTGAATAGGCTAGGCTAGGATAGTGTAGACTAGGATCAAGTAGAGTAGGCTAAGCTAAAGTAGATTATGCTAGTGTAGAAAAGGCTAGGCTAGGATAGCGTAGGCTAGGATAAGGCACAATATACTAGGATAAAGTAGATTAGGCATAGGCTAGTCTAGAATAACCTATGATAGGTTGTAGTATAACTGGTTGGGTTGGGCTAGGTTGGATTAGGTTAGGCTAGCCTACAGTAAAATAATATAGGACATAGAAGGGTAGGCTATAATAGGCCATTATGGGGAATAGTATATTAGGCTAGAGTAGGCTAAGATAATGTATTTTAGGTTAGGGAGAACAGTAGGATAGAGTAGAATAGTCTAAGCCAGATTAGGTTATGGTAGTTTAGGGTTGTATATCATAGGAGAGGGTATATTTTGGTAGGATAGGTTATTCTAAAGTAGGTTAGTATAGGAAGGAGTACGCTAAGCTACAGTAGGGTAGCCTATGCTAAGTTAAATTTTACCAATCTAGGATAGTGTATAGTAGGTTATGGTAGCTAAGTGTATTGTAGGTTATGCTAGGCTAATGTAGGCTAGGATAACCTAGAGTAGGTTAGGCTACACTAGGCTATAATATGATAGGGTATTTTATATTATGCTAGGATAACCCGAGTGTAGGCTTTGAAAGGATAGTATAGGATTAATTAGTTTATATATAGTAGGTTAATAATAGTACCATCTATATTATGATACAATATGTTTGGCCATGTTATATTAGAGAAGAAGAGGCTACACTAGAGTAGGCTAGAATAGTCTATGCTAGATTAGGTTAGGTGAAGCTTGGTTAGAGGATACTAGGCTATGCTAGATTATGCTAGGTTAGGTTAGGATGTGGTATGATAAGATGGATTACATAGTAAGTTGGATTATAGTATGATAAGCATAGGATAGAAAATAATAATGTAGGATAGGTTAAGGTAAAATATGGTAGGATCAAAGAGCTTAGGGTAAGCTATTATAGAAGTCATAGTATGCTAGAATAGGTTGGGATATGCTCCTATAGGGTATGGTAGTTTGTGTAGGGTATGGTTACGATAGTTTAAGCAAGGCTTATGTAAATTTTTCTAGACTAGAGTACAGTTTCATAGTGTAGGGAATTCAAGGGTAGCATTAGCTATCCTGGTGTACGATAAGAAAGGGTAGTGTAGGCTATGTTTGATTAACCTAGGGTAGGCTACGATATGTCAAGGTAATCCACTGTATATTAAGTTATGCATTATTAGGATAGCCTGGAGAAGACTACTGTAGGCTAGTTTAATATACCCAAGCTAGGATATATTATGTTAGGATAACAAGTGGTAGGAAAGGTTAGGCCGAGTATAGAATAGCGCATGCTACCATATAGTAGATTAGGATAAGGTAAAGTATATGGGGCTTAAGTATATTTTGTTTAGATTAGTTTAGTGTAGCTCAAGCAAGGCCATAGTATACTAAGCTATGTTGTGCTAGGCTAGATTTGGGTACATTACGGTACAATAGGATAGTATAGCACACAATAGCCTATGATACAATAGGGTGGTATAGGACATAGAAAACTAGGCTAGAGTAGGTTAGTGTAACACCATGCTCCCATATCTACCGAAGTAACCGGCCAACTGGGGGTAAACATGTGATGATAGGCTATAGTGAACATATTCAACCTCCTAGGTGGCCTTAAGCAAGTGGAATCGACAATGGCCCCTGGAAAATGATCCTAAAATATGCTTGATGAGATGATTATATCTATCCATCCCGTTGTATGACGTTTCTTCTCCCAAAGTTACGAGAATACTAGGTTTTATTAAACATCGACTAATAGTGTTGTTGATTGATAGCGTAATAGGCATAAATTTTTTTCAATAAGAGTAGTAGAAGTCGTTCATGTTTTTTTTCCCAGTAGGTATCTAATATAAAAAGTCCTTATTGTGGATGTGGGGACCATGAAATATGAAGGATGTTGTGAAAATATTACACGTCACATCGATCATTATCACCTCAAAACCCACATGTTTTAGTTTGAAATGGGTGGTTGAGACATTTTCCTTGGTGCCCAATGGCTCCACACATTTTCCCCTATCATGATGGAATTCCAGGGAGTTATATGTGAGCTTTAAGAAGAATGATCTCACTCATACACCGACAAGACTCCACGAAGGTGCTCCTATTATAACCGGCTCACATAAAATGTAGAAGGTCTTCAAAAAAGGCCATGCTTATTTATTTGTCAAGTTGACTTATACAAAGATTTTAAAATCACTATACATTTAGCATTTATTTAGGTTGTCCTAATCTTTGGTTTTAATTTCATGGTTGAAAAAATTGTCAAGATTTTAATGTTTTTCTAAGTCATGATATTTTATCTTTAATGCTATGGCTAAAAATAGTTAGAAGTATTTTTTTATTTAGCACCATGACTGAAAATTGTTGGAATTTCAAGGTTTTTCAAGGATATGATATTTTATATTTAATGTCATGCCTCAAAATCCTTGGAATTTTAAATATTTTTAAAGACGTGATATTTTATCTTTAATGTCATGCTTGAAAATAATTGGAATTGTTGTATCTTAAGAAACAATCCCCCTAGCTGTGGTACGGTATCGATGCTCAAGACATTTATAGATGTATGCCACAAAATTAAGATATCATATGGTCTTTGTTTAACACCTTTGGAAATTAATTATTTATAACCCTCAATAATCTAATATAATGAAAGCCTTCACAATGCCATTATCTACTGATATTCATTGAAATGGAAGGAAGAGAATGGAAATGAAAATCAAAATGATATGTTGAGTAACAGAATGTACCACTTTAAATCTCAGAATAAACTTTATGGAGACAAAATAGTTGGAGTGAAGGAGCACACATTAAGGAAATTTAACTCTTACTTACACATGTAAACATAGACCCATAGCTACATTACTTCACCTCATTCACAGAAGAATAAACATATGATGAAACTGGAAAAACGCATCAACATCAATAGGTCCAAGAAACCCTGATCTTCTTTCATTAATTTTTAGAAAATTTAGTACAAACTTTATGGTCATCCGAGAGGTCCCAAAAATCGGAACCTTCCTCTTTATTTTTCATTACTTTAAATACAATGCAAAGCAGTTGTAACTACTGAAAATTACTTTCAACTGTTCAAACTACCTAAAACTGCATAAACTACCTATTACATGGAAATTAACAACTTCATTACAATATGGATCTTTAAAAAAGATAATTAAAACTAAAGCCTCAATCTATTCGATGAATTTGAATTTGATTGGCTGGCACTATATTCTTTAGATTTGTTGACATGTCCTTATGTGATGTTGAGGTGTCACCGGGTGGATCATTCATCCGGGCTCTACACTTCTTCCATATCTCGTTGCTAGTTTTGGGAGAATTGATCAATTTATGATATTCTAGCTAGAAGGTCTGTGATGTTGTTGAAAGTACGTCATTCTATGAAGAAATTTTTTACCATCCAAAGAAACCGAAAAATGCCTCTACAAGAAATTAACAATTGTAGCTCCTTTCACTCCTCGATAGCACTAATAGTGGCTCACAGGGAATCCCATGATAAAATATTGCCTTTGAGATCTCAACACGAAGGCAATCGTTCTTTGGCCCTTTTGTCGAATATGTTATCAAACCTCGTTAAAAGATTGTTTAATCACTGCCAACTTCTTCTCTGTTGACTTCCTCCAAGCATTTTTTTACAATCAACTTGTTAATATCTAGGACACATAATGTCTTTTCTTTAGTTTCATTTTCTTCCAAATATTGATCTGTTTTAGAATTGATGAAATCAATGAAATTTTTTTTCCCATAAGGCTCCGTTAAGAGTCTTCTATTTATCTTCCATAACATTTTCCTCTAAGTCTCTGATAATTTTCTTTTCCTCCGACACTATTTTCGGGGACTCCCAAGTCGTTCTCATAGCTTCAACAATCTCATTCCATACAATGTCTTGTGCTTGGATCAAAATTATATTTCCTTTCAAATTTTCTTTTAAACTCTTGATCTCATTATTGGTTGTCCGACAATTTGATCTATACCTATTAACTTCTCCTTCTTGAGCCTACATTATCTTTGTCACTATCTCCAGGGTCGCTCTTAGCCTTATTGAGATATTTTCCCTGCCATATTCAACTCTCGTACTAAAGCGGGATAATCTTGTTGTTGGATCATCAATTTTGGATGACATGACTACAGTACAAGAATGAGAATCAATTTGAGTTTTCAAGTTAAGGACAGGACTCATTTAACTTAGAGATCTCCTCCTCTTTTTGTAATAACTCGTTTTAAAAGATCTTCCTTCTCATTCTCAACCTTTGCTTCTTCTGCTACCATTGAGTGTTCTCTAGCTAGATGCATATGTCATCTGCGGGAGCGCACGGGGGTACGGAGCATTCATTGGGGTGTTGCCCCCCCCCCGGGTGGATGAGAACCGTCGATTCTTGATATGCTATCAATCGGCGAGGTCAAGTGTGGAGGCACCTCTCCCGCTAACCCCGCAAAGCTGTTTGTGCCCACGGGTTCCTATTGATCTCTATCAAATGAAATATGCTTTAATCTTGCTTGCCAACTCACACGAGGTATTAATTGGAACTCTCGGTCTCACCTTCACATGCTGTGAAAACATATTAATTGATCAAAATGTGAATATAAAATGAATTTCTCACATACGAAGGATTTTCATTTTACCATATATGCTTTTTTTAATTTTTAAAATAAAATAAAGGAAAATGCAACTGAGCCACAACATCTGGCTCCACTTGGGGATAGTGTTTTTCACCACGAATCACTAAGAACCACATATTAGTGCCTTAACTTCGGGCATGGAGTCAAATATTGCTTGATGATATATGAACAGTGAATAATATTGGTATATACAATGGTGAACCACTGAACTCTTAATGTTGGAAATAATGCTTCAGGTACCGACCATCCACGGGAAGCTATACTAACTCTCCATCTAAGTCTTCCAAAATGAATATGTTATTTGACCTTTCTTTATAAATTCTGTACGGACTATACTAGAGAGGATCAAATTTACCATGATTTCCCCTTTCTTCTCGTCTGGTGTCCCACCTCACTACCAAATCTCCTGCTTGAAAAAGAACTTCTTTTGCTTTCCTATCAAATATAGAATTCATATTTTCCTGATAAGTAATCAAGTTATCCTTGACTTTTTTTCTTTTTTCACTCAACTCAATTACTTTGTTCATGTAATATTCCAAATTTAGCAGGCAGATAATTGGAATATTGATTTTTTTATTATTATCACATAGGAGTTGAATAATTGGGTAAGGAGGCCCATACATAATGAAAACATGAATAAAATCCCTCATAGTGTGAAAGGGGATCATCATGGGAGTTTGATTTCACACCCTCATGTGTGAAAGAGGATATTTACATGTGGACAAGGTCAAGTTTGACCATGTCAACAACGTAGGGATAGGAGGTGGAGATCATCTTGTGGGACATCACAGTGAAAGAGGGAGGAAGATTCCTTGATGGAGAAAAACTTGATGAGTGGGACCCATGGAGAGAGGGCTTCCATTTTTATAAAAGGAGGGCAAGGCAGCCATAGCAAGACATGTTGATGATTATTGATTTTATGGTATGTTTAGACTCTTGTGCATTCTATTGCTATTTAGCAAAGTTGTTGTGATGTTTAGAACAAGGCATTCCTGTTTAGGAATTCCTTCTCCTTTCAAGAGATGCCTGTTGGGGGATATTTTTCTTCATTTCTCGACATTCAGGCTCAAGGAAAAGCCACTTCCTTCATATACAACGTTATTTCTACTGAAGTATAATGTTGTGTTGCAGGGTATTGCAGGGTGTTGTAGTGGAGGTTCCACAACACCATTCCTTGGCTTATTTTTCAGAGGAGGAAGCTTTCTTTCCTTTGGGAGATCAGTTAGGAATATATTTGGGCATATTTCACCATATTTGGCACCAGGCCAACCATTTCCATGATCCATAGCACAACCCCTCTCTTAGACTGCATTATTTTCAGTGTGTATCTATAGTGAGGGTTGCAGTGTTTGTTAGGAGGGAGAGATCTTCAGTGTTAGGATCAACCTTTCACTTGGAAGATCCATTGGAGGAGGTTGATTTAGCTTGTGCATAATCTACAACCATCTCCATCCAGTTCTTGAGTTGCAGCTGCTACTCAGCCCTGCTACTCCGACAGTTTTTCCATTTTGTATATTTCAAGAAGTCCTTCTAGGATTGTCTTGAATTGTTTACATGGGTTTAGAGATTTTCTCCCCACTTATTTGAGCTATACATTTCCATATCCATGTATTGAAATTATTTCTATAGCAGTGTCTCCTATAAACTACATAGTCATAGCCTTGGGCTTTCCATATGTAGCAATGTTCTTTATTTTCATGTACATGTTCTATTGAGGCTTGCATTGCCTAGCCTGAGTGATTGTTTCCTCAAGGATTTGTACTCTTTTTCTTCTATGAGATCAATATGATGGCTATTTGGATCTCCTCATGTTTTATGCATTGATATAATGCCGCTACTCCATTATGTGTTCTTACATTGCTGCATCTCCAACTTTCAAACATCTTAAGGTGTTCCTATTGTTGTAGAAATTACCTATTTTTGGATATTACAATGGTTTCAGAGCATCATCTTGGCTTGGTCACTTTAGCCATGCAAGGGTGAATACTTTTACAGATTTCACTCAAAGGTTGATTAGAACCTTTGATAGAGAAATACCAGAGGATATAAATCCCACACCACCATGGAAGGAGACTTGTACCAGTGCTGTCACAGCCTTGGAAGAGCAACCTTCTACATCTGCAAATGAGGCAGCCATTCCATTGGAAGAAAGAACTATTGCAGCCATACAAGGAGCTCCCAAGTTCCATTAGAGTATGAATGAAGTTCCACTTTCTATTTCAAAAAATATTTTGGAGTATTGTGGAAATACATATTTATATGTCTAAGAACCAACATACATTTCTAATATAGAGCAGCACGATTGCATTGCACCATGAAACATTGAAAAATTCGAGGAAGAAATAAACCATCATCCTCATGAACCATTTTTTAAGTGCATACCATAGTTGAGGTTGGGGTTTGAATATTTGAAGGAAAGGATGATAGATAGTATACATCATGAGATGAGAAAAACTTTCTCCTTTCCAGATGACACTTTCTCAATGAGCATCTCTTAGCTCAAAGAGAAACTTCTACTTTTAGCAAATCCAAGACCTCATCGCTTTTGGAGGACTATTGATGAGAAGGAGATCTCATGGAGAGACCGCATTAGAGGTGCACTTCAACATGACATGGAGTGCAATGTTCATCAACACATGGAGGATGGTAGCCCTCATTGAAGGAATACCAATATGGAGGATGGTAGGAGACATCCACAAGTGGCTGAATGGATGTGGATGAAGACCAAGAGGCTAGTGAGCCATTTGCAAATCTATGACACCGGGTAGCAGGAGGCTTGGCTGTGCTGGTTACTCTTGAGGGATTTTGGCCATCACTTGGATTATCGTCTTCTAAAGGTTATGTGGATGGAGAAGATGTGGTAGGACGCTTGCATCATTGACCAGCAAGGAGTATGGAGCACGGTGTTGATGTGACCTTCATATCAGTCATTATGTCTTCCTTACATGGTTTGTATGATGAGAGCATGAGGAGGCAACAAACGCTTTGGTTGCCTAAGTTGTACTTGAGAGAGGAGGGACAAAATTTCTCTCACATATTGCATGATGTTGCAGGAGTAGGAGATGGCATTATCATGGTGGAAAGGGGCTACTCCTTGGCCTTAGATGATCAATAGGTACTTCCACTTTGGAAGGGACTTCTTATGTGTAGCAGAATTATGGGAGATGTCTTTGACAAGATGCATGTTAAAGAATGGAGTTATGAGTTGGAAGGAGCCTAATTTCATAGGCCAACAATGCTATCACTTGGGAGCTTGGGGTTATTGATGGAGTGTCCCCAGGATCACTTCACACTTGATGCACTTGGTGGACAAGGAGGAGGTGAGAATGATGAATTAGTTTATGGAAACATATATTACATTGATATGATCTTCTTAACTTGGATTTCCAAGCATGATAAGAGTGCTCTTCATGCAGCACATGGTTTATTCCTCTTCATAGGAGTGTGTCATACCACTATGGAAGAATTATTCACATACATATGCATCATATTACTCTCAACACATGGTAAGAATATTATTTTTGCATCCATGGATTGTCTAAAAACTTATTTGGATACTCTTACCATTCATATTCAGTGCATTGCTCCACAAGAGGGCAAGCTTTTCATTAAGCTCCATGGTCAACATTGGGACAAACTGTATGATGGAGACAACAATCTCTTATATGGCCTTGGGCAAGTGTTTTCTTTCATGTATGTTCAGTTGATGTACCTAGACATTTGCTATTTATTAGTAGATGTCATGACATACATAATTATCCATGTAGCAAAAAAAAAACTTGCCATGTAATTTTATGAAGCAGCAGTTTGAAAAAATATGCTATCACTATTGGGAAAACTATTGGTACCTTCTTGCACCACATGAAACCATCAGAATTTTCCTCATTATGATGTTGATCATGATTTCATTTTATGGTATTGATATTATTTGTATTAAAAGCATGATTGGGAGAGACACATATGAGTTGGATGTGTCCTTTGAGGGAGAGGATTCCCACACTTTTCGCATTGCATGTTCTAATGGGAGCATGAGAGGAGATATGGCCAACACAGCCAAAAAATTGTTTCCTTTTGTTGAGGTGGGCCATGTGATTGATGCGATGCCATATGGTGATGATTTCCTATCCATCACATATGGGATGATTAGGGCCAGCTTGATCCACAACGTTAGAGAGGAGATCTTTGGAGATCTAGTCTTCATCTTGCCACTTGAGGGCAATTGTTTTGCAGCCCACGATCAACATATGCTCTACACTTATCACAAGTGGAGAGGAGGACAACATGGGGTAGGCTCCTATTTCTACCATGTTCAGGTATTCACCCCACCTACATTTCATGAACTCAAGATGGAGGAGTATTTTCAGGAGTTGCCATGTTGGGAGGTGACTCATTTTGTATGGATGATTGCTTGGGGATGGAGGATCCACATGGGAAGGAAGTTTCCCAATACATTTCAGACTCCATGCCTTGAGAGGACCTCTAGAAAACACCTTATTTCCTCCTTGAGTACTTTACTTATTCATGATGATAGCCATTTGGCTAGCTTACATGCTTGGGAGGGGCAATTTGGAGATTCATTGAAGAAACAACATCTCATTCCTTGGAGGAGTACATCATATGTGGATGCTACAGTAGGAGGAAGGGAGACTTATCAGTTCAATCCTTGCATTTTCTTGAGGAAAAGCAACATTTGGGAAGGGAGGACTGTAATATTCCAAAATTAGCATGCAGCTAATTGAAATATTGATTTTTTTTTATCACCTAGGAGTTGAATAATTGGGTAAGGAGGCCCGTACATAATGAAAACATGAATAAAATCCCTCATAGTATGAAAGGGGATCATCATGGGAGATGGATTTCACATCCTCATATGTGAAAGAGGACACTTGCATGTGGACAAGGTCAAGTTTGACCAAGTCAACAGTGCAGGGATAGGAGGTGGAGATCATCTTGTGCGACAGTGCAGTGAAAGAGGGAGGAAGATTCCTTGATGGAGGAAACCCTAATGAGTGGGACCCATGGAGAGAGGGCTTCCATTTGTATAAAATTAGGGCAAGGCAGCCATAACAAGACATGTTGATGATTATTGATTTGATGGTTTGTTTAGACTCTTGTGCATTCTCTTACTGTTTAGTAGAGTTGTTGTGCTATTTAGCACAATGCATTTTCGCTTAGGAATTCCTTCTCCTTTCAAGAGAGGCCTCTTGGGTGACCTTGTTGTTCATTTCTCCACATTCAGGCTCAAGTACAAGCCACTTCCTTCATCTAAAACGTTATTTCTGCTGAAGTATAGTGTTGTGTTACAGGGTGTTGCAGTGGATGTTCCACAACACCATTCCTTGGCTTATTTTTCAGAGGAGGAAGCTTTATTTCCTTTGGGAGATAAGTTAGGAAGATCTCTGGGCATATTTCACCATCTTTGGCATCAAGCCAACCATTTCCATGATCCACGGTGCAGTCCCTCTCTTAGAATGCGTTATTTTTAATGTGTATCTGCAATGAGCGTTGCATTGTTTGTTAGGAGGGAGAAATATTCAGTGTTAGGATCAGCCTTTCATTTGGAAGATCCATTGGAGGAGGTTGATTCAACTTGTGCATCATCTACAGCCATCTCCATCCAGTTCTTGAGTTGCAGCTGCTACTCAGCCCTGCTACTTCGACATTTTTTCCATTTTGTATATTTCAAGCAGTCCTTGTAGGATTGTCTTAAGATTGTTTCCAGGGGTTTAGAGCTTTTCTCCCCCACTTATTTGAGCTATACATTTCCATATCCATGTATTGACATTATTTCTGTAGTAGTGTATCCTATAAACTGTGCAGTCATAGCCTTGGGCTTTCCATATGTAGCAGTGCTCTTTATTTTCATGTACATGTTCTATTGAGGCTTGCATTCCCTAGCTTGAGTGATTTTTTCCTCAAGGATTTGTACTCTTTTTCTGCTATGAGATCAATATAATGGCTATTTGGATCTCCTCATGTTTTATGCATTGATATAATGCTGCTACTCCATTATGTGTTCTTACATTGCTGCATCTCCAAATTTGGAACATCCTAAGATGTTCTTATTGTTGTAGAAATTCCCTATTTTGGGATATTACATTTTAATCTTTTGATCGGAGCATTAGGTTCTTCCTAAGCTTATTGAAGGAAATAAATCACTGGTTTGGCTAGCTAAGTAGGAAATAATTCTTGATTTCCATAAACCAGTTCATAGGGAGACTTACCAGTAGATCATTTGGTAGTAACTTGAACTTCCCAGAGAGAAAAATTCAACTTCATATCCCAATCCATCTGATTCTCGGTGATTTTTTTCTTTAATATTGTGACTAATGTCTTATTTAAGACTCTGCCAATCCATTCCACTGGGGATGATACGATGTGGAATGTGATAAAATAACATTATATGTTTGATAGAAATTAATGAAAAAATCATAGCTGAATACCTGACCATTATCAGTCACAATCTTGATTGGACATCCGAATCTACTGAAAATGTTTTCCTCCAGAAAAAAAATCACTACTTGGTCATTTTCCCTCTTGGTGGGGATTCTTTCAAACCATTTTGTAGAGAAACCAGTGGTAGTTAGAATCAACTTGAATTGTCCACTTGATGGTGGATTGATCTCTCGAATAAGATCCAATCCCCATTGCCTGAAATTCTCTTCAATGAACATTGGGATGAAAGGTAATGGAGCAAGTTTCTTCTTTTCAGCAAACAACTGGCACTTCTGACAGCTTCTGAGTAGTAGAAAAACATCTGCAAAGAGGGTTGGCCAACATAAGCCTGACTTGAGAATCTTATGAGAAGTGACCTTCCAGATATAATGTCCTCCACACAGACTTTCATGATATTCTTTGGTGACTTCAGTAGATTCTGCTTCGGTCAAACACAACAACAAAATACTAGCAAGATCTTTCCAATATATTTTTGCTTCCACTATAACATATTTATTAGATCTGAGCTTTAGAGATCTGTATTTTGTTCTATTTAGTGAAGTTGGACAAGAAAAGAAACACAAGTAATGCACAATATATTTATACCAATCAGAGCAGAAAAAATTATATTGAATACCTATCTTGGACTCGCTTTGGCCTTCTTCATTATCAACTCCATCTACTGGTGCCAACAGATTTATTCCCAGGGATTGAAAATTTGTTTCTGTCAACAAATTTTCTAAATCCTAACCCTTGACCAACTTGGTGGGTTCGATATCCAGATAATATTCTTGGATTTTTGCTATCCAATTTCCCCTTTTTCCTTCAACATCACATTGAATCAACATGTCTTTTATAGTATAATTAGCGAAATACGATTTTATTGGAGACTATAACACATAATTCCTAAAGGCTTTCAATGCTTTGACCTAAAGCATATACTTTATTTTCCAGAATATTGTATTTAAGCTCAGTATCTTTAAGAACGTTACTGAAAAATGCAACTAGTTTCTCCTTACTATTTTCATTTTTCTGCAAAAATACAACAACAATAGTAGTATGGGATGGAAATGAGAATACTTGAAAGGCTTTTTGATATTCTAGGCTAATCAGAACTGGAGCTTCCTGCAGTTCTTCCTCAACTCTAGAAAATGCTTCTCTTGCTTCTTTATCCCATTTTACTTGTGCATTTTTCTTCAACATATCCATTATGCTTCTCACAATCTCAACATAATTGGGCACAAATCTTCTCAAAAAAATTATTTTTCCCAAGAATCTCTCGATATATTTCTTGCTTTTGGGTAGAGGAATCATTTGAATGGATTCCACCCTTGCTGGATCAATTTTTACTCCTTTATTTGAAACTATATGACCCAATAATTTACCTTTTTCGAAGGAAAGTAAAGACTTCTTGGGATTTAATGACATACCAAACTTCCTGCACTTTTGAAAAGTTTTCTGTAAATGTTCCAAGTGTTCATTATCTGACCCACAGAAAATGGTTACATATATAACTACAAATGTGTCACCCATGAACGCTATTTCCATGTCCCTCTAAAATATTTCACCTGCATTCATAAGGTGAAACGACATCCTTGCATACATGAAGGTGCCCCAAGGCATTTTGAAATCATTCTTCTTCTCATATTCTTTTTCTACTACTACCTAATTATACCCGGAGAATCCATAAATCATAGATAGCCTGTAAGCCCCTGTCACTTTCTGTAATACATAATCCACTTTTGGAAATGGATAATTGTCCTTTAGGGATGCTATTTTCAAGTTACTAAAGTTTACACACAACCTTATCTCTAGATTCCTCTTCCTTACAGGAACAATATTTGAAACCCAATCTGAATATCTGAGAGGGACTATAATTTTTGCCTGCAACAATTTCTTCACTTCTGTTTCAATTGGAGCTAGCAAAAATGGATTGATCTGTTTGAGTTTATGTCTATGAGGTTTAATTCCTTCTTTCAATGGAATTTTGTGTTGAATTATACTTTTTTCATATGTTTTTAAATCTTCATACGTCCAAACAAACACATCCATATACTTCTTGAAGAGACCAATGTACTTCTCTTCATAATCTTTTAGAACACCTTTGGATAATATCACCATCTTTGGCTCCTACTAGGTCCCCATATTACATTCTTCCATCTCTCTTTCTTGATGTATTTTTTTTCAAATTGACAACAACATCATCAGAATAAAATAATTTTTCAAGAGGAACCAATCCTTTAGGAAGTACATTATCTTTTAATTGGATAATATTTTGCTCACCTATTGATTGCTTCAAATTTCTTATTTCTCCTTTCTTTTCTATCTGTTATTATTCATGATCTATCTCAACATCCTCAAAAATTTTGACCATGGTCAAGAAGTGATTTATCTTCTTATCATCTTCGAACACCTGACAATGATTCGAACAAGATTCTTAACCATGGAAATTTATCACACTTTACCATCGAAATTTTGAATCTTCGAAAAGGCTTTATTACTATATTATATGCCAATGCTATGACTTATCAATACCACATGCTCAAAAAAATCATAACTCGCTTTATATGAGACTTCTTAATATGAGATTTTTAAAAATTAATCAATCAATTTGAAAGGGAAAAAAGTACACAACTACTTTAGAGATATATGTCAACTTTTGATTTGTGTATACTACTAGTACATCGAGATAAGTTAAATGTCTAGTAAATAATTATTGGCATCAACTTATGATAAGCATAAAAGCACTTATCCCATGATACATCTCACATTTATATATGAACTTTTGATTTGTGTATACTACTAGTACATTGAGATAAGTTAAATTTCTAGTAAATACTTATTGGAATCAACTTATGATAAGCATCAAAACACTTATCCCATGATAAATCTCACATTTATATTATTTTTTTATTATAAAAAGTAACTAAATTATAAATTTAATTTTATTATTGAGCTTTTTCTCACAGCAAACTAGAAACCGAAACCAGACAAGGTCATCGATAAGCTTGGCCTCACAACAAAAGGAAGGCCAAACCTGAATACATCAATAAACAATACTGGATGGCATAGAGTGAAAGAGGGCTTAATGAAATGATGTCGATATGGAAATATGTTGTATTCAATCGATGGGTGTGATTATCCATCAACCATCCGAGTAGAGAAAACACATGGGAGGACTATATCACCTTATTAATTAAATAAAAGTATAAATACATTTGACACTTGACCTTTTTTATTTAAAAGTTTTGAAATTGAAAACCTATTTATAATGGTTTGATATTATCCATTAAAGTGTGTGTTGGACAAAGAATATTCTCAGAGTATCAAATGTGAGGAGTTCATAATTTCTTATATTTTAAAGGTTGAAAATTCTTCGAGCTCAATTCCAATATAGATCACGCCTATAATGTATTTAACTAAAAAATTAAACATAAATAAAAAATATTAACAATTATCACCCATAGTCATAAGTTTAATTAAAATGAATTAAAAATCGTTCTAAATCAACTAAATTAAAATAGATCTCATCCCATTGTGAGAAGAGGGATGTAGTCCAATTATCCCTCAATTTTTTCATACTAATCACATATCACTAGCACAACCACATTAGTAAATCTGGTTGAAATACACCTATAGGCATTAATGGTACAGATTTAATATATATATATATATATATATATATCTTATAAAATATCAATTAATAATAATAATAATAATAGTAATAGTAGTAGTAGTAATAATAAAAATAATAATAATAAACCTTACGAATTAATAGTAATAGTAATAAACCCAAGGGATTAACATTATAAACCTAAGAGATTATTATTATTATGAATGAATGGTAATAATATTATTTAATAATAATAATAATAATAAACTCTAGGGATAAAAAACACAAGGGATTGATATTATGAACACATGGATTTAACAAACACAATGGATTAATATTAAGTATACAATGGATTAATGTTATGTACCCAAGGGATTAATGAACCCAATAAATTATTAATATTATAAACCCAATGGATTAATAAACCCAAAGGATATTAATATTATAAATCCTCGGTATTATAATGGCCAAGCGACTAATATTATAAACCCAAATATTTAAAAAACCCAAGGGATTAATATTATAAACCCAAATGATTAATAAAACATCTTTTTGTAACGTCAAGAGGTGAGATTGGATTGATTTTGTCACAATATGATATTGGACTGGTTTTTGTACCATACAAACTTCTTAATATGAAGCTGAATTGGTTTTTATACCATGCATGATTCGCTTTTCTAGTGTCATAATGTGACGTTAAAAAATTGCAATGCAATGTAAATTTCCAAAAATTATTTTGGTATTGCTTGTGAAATTGCTATAGTGTTTGTCATAATGGGGTGTTTGATAGAGTTCTACACCATTAAAATGTCACAACAACAAATGTTAATGTTATTTTAAACACAAGGGATTAGTAAACCCAAGGGAATAATATTATAAACCCTGGGAATTAAAACCCAATGGATTAACATTATAACCCCTGTGATTATCAACCCAATGGATTTATAAACCCTTATTTTGTAATGCCGAGAGGTGGCATTAAATAAATTGTGATGTAATGTAAATTAAAACAATTCGTATCAAACAAATTATCACCCTGTGATAATGTTTATCAAAATCCAACGTTGGTTTGATTTGTTTAGCATGCAAACATCATAATACGAAGATATGTTGTAGTTTCTTAATATGATGTTGAAAAAATTGCAATGTAATGTAAGTTACAACAATGATTATCATATTGCTTATCACATTGTGACAATATTTCTCACAATGCAACATTAGATAGATTTCTACACCATTCAAACATCACAGCATTAAACCCTACTATTATTATAAACCCAAGGGATTAATATTATAAACCCTACGCATTAAAAGCCAAGGGATAAATTTTATAAACCCTAGGCATTACAAACCCAAGCATTTATATTATAAACCTAAGGAATTAATAAATACAATGGATTAATAAACCCTAATTTTGTAATGTTGAGATACGACATTGAATAAATTCAATTTACTGTAACATTGCGACAATGAGTATTAGATTGATTCCCATCTTGCAAAAAGTTTTGTTACAATTCGACGTTGGATTTATTTTTGCAAAATGTTTGTCACAATTTTTATGAACCAAGGGGATTAATAATACAAACCTAAGGCATTAATCAAACCAGTGGAATAATAATATAACCCTATGGATTATAAACCTAAAGGAATAATATTATAAACACAACGAACCAATAAACCCTGGGGATTGATAAATGTTAGTTTTGTAATTTTGAGAGGCAACACTAGATTGATTTTTGTACGATGGAACTGTCACAATACAAAGTCGTTTTTTAGTATCGCATTGTGACATTGAAAAATTACAATATAATGTAATTTTCCAACAATGATTGCCATATTTATTTTGAAATTGCAGCAATGTTTGTCATAATTCAACGTTGGATATATTTATTCACCATTCAAATGCCAAAACATTAAATGTTAATGTTATCTCAAGCCCAAAGGATTAGTAAACCCAAGGGACTAATCTTATAAACAAAAGAGATTAATATTAAAAACCCAAGGAATTAATAAAACTGAGGGATTAATAAATAAATTTCCATGTAATGTAACATCACAACAATTTGTATCACATAAATTGTCACCTTGCATCAGTGTTTGTCACAATCCAATGTATGTTTGATATGTGTAGCATGTAAACATAACAATATGAATCCCTATTGCAGTGTCACAATGTGACGTTGGAAAAATTGCAATGTAATGTAAGGTACTAACAATGATTTTCATATCAAGAGTGGTTACCTAATCATTGATAAATCATATTCTTGGGGATACTATAACATGGTAAGTCAAGAAACATTTAAATGGTAATCGGTTTTAGGCTTGATGCTACGCGATCGAGCAAGGCAGCCTCCGCTTAACCTACGGTTCGCAAGCATGGAGGTGTTGGGCATGCCCCAGGTGCCTCCCCCTACCCCTCCACCGCCTTCATCCACATATTCTTTCAATCTACTGCTGGCTGGGCTGCCAAAGAAGAAAAAACCCGAAGTTGCGAAGTTCGTAAAAAAACTGGATGATATCCTTGAGATTTCTCTTCCTCCAGAAACAACGATCTAGTTTTCTCTATCTTTGGTTGATCATGCCCTTATTGGCTAGTTCACTGGGCTCTGGCCATCTCCTAGATCCACCAAGAACTGGGTCAACAAGAACTCGATGCCCTTGATTAAGAGCAATGTCACCTCTTATTTTCTGGGGAGAGGTTTCTTCCTATTCGAATTCTCCTCAAAAGACGACAAAGACCTGATCTTCCAGAATGTCCCCTACTTCATGGGCCCTCAAGGTTTGTACCTCAATAAATGAACGCAGGATTTCGATCCAGCATTTGATGTTTACAAGGCAGTTTTGGTGTGGTATCAGCTCCCAAATCTTCCAGTCCACTGCTGGAACTAGGACTCGTTGAAGCATATTGGCAATTCCCTTGGGAAATTCATATATCGGGTGAATAATAAGGACCAATATGACTGTGCTAGAATTTGCATCGAAGTAGATCTAGAGGTGGGTCTCCCGGAGGCCATAAAAATTAACGTCAGAAGGTGGTCTCATGTGAGAAAACTTGACTACGAACAACTACCCTTCAAATGCCAGAAATGCCACGTTTACGGCCACTTTGCTAGAGGTTGTTCATCCAATGTCGAGGCAGAGCATGGGAAGGAGGATGGCTGGAACCAGGTTAAGCACTCTAAAACTTCTCACAAGCCCCACAAGTCTAGTGGCCCCAGTGGCAAAGGCCCTCACCAGGCCCCTGCCCAGCAACCCCCACCCAATTTGGGGCAAGAAAACAAGTTCAATCCTCTAATATCTCAGATAGAGGAATCCCAAGACGCTGAGATCCAAAAGGCAGTCTCCCCTAAAAAAGGCACCCCCTCTACCTCCCTCAAGGGTGCAAGTGTTGCAGAAATTTCTGAAGGTATCCCCTTAGAAGCCGAGGAAGAAGAGCAAGAGTTGGAGGATTCAGAGGAGGAAGGAGAAATAGGAGATTCTCGAGCCTCTATAAGGAGATCCACAAGAGGCCGCAGAACTAATCAAGAAAAAAGAGAGCAAGAAACATACAAAGTCAAGCTTTAGGGTAGTCAACCAACCCTTGAGAAGCTTTTAGAAAAAAAACCAAATATGGTGAGAAACCAGTCCCAAGGCTCCAAGGGGGCCCATCAAACCAGAGGTAAATGATGAAGGTCGTCTCTTGGAACTGTCGAGGTATGGGGAGAAGAGCCAAAGAAGAAGCCATAAGAAATTTAATAAGGATAGAATCCCCTGACATACTCCTCATCGAGGAGACCAAAATGGAGGATTCAGTCTTCCTACAATAAAGTAAGAAATTCTGGAATAAAAGTGGTGCAAAAGCTATCTCAGCCCGTGGGGCTTTGGGAGTTCTAGGCACTTTCTGGAACACTAGTAAGTTCTAATTAGTTGCTGAGACTCTAAATACTCACTGGCTACTATTAAAAATGTAGCACCTAGTTACAAAAGAGACCTTCTGCCTCTTCAACATGTATGTTCCTGTCAACGCTGGGGAAAAAAAAGCCTGCTGGGACTCCATAAGAAGTCAAGTGATCTTGTGAATCTAGAAAATATCATCATTGCCAGCGATCTCAATCTCACCCTACTCTCAACAAAAAAGAGAGGAGGTAGCATAGTTCAGGATCTAGCAAGGGAATGGGTGGAGGACCTAATGCAAGACTGGGACCTGCTCGACATCAAGCCTTCTTCTGGTAAGTTCACTTGGTCTAATAAAATAATAGGCCTGGGCCACATCGCAGCAAGGCTTGAAATATTTTTCATCCAAATCTCTTTCCTTTTGCTTGGTATAGAGGCTAGAATGCATATCCTCCCTTGCAGCATCTCCGATCACAAGCCCATTAAGCTCGAGCTTCTAGCTCACCTCGATCTTGGCCCTATTCCTTTCATATTTAGCCCCCTCTGGGTAAAGGAGCCTGAATTCATGCACATAGTCAAAGAAAGTTGGACACAGCCTGTCAATGGCTCCCCTTTTTTTGTTTGGGAAGAAAAACTCAGAAGAGCGAAAGCTGCTCTAAAAATTTGGGCCAAAACTCTGCTTAATCCATCATCTAAAAGGAAAAAAATCCAAATTCAGTTAGATACCCACCAGTTGCAGTCGGAAGATGTTGATATTACTAAAGAGCTACTTGACAAAGAGGCCCTTCTCCAACAAAATTTTCATAAGGCTTGGCTGGACGAAGAAGAATATTGGAGGCTAAACTCTCGTTGTCTTTGGCTTAAAGATGGGGACAGGAACTCCTATTTCTTTCATAAGCAAACTCAAGCTAGGAAATGCTTTAACTCCATTGCTGAAATCAAGGGAGAAACAACCAGTCATAAGGAATTCACAAGCATCAAAAGAGCAGCTTCCCTCCACTTCAAAAATCTGTATAGCGAGGATCCTGATTCGAGCTAGAACTCAAATCTTCTTGAAGTGGTCCCCCCCATGATTATAGCTAAGATGAATCAGCTGTTAGAAGCTAAATTCACCAAGAATGAAGTTAAATATGCCCTCTTTGCTATGGACCCCGATAAAGCCCTAGGTCTGGACAGATTCTCAGCTAGATTTCTCCAATGTTGCTGGCAGATTGTCGAAAAATATCTCTATAAAATGGTTCTAAAATTACAATTTTGTCAGAAAATCGGACGAAGCACAAACTCTGCATTCCTTTCTCTCATCCCCAAGGAGAAAGGAGCCAACTCCTTCAACAAATTCTGCCCTATCTCTCTTTGCAACATTGGTTACAAGCTGATTACTAAAGTAATCGCTAATAGATTGAATTATATTATCCCCAAAATTATCCCAGAGAACCAAGGAGGCTTCATTCATGGTAGGAAGATTGTGGACAACTTCATACTAGTCCAAGAGGAAATCCATTCAAGCCTACATTGTAAATAAAAAGGTATGGCCATCAAACTTGAATTAGCAAATGCATTCGATTGTGTCAGGCATAGTGTCATTTTGAATGGCAGAGCTGCTGAATTCTTTAAAGCCTCAAGAGGACTGAGGCAGGGGTGCCCCCTTTCACCTCTCCTCTTCATCCTTCAAGCCTCTGTCCTCAGCTTTCAGCTTGATAAGAAACTGCAAGACCAGGAGATCACTGGCCTAAGTAGCAAGAGGGATTAAAAAAATCAATCATTCCCTCTTCACAGATGACACATTACTACTGGGGGCTACCACTGTTCTTTCATCTTCCAGATTCAAAGGAGTTCTAGATGATTTTTGTAAGGAGTCTGGCAGCATTATCAACAATGGGAAATGCCACATTTATTGTTGGAACATTTCACCCATTTTGCTAAACTACATTGCTAGATGTTTTGGTTTCGCTGCCTCCTCTTCCTGGGCCTCCTTTAAGTATCTTGGTCTTCCTGTTTTCCACAAAGGAGCTTACAGCAAATACTGGCTCCCTCAGTTGGAGAAATTCAAGAATAAGCTCCAGGCCTGGGGATTCACCTGGCTAAATATCGTGGGCAAGACTGTGCTCATCAAATCAGTGCTCAACAGTCTCCCTCTTTTCCACTTCTCAGTCCTTCTCGCTCCTGTTGGCATCATCCGAAATATGGAGGACCTCATTCGCCAATTCTTCTGGAAGGGAGGCAAAAAAAATGAAAAAAATCCCACTTGTCAATTGGGAAATCGTTACCAAACCTCTGTTGGAAGGGGGATTGAACTTCAAAAATCTCTATCTACAGAATATTGCCATGGGAGCTAAAATCCTATGGAAAATCATAACACCCAAGCCTGGCTGGGCTCAGTTGGCGCTATGGAGGAAATACTTCAAAGGCAAGAGAGTCCGATGTTTGGATAAGGCCCTCCCTCACAGCAACTCTCCTTTCCTGAAATTATGTTCAAAAGTCTCTCCTCTAATTACCTCCCATGCTTATTGGATCCTCGGGAATGGTAGAAGTATTAACATTTGGACAGATCACATTATGAACAAAGAGCCTTTGGGGGAGAACAGCTCCCTCATTTCGTTGCCCAATTGGATGATCAACTCTGGCTTAAATACTCGGTGGGATATCTCTACTTGGCACGACACAAGCTGGGAAAATTGGAAGATCGAGACCCCCCCAAAGTTCCTTCAAAATCGCGCTATCCTACTATCTTTGTTGCACGGGATGGCCCCCTCTCACACACGCAAGAAGGACACTCGTGGCTGGGGTTCAATGGCGTGTGGTTTCTCCATAGCACAGGGATACACTAAGCTCCTGGAACATCCTCACGTTCCTCTAGACCCTGCGCCATGGAAATGGATATGGCACCATCCTTCTCTTCCTAAAATTGATCACTTTTGCTACTCTTATGCCACTAAAAAATCCTAACTGATGAAAATTTTCAGAAGCGTGGCTTCCATGGCTCGTCAAGGTGCTCTCTGTGCGGAAAAAATTGTGGAAAGTGTTAGTCATCTTATGTTGGACTGCAATGTCGCATTGAATCTTTGGCGCAAACTGTTGGGAATCTGGAATGCCAATTTTGCCCTCCCCAACACCATCCCTGAGTTGTTTGCAAAGCGGTTGAATAGATACCCTATCCCCTTTCCTCAAAACAAGGTGATCAAATCTGCTTGGTCCTCCCTCCCAAAAATTATTTGCTGGCAGCTTTGGCTTGAAAGGAACAAATGAATCTTTCGAAATAAAGAGCAGGAAGTCAGGACTGTAGGGCTCAAGGTAAAATGCCAGTTAAAAGAATTCTTGGGAGACCAAATAGATGACTCAAATCTAAGCCAGTAGGACATCATTTGGGGTTCTTCTCTAGATATTCAATTTCAAAAAGCTCTTAGAAATATCTCCCTCCCAAAAGATTGGCAAATAAGGGAAATAGAAAAAGACTTCCAAGATCGGATCTCCAACCAAACATGTCACTCTGTGTTCTTTGATGGGGCTGCAAAGGGGAATCCAGGAAGGGCTGGTGCAGGAGGAGTCATAAAGAACACTGAAGGCACAACGATCCACAGCTTCGCCTGGGGCCTGGGCCTCACATCTAGCATTCAAGAAGAAGCATTGGCACTTTTTCAAGGCCTCAAATTCCTCATTGATTTGTATATCAGGGAGGAAAATGTTTTTGGGGATTCTCAGGTTATCATAAACACCATCAAGGATGATCTTTAGAATCAAAAGCCTGGGAAAATCATTCCAGAACTTGAAATTCTTCCACGTTCTGAGAGTCAACAACAAGGATGTAGATCTAGAAGCTAATAAAGCAGCCCTCCTCTTTGTTGGGGCTAGGCTAAGGAACAGAGACGAAACATGGGACCAAATTCCTTAATCAGCAAACTGCCATGTTTTACTATTTGTTACTAAAACAATTCGTTTGTATTCACAAACTAGTGCAAATCACCGAAATAGAGGCTATAGTTGCATGTAAAAAGAGCTGGAATTTTAGCTTAAGCGCTACATTTCTTATTGATCCCTCTCTTGTAAATCCAAATTCTGACATTTAGTCCAGCTCATTAATACAAAACCTATAACCGTTTCTGTAAAAAAAAAAAAAAAAAAAAATTGTGTTAGATTGAAATTAGGTATTTATTGTAAATTAATACTTTGTATAAATGTTAATGAAAGATTTTTTGGTATAGCGATATAGATATAGATATATATGTATATGTATATGTGTATGTGTATGTGTATGTGTATGTGTATGTGTATGTGTATGTGTATATATATATATATGTATATATATATATATATATATATGTATATATATATATATATGTATATATATATATATGTATATATATATATGTATATGTATATATATGTATATATGTATATATATATATATACATATGTATATATATATATATATACATATGTATATATATATATATATATATATATATATATATATATATATATATATACATATATATATATATGTATATATATATATATATATATATACAAATATATATATATATATATATATATATATGTAATGACAACCTTGTTGTATTGACTTTCCCTCTCATCCATATTGTTAAAATGAGGATAATGTTTTTGTTTTAAAAACAATTTTAAAGAATGTATCATAAAGAATGTAAAACACGCAAAAATCATAATCATATGTTCCTTGCTACTGACATGATAATGAGAGGTGTTAATATAATGGCAACCTTGTTGTATTGACCTTCACTCTTATTGTTGTATTGATGATAATGTTTTTATTTTATGTTTAGGTTTAAAAATAATATATAAAGAATGTATCCTAATGAATGTAAAACACACACCCAAAAAATAAATTATAATGATGTATTTCTATGAGTGAGATTATGATGAAAAATATTAATGTAATGGCTACCTTGTTGTAGTGATCTTCACTCTTTTCATTATTATTGTATTGGAAATATTGTTTTTATTTTATATTTAGATTTAAAAACAGTATATAAAAAATGTAAAACATTTTATTTTTTTTTATAATGACATCTTTCATTTGAAAGATACAACAATGAAAAATATAGATATAATAACTAACTTATTATATTGACTTTTTTTTTTATAATGACATCTTTCATTTGAAAGATACAATAATGAAAAATATAGATATAATAACTACCTTATTATATTGACTTTCCCTCTAATCTTTATTGTTCTAGAGAATGACTAGGTGTAGCCATCCATCACTACATCTATCCCTTTACAACATAGGTTGAGTTACTAACTCAAACAATTGTACTAATAAGACTGATAAAATATTCAGAATTTCTTAATTTAATTGAGAATTATATATATATATATATATATATATATATATTAAAAAGAAACCCATTACTCTTTCATTAGAGTCATGTCAATATAATAATATGCCGTGAAGTATTCGCATTTTTTATCTTCATTTAATTTGATTGGAATTTTTTAAAACATGTGAGAATTTAATAAAGAAAGCTAAATATATTTGTTTAATTCAGTTTTTTTTAATGGAAATTTATGTTTAATTCAATTTGTTTAATTTAATTTCATTAAAAAATTCAAAATATATAAGAATTTAATTACAAAAATCTCAATAAATTTGTTTAATTTAATTTTATTGAGAATTTTTTAAATATATGAAAATTTAATTACAAAAATCTCAATAAATTTGATTAATTTATTTTTTTTAATAAAAAATTATTTCTAATTTAGTTTATTTTTTTGATATTAGAGTCAGATAAATATAATAATATTTAAAATATGTAATCATTATAATAATACTTTTAATCATCATAATTATAAGAGAAATAATTTGTTTGCTAACTTACAAAAACAAAAGATAACAACATTCTACTTAATAACTCTACATAATCTTAATTACTTTTACTTTTATTAATTAAATTTCAAAATATTCCCCAAATCTATAACCATTTTTATTAATTAAATTTTAAAATATTTCAATAATTTATAATCATTATTTAATTTAACTTATTTTATTAAAAAAATTAAAATATTCTCAATACATGTATACTTGTCAAGATCGATGGACTCCATACCTTAAAAATTAAAATATTCTCCATACATGTGTACTTGTCAAGATCGATGGACTCCATACCTCCATTTTTTCTATTTTTGTGTAAATAAAGGACAAAAAAGTTTATAATTAAAAATGATTAAAATAATGATTGTTGCATACTTGGAAACACTTCCACTCAACAAAAGAAGTAAGTTATTAACAAATCAGCAATGACGAATTAGTTACAAAAGTTCACTCTAACAAACCAACAATGATGGATAGGTGTATAAATTAAGAAGTTATTAGTGTTATTAGTCTGCCCAAAGGGCTGGAATCGGTTTATGTGTTTTTCTATGGTTTATTGTTTTTCTATGAACTTCTCAAGAATTTTCAATTAACTTTTAATCTTTTAATTAAAGTTTTAAAATAATTTTCAAAAGTGTGAAGAGCATATTTTATTTTTTACGAAAGTTTTATTTTGTCATTTTATTGGCCTTTTCCTGAGACAAGAGGCCCAAATATCATAATATAAAATTTCATAAACGTATGTATTTAATTTAAGTACTTTTCTGACTGAAGTAATGCTAGCATTATTTCATTGGCAGTGATTGGCATATCTCTTACATCTAATGTTATTTAATATTCCATTTGCAATGACTATATTATTTCATGTAGAATGACAAGTGGTTGTATATTTCAATGTGGTTATTTGCATGTTCTTGAGCCACAAAGGGAGGTTCCATTTATTGTACCAAGACTCGAGGGTTTGCCTTTCCACCTCCTTCCTCTATCCATACCAAAGATGCTTCACTATTTTCACAAGGGAGTTTTTAGGACAAGGGACACGGATCTTATGGGGACATCCAAGTTGTGTTGAGTTAGATTCGCATCAGATCCTTCTTTTCCCTTTTTTAACTTGCTTCTTCTTTGAACAGGGTAAGGTTCAGGGTGAACAAGGTAAGGTTCATGGTAAGGTTCAGGTGAATAGCCATCTCTATACAAAGATTTATAGGGTTTTTACCCTGGTTTTGTACCAGCTCACAAATCTGGCTTGAAGGGTGCTTAAATTCACCCACCCATAACAGGTAAATTACATTTTTCTTCAATATGACTCTTCTTGAAGAATCTCTACTATTTTGTCCATTATTTCGTAGAGTTATCGGAGAACAACCTTGCTTCTGCTTTCGTTATTATAAAATAATTTTCAAGATCTATATGCATGATGTGACCAAACCAAGGATTATTTTTAAAATTTTTACTCTCCCGAAACCGAATGATATTGATATTATCAACCACTATTTTTCAAACTAGATTTACAAAACCATCAGAAATACCATAGAGATATATCAAAAGAGACGTTATAGAAATACCAATACCAACGTCAATGTTTGAACATCAGCTCCACATCCCTATCATTGACATGGCCAAGCTTCCAGAACGATGGCAGAGGAAACATAGATTGAGAAGATTTCTCATGCTTGTCAAGAATGGGGCTTCTTCTAGGTATCATCTATATAATTTATGTTATCTTGTTGTGAAGAAATATTATGGACAAAATAACCAAACATACCATTGTGGGCTTATTGTAGGTCGTGAACCACGATATTATATCTTCAAGGCTATGGGTTCAAGTTAGAAAGCTCTGGAACTTGTTTCATGGACTTTTGGCATGTCTATAGTCTGCCTTGAATCAAATCGATTTTTCTATTTCAAAAATTGGCTGGTAATTTGTAGGCCATTTTCTGGTCGGTCATAAATCCTTGTGTTTTGAAGCCAGATGGCTTACATCATTGATCGAGCGACACTTAGGCAGGTAATACCTTTCCCTTACTCTTTGAGGGAGATAAATAGATAAAGGCGAACCTTTTTTTCCAGAGCTATGCTCAGGTTGGCTATATAATCCAAAACGAAGCTAATACAAAAGACTCAAACTTCCTCAAATAAAGTTAACTGCCTACATACAGTAAAAGGTCAAAGTCCTGGGCCTTACTTGAGCTGAGTGGAGTAGAAGACCTTACCGACTGAAAAGTTCTTCTTTTTCATAAGTCTGATCGACACAGGACCTTACCTGACTACTACAGGGTTTACTGGCATGCACAATGGAAAACATAGGATCTTCAAGTTCACCCTTGGGTGCATTAATTTATGCGCACATTAGAGGCATTTCCAAAGAACTAGTACCTACAGAAATAAATTCTAATTAATGTGCCATTTGTTGGAACTATGGGAAAGGTTCTATGATAATTTCAGAGTCTATGGGGAGGATGCACCATTTTCAGGGGTGATTTACTGCTAAACCGGGTACACATCCGCTGGAAATAAAAGAGAACTCCCACTTGTCCGTGTTGTAGAGATGAAGGACCAGGTGAAGCAGTCCCCTTTCACTGAAATTCAATTTGCTTCGGGACCGAAAGTCAGATTTCAAGTCCAGGTCAGATCAGAGGCCACCTTTATTGTACCGAAAAGGACTTTCCTAGAGCCATGAAAAGGAAAATAGACTATGTATTGGCTATGGATTTTGAATCACAGGTCGAAACTAGGTATGAGAAATACCATATTGAAGACTAATCAATTTTCCTCTTCGTCTTGAGGCAAGCATACAGATGCTTCATACATCTCCTATGTCCACCTAAGATGGAATAAACCTACTCATGTGAACATGCTTCATACCTCTCCTATGTGGCGTGAGTTGAGACAGACTTATGTGAATCTAGAATTAATGCACGTAACTCATTTTTGTGTAGTTGAGACAGGTGGGATACATGCATCGAGCATGTCCTCGTAACAAACTCTTTAACTAGTTTTTAAATGGTTGTTTTTAAATTTATATAAAGTAAATATATATATATATATATATATATATATATATATATATATATATATATATATATATATATATATATTATTTAAAAGGAGAAACATGGCATCTGTAAACTCGACTTCCATAAATCGTGGAAGCTCTGGAGGCGTGGGTGGTGAGTTTATGCCTTAACTGTCTTTACAAAAGATGACAACTTTCTTTACAAAAGATGGTCGTGGTTGTTTCTTACAGTCCTCCAACGAAGTTTTTGCATGGTGTCATTGGATTGTCTATGTTGCATTGATTATTTTTGTTTTTTGTACTGTGGTGGTGAGCTAGTTTAGTTCATTGCAAGTTCATTCCAGTAGTGCAGTAGTACATTACATTTTTCCCTCATGAGAGAATTGTATGCAACAAAAACATTGTTGTCTCTGTAGGAAGGTTGCAGGAATAGTCAAGAGAAGCATCAGCATGACACAGTAGAGATATTGTGCTTATTTTCATTATCACATCGGGCTCAGCAGCAATGAAGCATACCCAATAGTAGCCTTGCTCTCTATGTGCAGTGCGGTTGAAAGGGCAGTCAAGAGCAGCATTCGCATGGTGCATTTACTTTACTTACTGTGACAGGTTCTAGAGCAGCAGTGCCTCGGTTCCTGTATGAAATAGAGAGTGTTGTCTTGAGGGGTCCTGACCCAGGTTCGGAGGTTAAGGTTTGCCAACAAACCCCTATACTACTGGCCCTTTCAGCAGTGACCTACTTGCGCAGGCTAAAGTCTCACCTGAAGCAGTATGGGAGGGTGTTGGAACTAGGTTTCCGCACCCTAAGACAGAGTAGGTAATTCTAGGCAGATCTATGTTCACAACCTCTAGGATGCGCGCAGACAAGTCTATTCGCAGGGTTGTTAACAGTATAATTCGCAATTAATCTTACCAAAGTTATTACCATGCACATATCTAGTCAGTACCTTCACATCCACGTGTGTATCAGTATTTACCAGCACATAATATCATAAACGCATCAATAACAGATCACAGATATACTTCATACCATAACACAGATATATTCGCAGCATAAACAGATAGCACAAAAGTATTCGCAGCACCAAACAGATTCCAAAGATTCACATCAATAGTAACACAATAAATATAGATAACACAGAGATACTTCAACTATATCCACATATACTAGCATCCAGAAACCCAGTTACAACCCAAAACATAGCCTACGCACATAGCCAGCAGGGTTCGCAAACATTAGGACTGAGGATATCCATGCACACAGCCAGCAGGAGTCCTTACCCAAAACAACACAAAACAGATCTAACGGTTTGCATGTAGCATCAGTCTCAATTCATTCCTACCTCTAGACTCAAACTATTCATCTATTTATATCGATGTAGCCTATGCTATCCTGTGGTCCGCAACCCGTGGTTTGCGGACTCTGGGTCTACCCTTTGACCCATTACAAAGCGTTCAGGGCTTTGACCCACCCCAAAACCCCTGCATTAGACTAATTAATACCAAAAATATACAAAATTGTGTATTACCAGACTCCCCTGATCTAACAAATTAACTTATGTTAATTACAAAATCCTTCCACTTAATTCTTTACGGAAATTAAATCGCCAATTGCAAAACACATATGAAGCAAAATCAATCACACATAAACACAGTTGTTTAACGGGAAGCTTAAAGCTAAAAACCCCAACTATCATATATTATGTATATCAATGGATCATGTAATAATCTCATACAAAGCTTAGTACATCAAGCTCTTAGTACAATCAACAATCATTACACACTATCATGCAGAAATTTGCATATCTATGCACCAATTTCTTGCCTCCTGACAGCCTGCCTCCACTGTGCAATCCTTGCTGAAGAAGACCCCTGAATGAATTCGAATTGGCCTTGCCTTGACTGCGCAATCCTCATTGGCATCTCCAATGTGTTTCAGATGCATTGAATGTATCACTATAGTCACAACAGATAGTCCATCTCACCCTTTCACCTATCTCTCCACTGGGTCTCCACTAGAACTGACATGAAAGTAGTTAATTGTTGTATTTGTTCAGTTGCAAGTGAGTCTCTAGTTATGAATTAATTAAATAATTAATTCACTAAACTCTCACTAGTGTATCTTCAGTTAGAACTAGATACAACTAGCACAACTGAGTTTAACTCACTTAACTAAGTTAAACTAAATAACAACTCCTATAACTATTCCAACTCTGTCACTTCAGTTCTAACTGAGTCCTCCATGTATGAGTCACCAACCACCCTAAGAATTGTGTAATTCCTTCAGCCCACTGATTTTCCAAATCTGTTCACTGAAATAAAGTGCTCCAAGAGATTAAGTTGATATTTATTGTCGGATTATTATTAGGGGCTAATAATAATCGACATGCATCTATTTTTAGATTAGCGATCTATAAATAAACTTCGCCCAATCTTCTAAAAATAGAATTTCATATATTTTTCCAACTTGATCAACCATGTACAAATAGCATCCTGCAACTTATAGAATATGCTCACCATGTCTAAAAATAGACATACACCTAAAAATACCGTACGGGCCCCACTTAGTGAAGGTGCTAAATTTTCACTAAGCTCATCATCTTGTTGAATCTCAACATAGATCTAACGGTTCAAATATAGTATCAGTCTCAATTTATTCCTACCTCTAGACTCAAAATATTCATCTATTTATATCGATGTAGCCTACGTTATCTTGTGTTCCGCAACCCGTGGTTTGCGGACTCTAGGTGTACGCTTTGACCCATTACAATGAGTTCGGGGCTTTGACCCACCCAAAAACCCCTGCATTAGACTAATTAATACCAAAAATGTACAAAATTGTACAAAATTTGCAGCTTTAGGGGACCTTGTTCCAACAATCCCCCAACACAATCATGTGATTTGTACCGAGTCACTACGGTCGTGGGTTCTCCATCTTTGCCTGCAGCTGCTTGATTGCATCCACCAGTGGGGGAAACACTCCTTCACTTTGCGCATCAGCATTCTAGGCTATCTCCACCAAATTATGTGAATTTTGGCCTTCCGTAGCAGCAGTGACGCTCTCCAGAATTTGGTTCAGCTACTTTACTACGATATCAACATCCTGGGACAGATTGAGGGCCTCATCCACCCATGGCTTGAGGTGATCGCTCAACATCTTATGCCTATGTCAGAGAGCCTCCATGTCATCTCTGATCGAGTGGCTAGTTCGCAATCGGTCCAATCGCTAAGCAGGGACCAAAGTAGTCAGTGTAGCTTCCATCTGGTAAAACTCTTCTTCTTTCTAGCACAGTGCTTGGTTGATTTCGCATAGGAGAGGCTCACGTTGTACCTTGGTCTATAGTTTCATCATTGTTTCCAATAACACAGCACCCTGAGCTATTTGACCTGTAATAACATTCATGGCCTCTGTAACCAGCGCAGCTCACTGGGCCCTTACCTCCGGTGGCGTCTCTGATTGTAACTTGGCCTGCAAGTCCGCAATTTGTTGTTCCATCTGTGTATTAACTGCCTAAATCTCTGTCCTGGAGGCTTTTAGCGTGCCAACCAACCCCTCAATCTTGGCCTGGGGGGTGGTAGTAGTCTGGATATCTTCTGTGAAATCTACGCAGAACCTACTAATTAGATGCTCCAGCTCTTTTTGATGCGCAATGGCGAGGGTACATGCAGCTTGGGCCTGAGATACTTCGGCATTTTTCTCCTCAATTGTTTGCTCAACTGTGCGGAGCTACTAGTGCACTTGTCTATCTCTGTGTTGAATCTCAGGATTCTTAGTGGTTCATGCGGCAAGCTGGAGAGATCCAACTATACTTCTGTGTAGGCCTGGACTTGCACTCCTAAGTTGTGTGGACTCAGTAGGAGGGCTGCATTGGGAAGAGGGTAGAGGTGGCTTTCCGACGTGTTGAGGACTGCGCTGCTCGTTGTCGGGGTCAATCTGGCCTGAATCATACTAGTCTGCAAGGTATCAGCTTTGATCTGCAGAGCTCGGAGCTCAACCTGGAGGGTCTCAACGGTGGCTTTCTGTTGTTCCTCCAGAGCCAGCCATTTGTCTTTAGTGGCCAAGGTGACCGCATCTACGATCTGCTCTAGGTCCTCCTCCATTAGCGTAACTCCAGTGTCACATTCAGGCCGTTGAGCGCATTTCTTCTTTCGTGGCCATTTCGCAGGGTCACTCGTTCGCTTTGTTCCTCTAGGGGGGTCAGCACCTCCCGCCTCCTGACCTTCTGCACCCATATCCTGTTGTGAATCCTTCTGTGATGCTGCTTCTGCGCCCTTCCCCATACTTTTTCCCTGCTGCAAACCCTTCTGCGATGCTTCTTCTGCACCCTTCCCCATACTTTTTCCCTATCCTCCAGTTTCTTTGGTGATGATAGGCAGGGTGACCTTCGTGGTGCTTGTCCCTGCAAAGTCCTTTGTACCTGATTTGAAGACCATCTTCCAGTGCAGAGGCCAAGTCACAACTAGGCGGTCAATGTCTTCATCTGCAACCATGTATGGGAGTGAGACCCATGTTGAATCCTTGCGGCCTCTAACTTGGACATTATGCATGGTTACCTGAAATGTCGCGATGCTCTTTTATTTTTCGTACACGGCCGGTGACAGGCACGGTTGAGAATTGATTGCTGCTGAAATTTTACTCTGAAGAGGACCCAAAAGACTTGTTTGTCCTCAATACATCGCACATCCTTGGAGTCCCACAAATTCGCGTATTGGGCCCCTTCGCACATATCGGGCGTGAGCTCAAGGAGGAACGAATCTTCCAGGGCTTCCCATGCGACCAATGCGATGAGAAGAAGCAGCCAGGAGTAACAGAATGTGCGCCCCTTGTCCTGGGCTTCTCGTACATTTGCTAGGAATTTGTTGCACAAGTATTGGGCCTAATTGAAGAAAACCCCCTTTTTTCATTGACCCGCCAGCTGAATTACGTACGCAGGGATGGTGGCAGCCTGACATTTGCGCATCAATTTACACGCCAGCAATAAGGTACCCATTTACATACCTGATCCGGATTTATGTAGGAAGGCAACCGAATAAACATATAACCATAAATACAGAGATGTAGCGGAAATAACACTTCATTTCATTAATATCAAAGAACTGAAATTTGCTTACAGATAGAATGGAAATAAAACTAGCTAGGGCGTTGATAGCTATCTCTGAGAAGAGATGTGGTGGCTACAGGCCTCTGAAATGAGTTACAATGAGGCTCGAGGGCCTATTTATTATTGAGAAACAATGGAGAACCCTAAACATCCAAAAACCTAACCCTAGGAGATGAAGCGCCAAAACTATGGGCCCCGTTTGGGTAAATTGGTGTTTCAACTTTTCAGGAACGTAACTTTGGCATACTATCTCCGTTTGACGCACATGATACATCATTAGAAAGCTCTATCCTAGGACTACAACTTTCGCCATGAATATCATTCCAGAACGGAATGATATTCGCTGGAGGCATGATGCCCAAAAAACATCGTTTAGGGCCTCAAAACATCTCCGGAAGTTCAGCACCCGAAAAACTACTAAAAATAGTAAGTTATGCCAAAACTAAAAAATTGAAAGAGACAATGGTGGGGGCCCAAGTGGAATAGGCGGGTGGCCACCAATATCCACCTGAATCACTCCTCCCCCCTTAAGAAGCAATGGTCCCCATTGCGTTAAGTTCCTCCATGAGATGAGGAAATTTCTGCTGAACTTGGTCCCTGGTGAACCACTTTCCTTGGTGCAGGAGTTGGCCAGCTTTGACAACCCGATACAGCTGGATCTGCTGTTGACGAGTGTTCTTGATTTGCATGTCCATGATACAATCTGTGGTGGCCTGTTCCATGCAGTCTGGGTTTAACTCTGTTGGTGTGAGTTGTTCTGCAATGTCCGAGGTGTCCAGTAGAGGTGGAAGTAAGGACGAAGGCGATCCACATTGAAGACTGGGTGCAGACCAAGGAATGGTGGAATACTAAGCTCGAAGGCATTGTTACCTACAGCCTTGGTGATGGTGTACGGCCCGTATCAGAGCGGGCGAAGCTTGCGGTGAGGTCCAGTGAGGCGCTCCTTCTGCAAATGCAGCCATACTTTGTCGCCCACCCGGAAGTTGTGTGGCACCCGGTGTTGATCATGGCACTGCTTGTACTTCGCATTGGCTCTGTCCAATATATCATGAACCTGTTGGCGGATGTGTTGAATGCGCTCGATGAAGCTACTTTCTTTGTCAACTTCAGACTGGACGTGCGCTGAATCGGCCTGAGCAGCTGCAAATGGCATGGCTACGTCAATGGGACATAGTGGCTGGAATCCCAAGCCCACCTGAAAGGGGCTATGGCCAATTGAACTATGGAGAGCCCTGTTATAACTATGTTGTACATAGGGGAGGCTCTCGTCCCAAGTGCGTGGATGCTTTGAATTGTACATGCGCAGAATGTGTACAATCAGTCTGTTGACGACCTCTGTCTGGCCATCTGTTTGGGGATGGAAAGCTGTGGACTTGGTGAGATTTGTGTCCAACATTGACTAGAGGCTGGACCAAAATATGCTGAGGAACCTGCTATCTCGATCTGATATGATAAACTGTGGGATCCCAAAGTGCACCCACACTCGTTCAAAGAAGAGTTTAGCAGTGGCTTCTGCTGTGATATTCTTCTTACAGGCCGCCATAATGGCCATCTTCGAGAATCTGTCAACGACCACGAAAACACAGTCATTTTCATTCTTAGTAGAAGGCAGGCCCGACATGTAATCCATGGAGATGGATTCCTGTTATCGCTTAGTAGGTATTTAGAGTAGGTATTTCGCTTGATGGCTCGCCATAATGTGTTAAGTCCTTATATTAATAGTGTAGCCCCTTATTATGTTATTTTATCCCCCCTTATTGTTATTATTGTACCCTTGTAACCCCCATTTTGTTATTATTGTGCCCTTAAATTATTATTGTTAGGTCGGCTAGGATTACATTGTGGCCCACTAGGATTACATTATGGCCCCATGGACTCCTATATATAGAAAGGAGGCTTTGTGAATTGTATCATCCAAGAATTGTTCATTCATGTAATGTATTGGAGGTTTCCCCCTCGAAGTGGCTTATTTCTAAGGCGTTCATATCTCTTTTCTATTTTTGGTCGTTGTCATCGCCATTTATGCATCGTATTTTGATTCTAGGGTTTGCTCCAAAGCAGTCATCGTGGCATTTTCGCTTATTTCTTCTTTTCTACGAAGTTTGCTTTGGATGGAAGCAAGAAACAACTCCATAGAAGCTTTGTATAAAACTTTGTATTTGGGCTCTTTAATAATTTCTTATATGATTCATAGTTATGTATTTTTAAATTCAACAGTCATCGAATGAAAGATAAATTTTTCACTTAAGGTTCAAATCTAAATTCATATGTTATTAACATCAGAAATTCATCAAAAAATTTCAGAGCTTGGTTCGCAATATTTTTGGAGATATGATCTGTGGAAGGTAGTGCTTTTTCAGGCTCCTGAATTTCATCTCAAAGAGGTGATCGTGGGAAAAGTTCAATAACTCTCTCTATGAAGATTGGATTGGAGTGCCATCAAAAGTGGTCGCAATTACACATCCTCTAGTTTCTTCGCTATCAATTTCAGAGACAAAGGACAAAACAGTGACACGTGGCAAGTCGTACAAGTTCGCTCTACTGAACCAGTCCATAATTAGGTCATCGTGGGAGATTGGACACAACTTTGTCTTGGAGAATCAAAATCAGGTCAGACCTGTGGCATTTGAAAGAAGCTTCAGAGGGCTACTACAGGGCTTAATTTCAGATATTGAATATTTTCAATTACAGAGATAATTCGATTTCAATATCGAATTCCTCAAAGCAAGAAAAAGGTGTGTATTGTTTTTTTCAAATTGCATAAGTCTTGCTTGAAGAATCAAGTTGAATTGATTACAAGGGCATATTGAATAATTTTTGTCAGTAATGGGTTCTATTATGCCACCAAAAAATAATTCCATACCCATTAATCCCTCAAAAATCTATACTATGACGCATGAAGAGGAAGAGTTGCAGTATGAGATATCAAAATTACGGTACCAAGTGCAACAAGTTTCAATCTTACGAAGAGCAATTGAAGATGAAATAGATGGTTTAAAAGCAGAAATGGAGGCTAAGTTGAATGGTTTGAAGGATCAAATAATAGCAAATATGGATGATAAATTAATGGAAGATCACATCGAGCATCAACAACAAGTTCTCCAACTCTCAAAGGATAACCCAACTTTGGTGCAGAATCTAATGAAACAACAGGAAGATCAACATCACATAGAAAGAAGTTATGAAGCAGTCATAGAAACAAGAACTCGACAAGTACGATCAATTTCAGAGTATCTCAGCAAGTGGAAGAACTTTCCTGTAAAATATTTCACATGGGAGGATGAGAATTTTATACAGAAGCATCAAGAAATAATCAAGCGTTGAGGACAACACTTGTTTGAAGGAGAGGGGCATGTTAAGTCCATATATTAATAGTGTAGCCCCTTATTATGTTAGTGTAGCCCCCCTTATTGTTATTATTGTACCCTTGTAACCCCCATTTTGTTATTATTGTGCCCTTAAATTATTATTGTTAGGTCGGCTAGGATTACATTGTGGCCCACTAGGATTACATTATGGCCCCATGGACCCCTATATATAGAAAGGAGGTTTTGTGAATTGTATCATCCAAGAATTGTTCATTTATGTAATGTATTGGAGGTTGCCCCCTCGAAGTGGCTTATTTCTAAGGCGTTCATATCTCTTTTCTTCTATTTTTGGAGCTGGTTACACAACACAATGGCACAAGCAGTGCAGGATCTGATGTGCTTCTCAACATCCTTTCGAAGGTTCAGCCAATAGAAATAATTCTGTAGTATTGCTACTGTTTTTTCAACCCCGAAATGCCCAGCGACTCGACTGTAGTGTGCTTCCCATATCATCTTGGCACGCTCACTTGAAGGAACACAAAAGTGTCCCAGGTGACATAAAAGTGCATCTTGGAGGTGAAATTTTGGAACTTGCGTACCCCCCAAGAGTGCCCTGTAAGTGTGGTCGAATTCTGGGTCACTCTCATAGAGAAGCAGCCAATCAGAAGTCTCGTGCCCACAAGAGTTGAGCACAGTGGTGAGCGCCACAATCGGTGGTCGGCTGAAGTAGTATGCAACATTATTGGTGCTACCCTTCTTGTACTTGATGTTCAAATGAAACTGTTGCAGATATGTGGACCACTTCTGATGGCGATCATTCTGCAACTTCCCTTGTGTCTTTATGAACTGCAGGGGCCGGTGGTCTATGTGGATGATTGTTTCCTTCCCCAAATTGTAATGCTTCCATTTTCGACAGGCTTGCATAATGGAATACATTTCTTTGTCATAGGTGGGATACTTGTGAACTATCTTAGACAATGTCTCACTGTGATATGCCACTGGATGTCCCTGTTGAGTAAGAACTGCCCCAATAGCATAGTCAGAGGCATCTGTCTCGATCTCAAATGGCTGCTGCAAGTCTGGTAAGGTGAGCACTGGGGCAGAACAGAGGCGATTTTTCAATTCTTTGAACGCCTTCTGTTGAGGTTCCGACCAAAAGAATTTTGCTCTCGCTCCTCTTTTGGTGACTTGACTCAAGGGCCAAGTGATATGAGAGAATCCCAACACGAATCTACGGTAGAAATTAACAAGACCCAGAAAGCTGCGAAGCTCTGTTATAGTAGTCGGGGCTGGCCAATCCCGAATGACTTGGATCTTGGCTGGATCCACATGCACCCCTTTTTCATCAATAATGTATCCCAGATATTGAACCTGGGTCATGCCAAACGTGCACTTCTCCAAATTGGCACATAACTTGTGTTGCCGCAGTGTTTGGAGGACTTGTTGGATGTGGTGAAGGTGCTCTTCCCAAGTCTTGCTGAAGATCAGAATGTCATCCAAGTGCACCACTACAAATGAGTTGGTGAATGGCCACAAGATGTCGTCAATCATCCTCATGAAGGTTGCGGGAGCTTTCGTCAACCCGAAAGGCATGACCAGCCATTCAGAAAGGCCTTCCTTGGCTTTGAAAGCAGTCTTCCACACATCAGAGGGTTCAATTGGTACCTGGTGATACCCAGACTTCAGGTCAATCTTGCTGAAATATTTTTCACCTTTGAGTTGGTCCAGAAGGTCATCAATCCGTGGGAATGGGTACCTATTCTAGACAGTGATATTTTTCAGTGGCTAATAGTCAATACAGAGTCTCCACGTCCCATCCTTCTTCTGTACCAATACGATTGGGCTCCCACAGGGCGATGAACTTGGTCTGATGTGACCTTTCTGCAACAGCTCCTGAATCTGCCTCTTGATTTCATCTTTCTCCATAACAGAGCGCCGATAGATCGGTCCATTGGGTAGCGGCGCACCTGGGGTCAGATCAATCGGGTGCTTGACCTGACAGTGCAGAGGAACCCTTGTGGGTGAGGTGAAGATGTCCCCGTACTCCTCCACAACCTTATCCATTTATTGTTTTAATGCAGAGGAACCTTGTCTGGAGGTCATGGCCACAGTCTTCTTCTTGCCCTAGGGGCGGATCATCAGGAAACGAATTTCCTAGTTTGGGAAATGAGCTTACTGCATTGTTTTTCAATAACCAAAGAGATAGCCACAGGAGGTGGTACCTCTGGTATCCTGTACAACTTATTTCCCAAAGTAACAATAATAGCACGAGGTCGAGACTCATACACAACATGACGCTTCCACAAGTATGTTTTTCCTAATAATACATTAGAAACATCAATAGGATCAACGTCACATAATACCTCATCCGTGAAGGGCTTGATGCTATAGGGAAGGCGACACTGCTGGCTGACGCGGAGATCTCGTCCTTGGTGAAGCCACCCAATGGTGTATGGATGTGGGTGAGCTGTGGTTGGAAAGCCCAACCGCTTCACAATGTCTACTGAAATGAGGTTCTTTTGGCTCCCATTGTCGACAATGAACTGTACAGGGGAGCCCTTTACCCACATCTGGGAGTGGAAGAGACGTTCCTCCTCCTCTGGATCTTCCGGTTCCTCCTTCTGGATCTTTGTAGTGGCAACAGTGGTGTTGGGATCTGCATCAATAATATGTTTCCCTTTTTCATTCCCCTTTTCAGGTTCTGATTTGGAGTCGGAGCATGCATCTGACTCAGAAGCCCTCATCTCGGCCACTAGCGACTGCTTGGCCCGACACTCACTTATGTTGTGAGTGGAGCTCTTATGGAACTCACACCACTTTCCAGTGTCCTTCTTTGGCTTTGCGGTGCTGTTCTTTTCTTGTGGCTTTGATGGGTTGTCTTTAGCCACCATGCCTTGGCTTTGTCCTTTGTTTTGCGGTTTGGAAGCACCTTTCGCTTGCTTTTGATTCGCAGATCCAAAGTCTTGCTTCTTCTGCTTGAATTTCTGCTCAATCTTGGCAGCATACCGGTATGCCGTACCAAGCGAGGAGATGTCGAGGAATTCCATTTCCTCCTGAATGTATCTGTGCAGACAGCTGCGATACTTTAGCACCAAATGTTTCTCTGAATCTTTGATACCCAACTTTGTGCGCAGGGTATGGAACAGATTCGTCAACTCATGCACATCTTGATCCCTTTGTTGTCGCAGCGTGGTCCATTGTATGTACTTGTCCTCATAGCTCTCCACGGGATAGTACTGTTCCTTGACGGCGTCTCGGAAAGAATTCCAAGTTGGTACGGCCGAGAACAGAGAGGGTTCTGTCTGGTCCTTGTTCTCACAGTAGGTTTCCCACCAGTCCTTAACATGGGGGGTAGCTTTGAGGAGTGCAAAAATAATCTTCCCCCGGTCTGAAAAGTCATGAACAGAGAAATATCCTTCTAATAGATTCAACCATCTATCTACGGCATCTGCGTCTATTTGACCCTCAAATATGGGAATGTCAAAATTTATTTGTACCTTAAAGGGAGTCGCAACTCCAGAGTGGCTACTGGATGCAGATGCGCCGCCGGTGGGCAGCCGTTGAAGGATCTGAGCAAAGCTATCCATCATCGCGTTCCTTTGTTTTTCGAGGGCCTCCTCGAGCAATATTTTGATAGGATCTCCTGCTCCCTCATCTTTCTTTTCATCCCCCATGGGCATCCGTCGAGGTTTGCGAGGCTGATCTTGCAAAGGTTCCACCAGATCAAGCCCTAGCTCCTTATACCCCGACCTCGTTGGGGACATGCAAAGAAGGATCGAGAAAAAGCAGACCGCTCTGATACCACTGATCCGGATTTATGCAGGAATGCAACAGAATAAACATATAACCATAAATACAGATATGTAGCGGAAATAACACTTCATTTCATTAATATCAAAGAACTGAAATTTGCTTACAGACAAAATGGAAATAAAACTAGCTAGGGCACTGGTAGCTATCTCTGAGGAGAGATGTGGCGGCTACAGGCCTCTGAACTGCGTTACAATGAGGCTCGAGGGCCTATTTATTATTGAGAAACAATGGAAAACCCTAAACATCCAAAAACCTAACCCTAGGAGATGAAGCACCAAAACTATGGACCCCGTTTGGGTAAATTGGTGTTTCAACTTCCCAGGGACGTAACTTTAGCATACTATCTTCGTTTGACGCACATGATACATCATTAGAAAGCTCTATCCAAGGAATAAAAATTTCACCATGAATATTATTTTGGAATGAAATGATATTTGCTAGAGGCGCGATGCCCAAAAAACGTCATTTAGGGCCTCGAAACAGCTCTGGAAGTTCAGGACCCGAAAACTGCTAAAAATAGTAAGTTATGCCAAAACTAAAAAACTGAAAGAGACAATGGTGGGGGCCCAAGTGGAATAGGCGGGTGGCCACCAATATCCACCTGGATCAATACCAGGGTCGCTGATGGTGCTAATCATAAAACCCCGAGTGTTCCGCTCCACATGGTAATCATCGCGTAGTTTTTCAGCATTTTGGTGCTCGTACTTTTTGCCAATACGTAGCATAGGGTCGGGCCCCTCCATGGGGAGACTAGTAATCTGGTGAATAAGCATGGCATTAATGGGGATTCGATCTTGGATCCACAAGCTTCCATCATGGACCAAGGCAAGCAGCTGGTGTAAAAGTCAGTTTGTAATATTGTAATGGCCAAAATGCGGCATCCTTAGCAGGTTTAAGAGGCTGGAACTAGCCAATCCACGCACCTAGCACATCAGGACTATCTTTATCCTATTTTCTTCCAATACTTTTTTAAGGTATAGCTCGGGTGCTAGCTGGGAAAGGCCTCCAAACTGGCCAGGTCATGATCGTCGAATTCCACCTCGTGGATCTTGCCAAAGGGTTCTCTAATGACGGGGACCTCACCCAGAGTTATTGGCATCTACAGATAGGTGTGCAAGCCATTGAGATTCTTCGGCATGCACGTCGAGGGCTTACGAGGCCGAACAAAGGGTGGTAGCCAATTGATTGGTTCTGCTATCTGGGCCTTTTCCTAAGCAGACAGAGGTCTCTTTACTGGGTTAGGCGAGCGTTCCTAGGGCACCGCCTGTGGGGACATCACATTCCAAGGAGAAGTGCGGGGCTTTACCCCAGCCCATTTCACGGGTTTCCCCGACCCTTGCCCTTTTTCTTTCTCCTTATGCTTGCCCTTGCTTGGCATAGATATAACTTCTTCAACTTCAAGTTGGACTTCCACTACTTCCTTGGATTCTTGTTCTGTCGAGGTCACGGGCTGGGAAGACTCGGCGGGATTAGTTTCAATAATTCTAGCGCGTAAAATGAACTCTGGGTGGCTACTATCTAAGGGGGAAGCACGCTCAGACATGAACAAGGCACAATAATCACAAACTCGCACAGAACACCAATTTCTCAAGATACACGGAACCCTTTTCTAAGCTATCCTTCTGCTTTTATAGCCGCGAGGATCAATCAACGGTTTGGTGAACCTCATTTGGAACTTACCATTAAGAAAATGGTAAAAAATCTTCGGAAATCGCCTCATTAAATTCCAACCACCCGCTCCTTTCAATGGTAAAGTTTGCTTTTTACCCAAACTTACTATTCCAACGGCTAGTTTTCGCACCTCCTGTGCACCCAGTGCACCCCTGCACTCCCAGCGTACCTCCTGTGCTTTGAACACACCCCTACGCTCCCAACACACCTCCCCGGGCCTCCAAACCTATGATCTATCCTTGCACGTACCTCGGTCTTGCCTACAATAGCCTTCCTTTGTGCGCTTATTCTGCCCCATATAGTTACTCTGGCCATAGTCATTTGATCCGATATGGTTTGAGCTAGCTACCATTGACATGTCCTGGTACCATATCACCGCACAGGGTAGCTAGCCAAACAGCTCCTCTGTCAGTGATTTCTTTTACCATATAGGAACCTAGCCAGTGTTTTCGGAACTTCCCTGGGTGCTTCGCAAATTGGCTTTCATACAGCAGGACGAATTTGCCCTCCGCAAATGTCTTTTGCTGAATATGTCGATCATGCCATGCCTTATCCCAAGCCTTTTGAACCTACTGGTGGAAGTTAGCAATGAAACGATCTTCCTCCAACACCACAAGCTACACTAAATTCTCTTCCATGATATCAGGCTCCGCCATGTTCGTAAAGGTTGCGATGCGTAGGCTAGGAAAAATATACTCCATGGGCATAATGGCCTCCTTGCCATAGACCATCCTAAACGGTGTCTTTCTTGTCAGTTTCTTGCATGTGGTGCAATAGGCCCAGAGGACCGACGAAACGTGCATGTCCCAGTCACTACGATTGGCATTGCAAACCTTAGTTAGTGCTTGCTCCAAGATTTTGTTAAAAGCTTCGACAACTCCATTCGCCTGTGGATGATATGGGGTGATTTTCGCATGGTGAATCCGAAATTCTTCAATCAAAGCCTCGATTGTTGCATTAAAAAAATGCGTACCTCTGTCACTCATCAAGATATTTGGGTAGCCAAACATAATCAGAATATGTTCAAAAATGAAGTGCACAATAGTATCTGCAGTGCAATCCTTCACAGCTTGTGCCTCAACCCATCGAGTCACATAATCAGTCGCGATGATGATGTAGCACGCACCCATCCTCTTTCCTGGTGGATTGATGGGTCCAACAAAGTCTATGGCCCATTTTTCGAACACTTGCAAGGCCATCTGCGGTTGTAAAGGAATTTCATCCCTGCGCGATGGTCTTCCTATCCTTTGGCAAGTGTCACAAGCTCTGCAATAATCATGAGAGTCATTATGCAGTGTGGGCCACCATAGCCCGTCTCTTAGGATCTTCTGCGTTGTCGCCTTTCCTGCGTAGTGACCTCCTACTATACCCTCATGAGCTTCTGCTAAGATGGTGTTCCTCTCATACTCCAAGACATATCTTCGCAGTACTTCATCAGCTCCCAGCTTATACAGGTGACCTATGATAATGGTAAAATCTGCTGCGCGGGTTAACAACTCTTTCTTTTGTTGTACTGAGTACTCTGCAAGTGCCTTCCCCATATTCAAGAAGTGAATGATGTCAGCGAAGTGCGCATCTACTATCTTAATAGTGAGCAACTGCGCATCTATCAGACCTTCTTCTAGGTTGGTTGGTTCTACGCTTTTTCCGATCCAGGATAGGTGATTTGGCCCAGCGTTCAAATTTCTCGGCTTTATGATGATCTCAAAGTCATATTCTTGAAACAGCAGAAGCCATCAGCATATTCCCCCCCCCAACACAGGCTTATTCACCAGGTAATTCAAAGCTAAGTGATTAGTGAACATCTTAAAATTCCCACCCAATAAGTAATGCCAGTATTTATTTAGGGTGTACACCATGGCTAGCCCTTCGCGCTTAGTAGTGGAGTAGTTACGCTATGCACTAGAGAGCTTCCTACTAGCAAATGCAACTAGATGGTCAATGTCCCCCTCCCTTGGCTGCGTTAGGATATCTCCTAGGGTGATCCCTGAAGCGTCGACATGGACATGAAACAGGTTTTCCCAATCGGGAAATATGAGGATAGGCGCAGAGACCATCTTTTCCTTGAGTAACTCAAAGCTTTTTCTGACACTCATCGTCCCAACAGAACGATACCTCCTTTTTTAGAAATTTTTCCATAGGTGTTGTGATTAGTGCATACCCTTGAATAAACTTATTTTAGTAGCCTATGTGTCTGAGGATAGAGCGCAGCTGCTTCTCAGTTGTAGGAACTGCCAGGTTGATGATCACCGTCACCTTGGCAAGGTCGACCATCAGCCCTTGTCGACAAACTATGTGACCCAATAAGATCCCAAATGGTACGCAGAATATGCACTTCTTGATATTCAGGGAGATTTGGTGTTTTCTACAGGCATCTAGCATCATGTGTAGGTTCGAGACATGACTCTTTACTAACCCAAATACATTCCAATGATCAAAATATACCTCCAAGAACTTTGGATAAATTCCTTGAATACTGCAACTACTACCCGCGAAAATATGGCAAGGGCATTCTTGAGTCCAAATGGCATAACGGTGTACTGAAATGAACCCCATTCAGTAGAGAATGTAGTTTTGCTACAATCTTCAGGTGTGATTTTAATCTGATGATAGCTCGAGAATCCATCAGTGAGCAAATATGCCTCCTGCCCCCCTACGCTATCAAGGATTTCATCTGAGAATGGCGTAGGAAAGGGATCATCTACGCAAGCATCATTTAATTTGCGCAGGTCAACACAGATCCATATCTATCCCTTAGTCTTTTTCTCCTGAACCACCATAAGACTTACCCAGTCTGATTTTTCGACCGGTTCGATGATACCAGCGGCAAGCATTTTGTCAATTTCTTCCTTGACTTTCTGTTTATACTTGGGGTTCAACCGATAAGGGCACTGCGTTACCGGGCGCGCATCGGGTTTTAAAGTGATACGCATGACTCCTAGGTCCCCTGTGATCCCCTTGAGCTCTGAAAATTTCGTCGGGAATAAGTCTTGGTATTCCGTGAGGAGTTCTGCAAATTTTCCCACAGTATCATCATCCTAGTAGTCCCCAATTTTAGCTAATTTAGGTTTCACCTCCATTCCAATGTTGACTTCTCGCAGCTTCAAAGGCTTAGTGACATCGACAGTCTGCAGTGGAGGTCCAGAAACTGCGCGTTCTCCCTCCGACTCCAGGATAGATAAATTTCGCGAGTTGTCATCGCACTCTTCGATTGATAAATTACGACAGTTGAAAATATCCCGCATCTGTGTTTCCCACGTTGGTGCCCCATGTGCTGTGCACAGTCTGGATTCATCAAACACTGAGGCATCAATGTCCTGGAGAGCTTCATTGAGCGCCTCTATCCCTCCTATCAACCTGAATTTCCCTACAAACTCATCCTTCAGGGTTTCCCAGTGGCGGGTACGCTGGTGTAATTCTGCGTGTAGATACCATGCAGTCAGGATTGGCCCCAAGGCATGAATGAACAGATGGACCCATTCTTCTGTAGTTTTGTCGACCCATTATGTCATCCATGCGGACAAGTGCTCGCGCGGGTCCCTTGGCCCCAAGAAAGTCTTTATGCATAGGTGAGTCGGAGGTTCGAACTATAAGATCATCATGTCGCGACATTCTTCCCAATCCTGGCCCATTCCCCCTTATGCGTGTCCCACCACCTCGCAGGATTTGCATGCATAGCGAGATTAAGGGCCCATATCCTTCATTCCCTTGGGACTTCAGCTTCAAAGGTTCATAGAAACTCCTTAATACTATCATAACCGTCAAATTAGGGCAAGTCTCTTACCTCTAAGGAAATACACCAGAAGCCCTTCATGATCCTAGGACAACGCAGTGCAGAGACATCATGTAACCTATTCTGCCAATTTTCTACCTCCCCATCAGAGTTAGAGAAACATTCATTGTCATTTTCCCAGCTTATCACACCCTCAACCGTAGGATTGATCCAATCTTCATCCTGACCAATCAATTTATAGATGTGATCCAAATCCTCCAAGTCTTCATGCACTAGTTTTGTATACTGCACTACTTCTGCAGGATCTAGCGGGACTATCACCCTTGTACCTTCATTCTCAAACACCATGCTTCTTTTCTTTAGGTTTATAATACCGCCCATATCTATAGCCCAATCTAGCCCTAGCAGTGCAGGGTAAGGATCACATTGTCCACAATCTGTATTACTTCAAAGTCGGCACGTACCTTAACTCCTACAATGTCTACCAGAATTTTCGACAGCCTCCCCAAGGGTATGATATTCTGTTGGTTAGCCATGCGCAGTTGTATAATGGACCATTCGAGCTTTGGTTCTCCCATCTGCCGACACATCTGCTTAGGCAAGACATTCGCATCCAACCCTAGGTCCAAGATGACTTGATCCATCTCATAGTCGCCAATCTACATAGTAAGCCGTATTTCTCGACTAGTGCATTTCTTATGCTTGTAAAGTTGGTTCACATCCTTAACTTTTGTGAAGGGGTTATATTTTTCAGCACAACTATCTAACAGTGCTTGAATATTTTCTACTGCCTTCTAGTTGCGCAACAACTTCATACATGCCTTCAAAAATGGTTTGACCTCATCATCTATTTTGGGGTTTGCGGGAGCCTGAGAAGTAGATGCCTCAGCCTTAGTAAAGTTTTTGCGAGTTGCAACAAAGGTTTCCTTTTCCCTCTATAGGTCCAAACCTTCTTGTTTGACAGTTGCTTTTTGATAATAGGTTCAGTCGCGGCTTTCTCCTCAACTCCCCTAGTAGCTATGTCGTTGCATGTTATGACATTAATGCTTGGGCCTTCGTCACATGGTTCAGCCTTAACCCTTTACAAATTCTTCTTAGGTGTATGTTGCTTTTCCTGCATTTTTTCTATCATAATTGGACAGTCTTCAATCACATGATCCAATTGTCTACAATACCTATAAAATTGTCTCGTAGGGTTCAGGAAGTCCCTCATAAATTTCCCTATTTCTCTACAGTTATAACAAATCATTTGTCCTCTTCCCCGACCTACACCTCCACCCCTCCCCCTCCTCTGCCCCTGGTTGGGGAGCCTCCTCTGCTCGAGGGAGATAGAGGTGACGCAAGGTCAGCCTGCACCTGATATAGCTTACCTCCATCAATAATTAGGTCGTATTTCTGACAGTTCTGTTTGTCATGTCCCACATATGAGAAAAATCGGCACCATTGTTGCTTCAACTCTGGGACATAAGCAGCCAGACAAGGGCAATGGTTGGTGTCATGCAATCCTACTATGCGGTAGTCAGCGCACCATAAGATCGGACCACTCGGTCCCGCAGCTTCTCTAGGACATAACGAGCTGGGTCCCCTGACCTGCATGTCATCTACCAATAGAGGGCACTGATCCTTGGTGTGCCCTGACACCCTGCATCTTATGCACCATACGTCTGGGCTGGCTTCTTTTCCTCGCTCCTTGCGCAAGTTCTGGATTTCGAGATGCATGGCCTATAGCTGCCCTTGGATATTTTGTACCCCCAACTGAGCATCATCTGTTGGCGCAGCTTCTAACTTCATAGAAATCTCCAAGGATTTTTCCTGCGATTCAATGGCTTGCTGACCCATAGGTTCATGCAGATGAGACAGTAACATAGCGATGAACCATTCCTTGTGTTATCTGTCATCATATAGAAATTCCCCCTCTCTGATCACCTTCTTTAGTCACTAATCAGCCTCCCATATAGACTCAAAGGGCCCTCGTTTGAAATCTTTTAGGTCATTCACTATCTGAGAGTAGGACTTAGGCTTCCGAAACTTTTGTTTTAGGGCATATTTAACCTCTTGAATGGTCGCATTCGCATGTTGAGCTACGTATCCCATATACTAGTCCAAGGCTCTTCCTTCGAAGGCAAGGGATATTTGCGCCCTTTTTACGGCATCACTAGCCACATTTTGTGCAGTTCATACTGACTCTGTGACAAACCAGAATCAGTCCATATCTTCATCCCCTACACCTTTGAAGGTAGGTAGCTTCATGTGCGAGGCCATATCATCTTCCGGTGGGGGTGGAGGTATGGGTGATTTCTTACTTCTATGCTGACTTGAAGGTGGTATAGCTGGAGGGCTATGCGTAGCCAAATCCCTTACTAGACTGTAGACAGAGTTATCTCCTTCTTGATTAGTTCGATAATATTTACCGCTCTGTTTGGTGCTCTCGCTCAGATCAGGGGTCATTCACTCGGTGTGGCTGCACAGAATTCCTTTTTCGCACAGTAATATTTTGATTAAAAAAGGCAATGTTTTCAGGAACTTACCTCGGAACCCTTTGAAGAACCTTCACTCTGCTTCTGAATAGGATATGAACTAATCAACTACGAATTTTGTCACAAATCCTCCCAGCACGCTATCCACCCAGTGATCTATCGTCTGGGTGATGGTATTGTCAATTCTTTCCAACTTCTGGACCAACTCTGGATTCCACTGCGTGACCCACTCGTCCTTCCAACATGTCTGGAAATCTATGAGTCTAGCTAGCCACTCCTACAGCTCATGTGCAAAGGTTACAAAGAAAATTTCATATACCTCAGTCAAAATGTACTTATTTTTCCACTTTTCAGCTGTCAATTTTGTGATGCAGTTCTCTTTTACAGCAAATTCCTGAACCTATCTTTCAAACCACTCTTCAATTTCCGCCTTCTCAGGTCTCTAATGGCCTCGTGGAATTACTCGATCTCTTTCTCAAAATGTTGGTCCCGGCAACGGAACCATTTGTTGGCTTGAGGGGTCCTGACCTAGGTTCGAAGGTTAAGGTTTGCCAAAAAACCCCTATACTACTGGCCCTTTCGGTAGTGACCTACTTGCGCAGTCCAAAGTCTCACCCGAAGCAGAATGGGAGGGTGTTGGAACCTAGTTTTCGTACCCTCTGAGAGAGTATATAAGTCTAGGCAGTTTTGTGTTCACAACCTCTAGGATTCACATAGACAGGTCTATTCGCGGGGTTGTTAACAGTATAATCCGCAATTAATCTTAACATAGCTATTACCATGCACAGATCTAGTCATTACCTTCGCATCCACGTGTGTATCAGCAGTTACCAGCACATAATATCATAAATGCATCAATAACAGATCACAAATATACTTCATACCATAACACAGATATATTTGCAACATAAACAGATAGCACAGAAGTATTTGCGGCACCAAATAGATTCCAAAGATTTGCATCAACAGTAACACAATAAATCCAGATAACACAGAGATACTTCAACTATATATGCATATATTAGCATCCAGAAACCTAGTTACAACCCAAAACACAGCCAAAAGGGTCCGCACACATTAGGACTAAGGATCTCCACGCACACAACCTGCAGGAGTCCTTACCCAAAACAAATCTAACGTTTCACACGTAGCATTAGTCTCAATTCATTCCTACCTCTAGACTCGAACTATTCATTATTTTATATCGATGTAGCCTATGTTATCTTGTGGTTTACAACCCGTGGTTTGTGGACTCTAGGTCTACCCTTTGACCCATTACAATGCATTCGGGGCTTTGACCCACTCCAAAACCCCTCCGTTAGACTAATTAATACCAAAAATATACAAAATTGTACAAAATTTGCAGATTTAGGGGACCCTGTTCCAACAGAGAGGGATGAGGGTGAAGCATTGGGAGGAAGAGTGTTCTTATGTAGACAAAGAGGGAACTTGCATGTGCCAACCTTTTGATTTTCTAGACTTAAGTGTGATTCCAGATTTAATGTGTTATTCCTGATTTTAGTTTCCTTTCCAGATTTAGGATAAGTACAGTTGTTAGGTCTATTTCCAGTCTTAGTTTTTTTCTATTGCTGGATGGTTCTAGATTTGTTATTTTCTTTAATTAGCAGTATGTAGTTCTATTTTAGTCTTTTCCAGTTTTACAAAATGTGCTAGGCTTATGAATACATGAGTTAGGGGTGTCCAATTGAACTTGATAATGTATAATTTGAATCAATAATGCTATAATGCGTAGAGATTAAAATACCTTTATTTCACGTTGATACTGTGTTTGTTCTACTTATTCATGTAATGCAATAATGCAAAGAGATATTGTGTTCATTCTAGATCAATGCATTCATTATAGTCTTGGCATTACAACAACCCGGTGTAAAATATCTAGCGTATATGGGTGCACTAACTGGGACAAATCCACCTTTTTCTATTATTCCCTCCATTATCGTGTTTTCATATGCAGGAATACCTCCATTAGCTTGCTTTTGCAGCAAATTCTGTTTGTTCTTCAGGGAGATATAATTTAGGTGTTTTTCCACATTGGCCTCACTTATTTATTAACCCACGTTCGTTCCCACCTTACACTTTACAATAGAAGAAGTTGTAGTCTCTAGAGCATTCTCTCTATGAGAGCCTCTAAGCTAAAGCCTCTGAGTAATTAAAACCCATGCACTATGATGTTGGTAGCTCTGGATCTGTATAACCTAAACTTGGTCTTGTTGCTGCAGTGCAGATTGTATATAAACCAATGCTCTCTTTGCTCCCTTCATCTATGATTTGAGGTCAACCACTCAGTCAAATGCAACCATGGAGCCTCCACCCTAGCTTCTCTTGTCTCCACCTCTATTATTGTTCTGTCCCACCCACCCTCGATTGTGCCTTTCTTGTGCAACCCACCCACCACACTGACTCAACTTCTCTTCATAAAGTACGCATATGAAAGTTAATACGAATGTTCTTATAAGTAGTGACCCCAATTAAATCTCATAATTTTTGTAGTAGTTCCTCAATTCAATTCAGTGGAAGTTCCGAGGATAAGATCCCACCATGCCATGATAGGTTATTAATGTGCTGCTCAAATTAATTAAGTAGGCTGACCAAACAAAGGCGAATGTTTAAAGTGTTTTCTCTCTAGAAACGCACATGGAATTCTTTCCAGAAATGCACATGGAATTGGTGCCCCTATAAAATTAAAACATTTTAGTGCCAAACTTAAGAATGAGACTTTGATTTTCCATCATGCTCTTGGGTAGGGACAAGTTTCTTCGCAACTCTCCTTGTTATTCATGAACTTCACACTAATAAATCAACAATGGTGTATTAATTTAAAAATTTCATGCTAACAAATCAGTGATGATGGGCATGTGAAAAGTAATTTTAATGGATATAAAATAAAATCGTTAAGTTTTTGGTGATTGGTATTTGGAGAAGGGTTATATTTTTTTAAGGATTTTTTCTCCGAAGAAAAAAATATGCTTTATATTATCTATCAATGTATTTTCCAAAAATATATACTTTCATACAATTGTCAAGTAGTCCTAAAAATTAATATAAGATAGAAATATACATAAATGGACACCTAATTATGATTTCACCCATGTCATGGACACAAAAAGGTAATACAATATGTATCAAAATCCCCACAAAAAACCAAATCAAAGAGTCATCCAAAACTAGTAAATTCAATAAAGAGATCGAAAACAGAAACAACGAGGGTCATGGTAATGGAACCAATCCATATTCCCTGATATGATCAAAATCCAGAAGGGTGTAAAATAAAAAACATGAATTTTCCGAGAAGCCCTCCTTGGAAAGTGTATTAGCTGTCACATTTGCCTCCCTAAAGATGTGCTGGAATGAGATGGAGGTGAAAGAATATCTAAGGAGATAGATATAAGAAATCCATCCATGGAGATGAGGTGGACAAAAGTTTGTATTAGTATTCATTCCATCAATTATAACATGGGAGTCACCATATACATGCAAGGATTCAATAACCATATATCCAGAGAACCATAGGAGCCCCCAAAGGGCCAAAACCTCAACCCTAATATTGGTGCTAGTACCCCTGGATCAAGTGTGATCAGAACTGAATTGGGGGTAAAAATTTGCTATAAATTCAAATTGCTCAGAATCGCTCCAAACTAGAGCGGCCGGATAGGTCTTGTCACCGGGAATTTTGTGCACTTTGTTTCATCGAAAACCGACTCCGTATGTGAAAGTTGGAGCTTGTTGTTCGATTGCATAAACAGGTAAATTTTCGTGACAAGGATGATGACTAGGCATCCGTACAACCCAGTCAAAAAAAATAATATCTCAAGGAATATTCCTATGAATATTCCCACAATATTCCCCCTAGGTGGACCAGTGAGGTGTTGACAAGTGTCATTTCGGGATTCGTTGGCAAGTTGGTGAGTTGTTGCAATTTCATTGGATGTTGAATGCACCAATGGGAAGCGGATACGTGGTGCAGCCAAGGGCCACCACTTGCCCCCTCCCAAAGGCTAAAATTGGACTATGTATGGTCGAATTGGTGCATTATATATTGTAGCAAAATTTTTGTACAAGGGTTGGGCAGAGGTCAGGGCTCGACCTCGCAACCTCACCCGCACAACACACATGCAACACCAACACACCATAGATGAGTTTCTTAACATGTATGGGCGCAATTCATATTTGAAGTTTCAAATGTGTATGGGTGCATGGAGAAGGGGGAAATCCCCCTCATACCATAAGACCTAACCACATGACCCTTCGCGCAATATTGGTGGGGATTATGCATAATGGCAGAGTTAAAAAGTCTTAAGCACAGTTTATTAATGTTAATCCTCCACTAATCAAAGATTAAACTTAAGTGGGGGATTAGGGGATAAGCAAGAATTTTAGTGCTAATTCTGCTTAACTTAGTACTAAGCATGCATTAAGTTGGCAGAGTCCGCCAAATTTGGCGCCAACTCTGAAATTAGCACAGTTAACTGGAGTCTCTCCAGTTTTAGTGGAGTTTTTCTAGGAAATACTAAAGAAGCCATGACTTTGGCATATTCGACCAAATTAGGCTCAGAAAGAGTCAATCCTAGATTATTTGGATGCTTTGAGCATGATGGTTCAAGTTGCAGAGGTAGAGGAGCACTTATATAAGTGATTTTTCCACTTTGAAGATTAAAGAAACCCAAGGCCACCAGGAGAGGAGGCCATGTCTAGATCACTTGAAGACCATTTGCAGAGCCAGAAGAGTCTATTTTGAGGTTTTTGGGTCTTCTGAATCCAATGGAGCAGGTTTCAAAGCCATTGAAGCATTTTAGGTGCATTTAATCAAAGAATTGACCATTAATACAAAGAGGGCCAAGCCATTGAAGCAACTCCATGGAGATGTAGCCCAGGAGGTGTGAACTTTGTTATCAGCTACTGCGTAATCTATTTGTTGCATATTACATTTTCTGAAATTTACTTGTTGTTATGAATTTTTAAAAGCTAATTTACTTATTAAAGTGCTCATAAAATACACACAAACTTGACACATAAGCCCTCTCATAAATTTCTAATTTGAGACGATCCTAAACACATGTATTTAATACTGATGATGGAGCAACATAAAAGAAGATTTTTGTGCATTAAAAGTGTGATGGAAGCTTCATCAAGCATTGTTTCTAATCCATCTTCCTTAGCAAGACTCTTTGATAAAGAGATGTTGCAGAAGCTCTACATCATGAGAGATATGGTGCAAGAGTTGGTTGAAGATAGGAAGGAGAACACTATACTTCAAGAGCAGTTGATTGACATGAAGGAGTAGAAGCAAGAGCTTCTTGAAAAGATGCATGAGATGGAGATTCAACTCCATGATGCCAAGGAAACTTTAGCCAATTATATGCATGAAAAATAGGTATACAATTCAATTTTATCTTCAATTTCCTCTCAAGATGAATGTTTTGGTGCTTTTGAAATACACACTAGAGGAATAGGGTACAAATTATTGATGAAGATGGGTTGTGAAGGTAAAGGATTGGGAAAACATGCACAAGGCATAGTTGATCCAATTTTTGTTGAGAGAAGGCCTAGGTATTTGGGTCTTGGTTATGGACAACATGATGGAGAATGCTCCAAAGACAATAAGGCACATGAAGGTGTTCCATGAAGTATTTTCATTGCATGTTCATTACCTCAAGCTTGTGAAGTCTGTGTTCATGAGGAATGCAAAATTTTTACACCCACTTTTCAATAAGATTCGCATAACCGTGCAACTAATGAGAATGGAAAACAAGAGGATGTTGAAATCTCTAAAATAATTGAAGCCATTGTTGGTATTCCAAAGAGAGACATACCTCATCAAATTCACCTCCTTAAGAAGGCGACAAAGGTGAATGTGCAAGGTATAAATCTACATTTAATCAAGTTTCTTTTGATTATGATAAACATGGAAAATTCTCACATAAGATTTGGAGAAATTTTACATGTTCCTTTTGTGGTTTAAATAACCATATTGTTTCGAGGTGTTGGAAGAAGATAGTCATGCACAGGAAACTTTTGAAACAAAGGATACATAAAGAAAAAGGTCCAATGGATAACAAAAACCATCTTGAAAATAAGATGCAATTATTTTTCACTCATTTCCATAAGCAGGGCCATCTTGTAGACAAGTGTTGGACTTTGTATTTGACAAGTTATCCACGACATTTAAATAAGGTGGAAAGAGATCTTGACAAGAATGGAAAAGAGGATTCCATAATTGATGTCGGTAAGGATGATTCACATGATGAAGTGCAACTGAAAGAAGTGTCATTGAAATGGTTTGGAAATAAATGGTTAGAGTTCTTAACTTATTAAGGCCTTGCATTTCTTCTGATGATTGATGCAAATATTGCCTTATTGATGCATTTTTTGCCAATTGAATTCATTTATTTTCTCTTCAAATTATGTTGCATATTGCATGAAGCAAGATGTTGGAAAAGAAGAGTTATGTTGACTCACTTAGATGCAGCAAAGATGGCAATTTGTATATGCTTTTGTTTGACTTGAGAGTCGGTTATTTGAAGAGGCATGTTTTGTCGACTTGTGTTTGGTCGATGAGTTTTTAGACAAAGATGTAAGAACGCATGGTGATGTTCACACGATGTGACATTTGTTTCTTTGAAGGATCCAAAGGAAGAGGTTGTCAAGTTATATTTCTTGCATGATGTGTTTTTCAAGTTAATTGTCGTGTTTGTGACAAGATGTCTCAGGACTTTGGAAGGCCCACTCTTGAGCGAGAGGCTCATGATTAGCCTTCATTCTCAAATCATGGCATGAGAAACATGTCAATACTAGAGGATGATGGAATCAAAAAGCAGAAAGAGGGACAAGATTCCTAGAAGTTTGCAGCCAAAACAACAACCATTGTAGACCATTTGATGTATTGACGCCAAAAAGTGTAAGATACGACGAATACATTCTTCCATATGTGGAATTTGGAACCATGGAGGTAAAAAGAATGGTAATTTATTTTCTTATGATTACTATATTGGAACTCATTGTTGTAGTTCACTCAGATGGGATTAAATTGGAAAAGTGGTTTCCAACGAGAAGCTTGCATCGAATGCATGTGTGTGCAAAGGAGGAACAAGATTCTCAGTGGGAAGGACATCAGTCAGCTTTCCAAGAACAGAGGCATCGCTTTGGAACAACAAAGTGTTTAATCATTCAGCAAGCAGCCAGCAAGTGTTGGATTGGGTCAAAAACGAAAGGAGGACATTGGTTGAAGTGTCAAGCCATTTGCAAGGCAAGGCATGTTAGTGAACCCAAGTGGTTGTCATAGAGATTTTTTTTCAATTAGAATCAAGTTGATAGAACTTGGGAAAGATAATAGTATTTGGTTCTCATTAGATAACCAGCTTTCACGGGTCTAAAAGCCTATTAGTGGGAAGGAGTGATCAGAAACTGAATTGGGGGAAAAATTTTGCTAAAAAATCAAAGTGTTTAGAATTGCTCCAAACTAGAACAGCTGGATAGGTCTCGTCGCAAGGCATCCAATGCACTTTGTTTAAACGAAAACTAACTCTATATGTGAAAGTTAGAGCCTATTGTTCGATTGCATAAACAGGTAAATTTTGGTGACAGGGATGCTGACTAGGCATCTGTACAACCTAGTCATCAAAAATAATATTCCAAGAGATATTCCTTAGAATATTCTTGAAATATTCCCCCCCCCAGGTGGACCAGTGAGGTGCTGACAAGTGTCATTTCTGGATTCGTTGGCAAGTTGGTGAGTTGTTGCAATTTCATTGGATGTTGAACGCACAAATGGGAAGAGGACACGTGGTGTAGCCAGGGGCCACCACGTGCCCCCTCCCAAAGGCCAAAATTGGACTATGTATGGTTGAATTTTCATATTATATGATGGAGCAAAATTTTTTTACAAGGGTCAGGCGAAGGTCAGGGCTCGACCCCGCAACCACACCTGCACAATGCACACGCAACACCAACACACCATACATGAGTTTATTAACTTGTATGGGTGCAGGTCATATTTGAAGTTTCAAATGTCTATGGGCAGGTAGAGAAGGGAGCCATCCCCCTCATACCATAAGACCTCACCACATGACCCTTCACGCAAGACCGGCGGGGCTTATGCATAATGGTGGAGTTTAAAAGTCTTAAGCATGGTTTATTAATGTTAATACTCCACTAATCACATATCAACCTTAAGTGTGAGATTAGGGAATAAGAAATATTTTTAGCGATAAGAATGGATTAAGTTGGCAGAGTCCGCCAAATTCGGCGCCAACTCCAAAATTAGCGAAGATAACTGGAGTTTCTCCATTTTTAGTGGAGTTTTTCTAGGAAATACTAAGGAAGCTATGACTTTGGCATATTTCGACCAAATTAGGCTCAGAAAGAGTCAATCCTAGATTATTTAGATGCTCTGAGCATGATGGTGCAAGTTGCAAAGGTAGAGGAGCACTTTTGTAATTGATTTTTCCACTTTAAATATTAAAGAAGCCTAGGGCTACTAGGAGAGGAGGCCATGTCTAGATCACCTGAAGACCATTTACAGAGCCAGAAGAGTCTATTTTGAGGTTTTTGGGTCATATGAATCCAATGGAGCAGGTTTCAAAGCCATTGGATCACTATAGGTTCATGTAATCAGAGAATTGACCATTAACCCAAAGAGGTCCAAGCCATTGAAGCAAGTCCATGGAGATGTAGCCTAAGAGGGGTGAACTCTATTATTAGCTATTGTGTAATGTTTTTGTTGTGTATTACATTCTCTGCAATTTAATTCTTGTTATGAATTTTTTAAGGCTAATTTACTTAATAAATTGTTCATAAAAGACACACAAACCCTCTCATAAATTTCTAATTTGAGACGATCCTAAACACATTTATTTAATACTGATGAGGGAGATATCACAACAGAACTAGTTTTCCCATATTCAGATAAAATTGATCTTGTAGTGACTCTTATGATCCACCCGAAGTGCAACCGCAACAACCTCTTTGTGTCGCACTGTCAAAGTACCCAGTTAGAAATTGTGGAAGATGGGGAATGAGCCTGCAAGAGAGGCCCTTTATCTTCTAAGTCTACCCTTTGACCCATTACAATGCGTTCGAGGATTTGACCCACCCCAAAACCCCTGCATTAGACTAATCAATACCAAAAATATACAAAATTTGTAGCTTTAGGGGACCCTGTTCCAACAGAGAGGGATGAGGGTGAAGCATTGGGAGGAAGAGTGTTATTATGTAGACAGAGAGGGAACTTGCATGTGCCAACCTTATGATTTTCTAGATTTAAGTGTGATTCCAGATTTAATGTGTTGTTCTTGATTTTAGTTTCCTTTCTAGATTTAGGATAAGTACAGTTGTTAGGTCTATTTCCAGTCTTAGTGTTTTTCTATTGCTGGATGGTTCCAGATTTGTTATTTTCTTTATTTAGCAGTATGTAGTTTTATTTTAGTCTTTTCCAGTTTTACAAAATGTTCTAGGCTTATGAATACATGAGTTAGGGGTGTCCAATTGAAATTGATAATGTATAATTTGAATCAACAATGCTATAATGCATAGAGATTAAAATACCTTGATTTCACATTGATATTGTGTTTGTTCTACTTATTCATGTAATGCAATAATGCAAAGAGATATTGTGTTCATTCTAGATCAATGCATTCATTATAGTCTTGGCATTACAACAACCCGGTGTAAAATATCTAGCATATATGGGTGCACTAACCGAGACAAATCCACTTTTTTCTATTATTCCCTCCATTATCGTGTTTTCATATGTAGGAATACCTCCATTAGCTTTCTTTTGCAGCAAATTCTGTTTGTTCTTCAGGGAGATACAATTTAGGTATTTTTCCACATTGGCCTCACTTATTTATTAACCCGCGTTCATTCTCACCTTACACTTTACAATAGAAGAAGTTTTAGTCTGTAGAGCATTCTCTCTATGAGAGCCTCTGAGCTAGAGCCTCCAAGTAATTAAAACCCATGCACTATGATGTTGGCAGCTCTGGATCAGTATAACTTGAACTTGGTCTTGTCGATGTAGCGGAGATTTTATAAAAACCAATGCTCTCTTTGCTCCCTTCATCTATGATTTAAGTTCAACCACTCGGTCAAATGCAACCACGGAGCCTCCACCCTAGCTTCTCTTGTCTCCACCTCTATTATTGTTCTATCCCACCCACCCACGATTGTTCCTTTCTTGTGCAACCCACCCACCACACTGACTCAACTTCTCTTCATAAAGTACGCATATGAAAGTTAATACGCATGTTCTTATAAATAGTGACCCCAATTCAATCTCATAAGTTCTGTAGTAGTTCCTCAATTCAATTCAGTGGAAGTTCCAGGGATAAGATCCCACCACGCCACAACATGTTATTAATGTGATGCTCAAATTAATTAAGTAGGCTGACCAAACAAAGGTGAGTGTTTAAAGTGTTTTCTCTCTAGAAACGCACATGGAATTCTTTCTAGAAACGCACATGGAATTGGTGCTCCTATAAAATTAAAAAAATTTAGTGCCAAACTTAAGAATGAGACTTTGATTTGTCATCATGCTCTTGGGTAGGGACTAGTTGCTCTGCAACTCTCCTTATTATTCATGAACTTCACACTAATAAATCAACAATGGTGTATTAATTTAAAAAGTTCATGCTAACAAACTAGTGATGATGGGCATGTGAAAAGTAATTTTAATGGATATAAAATAAAATCATTAAGTTTTTGGTGATTGGTATTTGGAGAAGGGTTATATTGTTTTAAGGATTTTTTCTCCGAAGAAAAAAATATTCTTTATATTATGTATCAATGTATTTTCCAATAATATATGCTTTCATACAATTGTCAAGTAGTCCTAAAAATTAATATAAGATAGAAATATACATAAAATGAAACCTAATTATGAGTTCAACCATGTCATGGACACAAAAATTTAATACAATATGTATCAAAATCCCCATAAAAAACCAAATCAAAGAGTCAACCAAAACTAGTAAATTCAATAAAGAGATCGAAAACAAAAACAACGAGGGTCATGGTAATGGAACTGATCCATATTCCCTGATATGATCGAAATCCAGAAGGGTGTAAAATAAAAAAACATGAATTTTCCGAGAAGCCCTCCTTGGAAAGTGTATTAGTTGTCACATTTGCCTCCCTGAAGATGTGTTGGAATGATATGGAGGTGAAAGAATATCTAAGGCGATAGATATAAGAAATCCATCCATGGAGATGAGGTGGAAAAAAGTTTATATTAGTATTCATTTCATCCATTAGAACATGGGAGTCACCATATAAATGCAAGGATTCAATAACCAAATATCCAGAGAACCATAGGAGCCCCCAAAGGGCCAAAACCTCAACCCTCATATTGGTGCTTGTACCCGTGGATCAAGTGTGATCAAAAAATAAATTGGGGGTAAAAATTTGCTTTAAATTCAAATTTCTCAGAATCACTCCAAACTAGAGCGACTGGATAGGTCTCATCACCGGGAATCTGGCACACTTTGTTTCATCGAAAACCGACTTTGTATGTGAAAGTTAGAGCTTGTTGTTCGACTGCATAAACGGGTAAATTTTCATGACAGAGATGCTGACTAGGCATCCGTAAAACCCAGTCAAAAAAATTAATATTTAAAGGAATATTCCTTTGAATATTCCCCCTAGGTGGACCAGTGAGGTGCTGACAAGTGTCATTTCGGGATTCGTTGGCAAGTTGGTGAATTGTTGCAATTTCATTAGATGTTGAATGCACCAATGGGAAAAGGACACGTGTTGCAGCCAAGGGCGACCACATGCCCCCTCCCAAAGGCTAAAATTGGACTGGCTAAAATTTGACTATGTATGGTCAAATTAGTGCATTATATATTGTAGCAAAATTTTTGTACAAGGGTCGGGTGGAGGTCAGGGCTCGACCTTGCAACCTCACCCGCACAACACACACGCAACACCAACACACCATACATGAGTTTCTTAACATGTATAGGCGCGAGTCATATTTGAATTTTAAAATGTGTATGGGCGCATCGAGAAGGGGAAAAGCCCCCTCATACCATAAGACCTAACCACATGAATTCGCACAAGATTGGTGGGGCTTATGCATAATGGCGGAGTTAAAAAATATTAAGCACAGTTTATTAATGTTAATCCTCCACTTATCAAAGATTAACCTTAAGTGGGGGATTAGGGGATAAGCAGGATTTTTAGTGCTAATTGCGTTTAAATTAGTGCTAAGCATGGATTAAGTTGGCGGAGTCCGCCAAATTCGGCACCAACTCCGAAATTAGCGCAGTTAACTGGAGTTTCTTCAGTTTTAGTGCAATTTTTCTAGGAAATACTAAAGAAGCCATGACATTGGCATATTCGACCAAATTAGTCTCAGAAAGAGTCAATCCTAGATTATTTGGATGCTATGAGCATGATGGTTCAGGTTGCAGAGGTAGAGGAGCACTTCTGTAAGTGATTTTTCCACTTTGAAGATTAAAGAAGCCCAGGGCCACCAAGAGAGGAGGCATGTCTAGATCACTTGAAGACCATTTGCAGAGCCAGAAGAGTCTATTTTGAGGTTTTTGGGTCTTCTGAATCCAATGGAGTAGGTTTCAAAGCCATTGGAGCACTGTAGGTGCATTTAATCAGATAATTGACCATTAATACAAAGAGGGCCAAGCCATTGAAGCAACTCCATGGAGATGTAGCCCAGGAGGGGTGAACTTCGTTATCAGCTACTGCGTAATCTGTTTGTTGCATATTACATTTTCTGAAATTTACTTGTTGTTATGAGTTTTTTAAAGCTAATTTACTTAATAAAGTGCTCATAAAATACACACAAAATTGACACATAAACCCTCTCATAAATTTATAATTTGAGACGATCCTAAACAAATTTATTTAATATTGATGAGGGAGCAACAAAAAAGAAGATTTTTGTGCATTAAAAGTGTGATGGAAGCTTCATCAAGCATTGTTTCTAATCCATCTTCCTTAGCAAGACTCTTTCATAAAGAGATGTTGCAGAAGCTCTACATCATGAGAGATATGGTGCAAGAGTTGGTTGAAGATAGGAAGGAGAACACTATACTTCAAGAGAAGTTGATTGACATGAAGGAGGAGAAGCAAGAGCTTCTTGAAAAGATGCATGAGATGGAGATTCAACTCCATGATGCCAAGGAAACTTTAGCCAATTATATGCATGAAAAATAGGTATACAATTCAATTTTATCTTCAATTTCCTCTCAAGATGAATGTTTTGGTGCTTTTGAAATACACACTAGATGAATAGGGTACAAATTATTGATGAAGATGGGCTGTGAAGGTAAAGGATTGGGAAAACATGCACTAGGCATAGTTGATCCAATTTTTGTTGAGGGATGGCCTAGGTATTTGGGTCTTGGTTATGGAAAACATGATGGAGAATGCTCCAACGACAATAAGGCACATGAAGGTGTTCTAAGAAGTACTTTCATTGCATGTTCATTACCTCAAGCTTGTGAAATCTGTGTTCATGAGGAATGCAAAATTTTTACACCCACTTTTCAATAAGATTCACATAACCATGCAACTAATGAGAATGGAAAACAAGAGTATGTTGAAATATCTAAAATAATTGAAGCCATTGTTGGTATTCCGAAGAAAGCCATACCTCATCAAATTCACCTCCTCAAGAAGGCAACAAAGGTGAATGTGCAAGGTATAAATCTGCATTTAATCAAGTTTCTTTTGATTATGATAAACATGGAAAATCCTAACATAAGATTTGGAGAAATTTTACATGTTCCTTTTGTGGTTTAAATAACCATATTGTTTTGAGGTGTTGGAAGAAGATAGTCATGCACAGGAAACTTTTGAAACAAAGGAGAAATAAAGCCAAAGGTCCAATGGATAATGAAAACCATGTTGAAAAGAAGATGCAATTATTTTTCACTCATTGCCATAAGCAGGGTCATCTTGTATACAATTGTTGGACTTTGTATCTGACAAGTTATCCACGACATTTAAAGAAGGTGGAAAGAGATCTTGACAAGAATGGAAAAGAGGATTCCATAATTGATGTCGGTAAGGATGATTCACATGATGAAGTGCAACTGAAAGAAGTGTCATTGAAATGGTTTGGAAATAAATGGTTAGATTTCTTAACTTATTAAGGCCTTGCATTTCTTTTGATTATTGATGCAAATATTGCCTTATTGATGTATTTATTTGCCAATTGAATGCATTTATTTTCTCTTCAAATTATGTTGCATATTGCATGAAGCAAGATGTTGGAAAAGTAGAGTTATGTTGACTCACTTAGATGCAGCAAAGATGGCAATTTGTACATGCTTTTGTTTGACTTGAGAGTCAATTATTTGAAGAGGCATGTTTTGTTGACTTGTGTTTGGTCGATGAGTTTGTACACAAATATGTAAGAATGCATGGTGATGTTCATAATGTGACGTTTTTTTCTTTGAAGGAGCAAAAGGAAGAGGTTGTCAAGTTACATTTCTTGCATGATGTGTTTTTCAAGTTAATTGTCGTGTTTGTGACAAGATATCTCAGGACTTTGGAAGGTCCACTCTTGAGCGAGAGGCTCATGATTAGCCTTCATTCTCAAATCATGGCATGAGCAACATGTCAATACTGGAGGATGATGGAATCAAAAAGCAGAAAGAGGGACAAGATGCCTAAAAGTTTGCAGCCAAAACAATATCCATTGTAGACCATTTGATGTATTGACGCCAAGAAGTGAAAGAGACGGTGAATACATTCTTCCATATGTGGAATTTGGAACCATGGAGGTAAAAAGAATGGTCATTTCTTTTCTTATGATTACTAATATTGAAACTCATTGTTGTAGTTCACTCAAATGGGATTAAATTGGAAAAGTGGTTTCCAAGGAGAAGCTTGCATCGAATGCATGTGTGTGCAAAGGAGGAACAAGAGTCTCAGTGGGAAGGACATAAGTCAGCTTTCCAAGAACAGAGGGATTGCTTTGGAACAACAAAGTGTTTAATCATTCACCAAGCAGCCAACAATTGTTGGATTGGGTCAATAGCAAAAGGAGGACATTGGTTGAAGTGTCAAGCCATTTGCAAGGCAAGGCATGTTAGTGAACCCAAGTGGTTGTCATAGAGATTTTTTTCAATTAGAATCAAGTTGATAGAACTTGGGAAATATAATAGTATTTGGTTCTCATCAGATAACCAGCTTTCACGGGTCTAAAAGCCTATTAGTGGGAAGGAGTGATCGGAAACTGAATTGGGGGAAACATTTTGCTAAAAAATCAAAGTGTTTAGAATTTCTCCAAACTAGAACAGCTAGATAGGTATCATCGCAAGGCATCCGATGCACTTTGTTTAAACGAAAACTGACTCTATATGTGAAAGTTAGAGCCTATTGTTCGATTGCATAAACAGGTAAATTTTGGTGACAGGGATGCTGACTAGGCATCCATACAACCCAATCATCAAAAATAATATTCCAATGGATATTCCTTGGAATATTCTTGAAATATTCCCCTCCAGGTGGACCAGTGAGGTGCTCACAAGTGTCATTTCTGGATTCGTTGGCAAGTTGGTGAGTTGTTGCAATTTCATTGGATGTTGAACACACAAATGGGAAGAGGACACGTGGTGTAGCCAGGGGCTGCCACGTGCCCCCTCCCAAAGGCCAAAATTGGACTATGTATGGTCAAATTTTCATATTATATGTTGGAGAAAAAAATTTGTACAAGGGTCGGGCGGAGTCCAGGGCTCGACCCCGCAACCTGAAATGTACAATGCACACGCAACACCAACACACCATACATGGGTTTATTAACTTGTATGGGCGCAAGCCATATTTGAAGTTTCAAATGTGTATGGGCAGGTAGAGAAGGGATCCATCTCCCTCATACCATAAGACCTCACCACATGACCCTTCACGCAAGACCGGCGGGGCTTATGCATAATGGTGGAGTTTAAAAGTCTTAAGCATGGTTTATTAATGTTAATCCTCCACTAATCACATATTAACCTAAGTGTGAGATTAGGGAATAAGAAATATTGTTAGCGATAAGCATGGATTAAGTTGGCGGAGTCCACTAAATTTGACGCCAACTCCAAAATTAGTGAAGATAACTGGAGTTTCTCCAGTTTTAGTGGAGTTTTTCTAGGAAATACTGAAGAAGCTATGACTTTCGAATATTTCGACCAAATGAGGCTCAAAAAGAGTCAATCCTAGATTATTTATATGCTCTGAGCATGATGGTGCAAGTTGCAGAGGCATAGGAGCACTTTTGTAAGTGATTTTTCCACTTTAAATATTAAAGAAGCCTAGGGCTACTAGGAGAGAAGGCGATGTCTAGATCACTTGAAGACCATTTGCAAAGCCAGAAGAGTATATTTTGAGGTTTTTGGGTCTTATGAATCCAATGGAGCAGGTTTCAAAGCCATTGGATCACTATAGGTTCATGTAATCAAATAATTTACCATTAACCCAAAGAGGGTCAAGCCATTGAAGCAGGTCCATGGAGATGTAGCCTAAGAGGGGTGAACTCTATTATTAGCTATTGTGTAATGTGTTTGTTGTGTATTACATACTCTGCAATTTACTTTATGTTATGAATTCTTTAAGGCTAATTTACTTAATAAATTGTTCATAAAAGACACACAAACCCTCTCATAACTTTCTAATTTGAGACAATCCTAAACACATTATTTAATATTTGATGAGGGAGATAGCACAACAAAACTAGTTTGCCCATATTCAGATAAAATTGATCTTGTAGTGACTATTATGATCCACCCGAAGCACAACCGCAACAACCTCTTTGTGTCGCACCATCAAAGTACCCAGTTAGAAATTGTGGAAGATGGGGAATGAGCCTGCAAGAGAGGTCCTTTATCTTCTAGGGCTGTATAGTCATGTTCCCCAGCCACAATTCAACAAAGAGGGATCGAAAACCTAAACAGAGAGGGTCATGGCAACTGAGTTAATAAAAATATTTTCCCTCCACTACCACTACAACTTTAGTTGAAGGTCAGGTAGGAGGGATACCCACAGGGTTTCAAATCAGTGACCATTAGGTAAGGACTGTGTTGACAATGCACCTATACACTGCTTGTTCTAAGTCACGTGCGCATGTGTATTGTATCTTATTAGAAACATAAGTATCTTGTAAACATCGAAACCTTGATAGATCTTATTAATTCTTAAAATTCCAACTTGAAGAATTTTTTTATAATAAGATTCAAATTTATAGAAATTTAATACATTTTTATAAAATTTTAAGAATAAAGCATATTAAAGTTTTCGTAATTGTTCGCACTTCATTGATACCTTTGGCTTGATACACCATATTGTTGTTTATATAAATTAAATCACATGTATTCCTTGTACATTTTTCACATAACCAATATGAGGTGGAGGAAGGTTATTATATTCAATAGGCACAGGAATCATCCTACATCTAGTATATGTATCTTGCTACTTGTAGATGATAAACTATCTAGGGAGTTGCAAGGTGCCTCTCCTTGCCTTCACAGGTATTTATTAATATTTTGTTTTCCATAAACTAGGGAACAATTATCTAAACCAAAAGTGATTAACTTTTACTTCCAGTAAAAATGGAATACTTGGATTAATGATGAGAGCTCCTTATGAAACAAAATTTTTTCGTCATCCAAGATATGGAAACACCTCAAATTTGGCCTGAAGAATTTACTTTTACATAGTATTTCCTTATGAATCTTTAAAAAGTTATGAAAACAAATTTGAAGTCCCAATTGTTGCAGGAAGCTCAGTTTATTAAAAGTAAGATGCATTACCATACTATTTCCTTGTGAATCATTAATGCCCTAAAGTGATCAAATCAAAGATGGAATTTATTCAATGCTAGATCACACCAAAATGATAGCAAAGTCATGTGACTTTTCCTTTGAAAATATGGGTAGAAAAAGTCCCTATCTAACCAAATGAAATTAGCATAATCCAAGGACAATATTAAAACAAACTCTATCTACCTAGAATGAGATATGGATCAGAGACTGGAAAGATAAAGAATTAGGCCCACAATATCTTAAGCCATAAGTTTTTATTAAACGTTGATGTGAAATAAAATATGTAGGATTAAGGAAAAGAACACATATGTCACACACTAAACCCTGAAGCCATTGATTCCATGTTGTGTGATAAAATTCTTCAAGAAAAAGTTAGATTGAACGAGAACATTAACAAAGAAACATGCTAGAGGAATGATATTTGTTTCTCGTGAGTTTGAAATTAATTTTTAAAATAAACAAAATAACATTTCATTACTGTTATAGAAAGAAATCCAAATAGGGGTCTTAGCTATTTGAAGCCCCATATTAGCACAAAACTCAAATCAAAGTGAAATAATTTGACATTAGCTACATTTCTCTTTAAATTATGGGTGGCAAAATTTTCACTATAACCAGATAAAATCAACATAATTCCAAGCTAAGATGACCTAAGCTATATCCACTTTCGCAAGTGATTTAGATCACAGACAAGAAAGATAACTAAGTAATACCCTAATAACTTGAACTCTGGAATTTTCATAAACACCCAATTTGAGAAAACATACAATGTGGGATTTGAAAAATATGTACAAACTAAACATGACAAGCATTTATTGCAAACCATTTGTGATAAAATTATTGAATAACATGTTCAATTGACTATGAATACTAACAAAGAAACATGATAGATGAATGATATTGTTTTCCGACGATTGAATAGTTAAATTAAACTGGTTAGCATTTATGCACTATCATATGATGAATGCCATGCTCGAATCTGATCTGTTGCACCAAGCTCAATTTTTTTTATGCCCTATATTATAGTGCAAATGAAAGATGAGTAATTTGGCACTAATTTCATTTATTTTTATATTGTGGGTATAAAATGTGTAACTTATGTAGGTTTTAACCCTGTACAGAAATTATCTGAAACAATTTTTTTTTAAACGGAAAATAAATAATAGCGAGAGCATAAAACATAAAACAGATATACACAGAGATTATCCCCTGGATCCAAAACCGGGACTACTAGCTTGATTTTTCCTTATATTCCTTTTATGTTAAAACACATATATATACATACCAAAGAATTCATAAACCTCAATCCATTAACCATGGATTAGAACATAATCGTAGTTTCCTTAACCAAATCTATAAAATACCAGGACCAAAAAACCATCATGCCTAAAACCATCTGCAAACCCATGCACAAAACCATAGGCGGGTCCTCCCACCTAATATCCCACTTGTTGTTTTATACCCACATGAGAGCGTATTCATTGGTCCAGCCCTGCAACACCCATTGTTTCTCTACACCAAGATAACTTCTCAGTGCTCACAAACTTCTTCAATGCATCTGCAACATTCTACAAAGTGTCCACCTTTATATCAAAAACACCTTTTTATCTTCAACCATATCTCTCACAAAGTGATATTGAACATCAATGTGTTGTGTATTTGAATGATAAGCAGGGTTCTTAGCCAAGAAAATTGCACTTTGGCAATCACAGTCTATCCTTATAACTCGTTTCACCAACTGGCCCATACTTGAACATAATCTATGCAACCAAACTGATTCCTTGCTTGCATGAGTGGCTACTATGTATTATGTATCTATAGTTGAAACAGCCACCACAGACTGTCTTTTACTCATCCAAATGATTGCACCTCCAAATAGGCTAAACACATACCCACTTGTAGATCTTCTTTGATCTAGATCTCCAGCCTAGTCTCCATCAACAAACCCATGAATGTCTAAAACTTTGTAAAATCTTGGTCTTCTTTGGTAGCACGGACCATAATCACTAGTGCCACACAAATATCTGAAAACCTGCTTCATTGTTGTCCAATGCTCCTTCCCTGGTTTTGACATAAACCTGCTAAATACTCCCACTGCATGTGCAATGTCTGGTCTAGTACGAACCATTGCATACAATAGGCTACCCACTACACTTGCATATGGAACATGGGACATATCCTCCTCTTCTTCTTGTGTCTTGGGACACTATTCAGCAAATAGCTTTACACCTACAAGAATAGGAACCTTCATCGTTTTACTATCTTGCATATTGAACCTTTGCAATATTGTCTCAACATACTTCCTCTGGTTTAATCAGAGCTTCCTCTTTGCTCGATCTCTCTTAATTTCCATGCCCAAAATATAGTTTGCAGCACCAAGATCCCTCATGTCGAATTTGGAGAACAAATGGGTCTTCAAATCTTGTATAATTTCTTTGTCATTTCCAACCAACAACATATCATCCACATACAAGACCAAATAAATAACATGGTCACCAATTAATTTAAAATGCACACAGTGATCTTCTTTGCTTCTATTGAAGCCAAGTCCCCGTATATAGGTATCAATTTTCTGATACCACGTCCTTGGTGATTGTTTTAACCCACACAGAGACTTTTTTAACCTGCATACCAGTTCTTTCTTACCCTTCACGGCAAATCCTTCAGGTTGCTTCATGTAGATCTCCTCTTCTAGATCCCCGTGAAGAAATGTTGTCTTCAAATCCATCTGTTCTACCTCAAAATCAAATGCTGCTGCAGCAAGAGATAAAATTAATCTAATAGAAGTAACTTTGGAAACCGGAGAAAAAATATCACCAAAATCAATTCCCGATACGTGGGAATAACCTTTTTCTACCAACTAAGCTTTGTATTTCTCCACCTTGCCTTCTGCATTATTTTTCTTCTTAAACACCCATTTTCCTCCTTCCAACCAACAACTCCACCAAATAAGTTTGTTTATCTTAATTCGATTGGGAATTTTTAAAGTACATGAGAATTTAATAAAGAAAGCTCAATAAATTTTTTTAATTTAGTTATTTTTAATGAAAATTAACTTCTATTTAGTTTATTATTTTGAAAATTTATGTTTTTCTGGTATTAGAGTCAGATAAATACAAAATCATGTAAATATAATAATATTTTTAAGTATGTCACTATTACAATAATATTTTCATCATCATCATGTTTCACTTGCAGAGAAACTAAATAGGAGAAATAACTTGTTTCACTAATTGAGAAATGCAAAAGATAACAACTCTACATAATCCTAATTGCTTTTACTTTTATTAATTAAATTTCAAAATATTCCCCAAATTTATAACCATTTTTATTAATTAAATTTTAAAATATTTCAATAATTTATAATCAATATTTAATTTAACTTATTTTATTAATTGAATTTTAAAATATTCTCCATACATTGTGTATACATGTCAAGATCGATGGACTCCATACCTCCATTTTTCTATTTTCTGATGTAAATAAAGTACGAAAATTTTATAGTTAAGAATGATGAAAATAATGATCGTTGTGTAATTGGAAATGCTTCCACTCAACAATGAAGTAAGTTATTATTCATGAACTATACGCTAACAAATCAGCAATGGCAAGAAGCAAGTTATTATTCATGAACTTCACGCTAACAAATCAGCAATGGCGTATTAATTTAAAAATTTCATGCTAACAAACCAGCGATGATGGGCACGTGAAAATAAATTTTAATGGATATAAAATAAAGAAGGGTTATATTTTTCCTTGAGTATATTAGATGGAGAATTTATTAGATAGATTTAATTTTGTTTCGAAGGGTAGAAAATCAAGTTTCACTATTACGATTAAACAATTCATCGTATTGTTAAAAAGTTAATTAAGCTTTTTAATTTTAAAAAAATGAAATATGTAAATATGATCATCACCAAATCATATCTATTTTAAGGATTTTTATGGAGTTCACCCTTATACTTACACTACGCTCTTGATGCAGAGAGACAAAATATGGCCAATATAAAATCCTAGTCAATAGTTTTTTTTAGGAAGCTACAGGTTAGCATGGAAACAATGAAGTAGAAGTGGAATTGGTAACTCCATAAAGGGAATATTTGATAAAAAAAAATGTTTTAGAGTAACGCATGGGTGTGGATACTCCATTTCCTTAAAAAAATAAGGATCATGATTTAGAATGGATGTCAAAGGCAATATTTAAAACACGGATGGCTACAAGGTAGCTAGTCTCTACCTTGAGCGGGAGTTAGCTATGTGTGAAGGATCTGTAACATTGTGACCCCTGTGTGAATGATCTGTAACATTGTGACCAGTTGTGGATTTCAGTTTCAATGAGATTGTACTCATGTTGTGTTATTTTGAGTTTAGTTATTTTGAGTTTAGTGAAGATTTCAATTGTACTCATGTTGTGTTATTATGGGTTTAATGTGGATTTCAATTCGTTAAATATAGATGTTGTATTATTCTGAGTTTAGTGCAGATTTCAATTGTACTCATGTTGTGTTATTCTAGGTTTAGTGCAAATTTCAATTTGTTAAATATAGATCCGATAGGCTTGCCTTGGCTTTCTTGGCCCTGTGCCTTTTTGAGAGGAGGTGCAACTGCATTAATCCCTAGATATGTGATGCAAAGTCAGGAACGAATGACTATAAGAGGGCAAATGCAGATGACAAGCAAAGTGAAGAGGCCCCTTTTTGTGTCTCGTGAACTAATATCGATACAATTATTCAATTATAATTTTTGAGACCTACCTGCCTTAAAGCCTGCTACCCAGTTTCACCACTCATTGAATAAGAAGTTGACTGGGGATGTTGCATTCATTTCAATTCGAAATCCAATTGAACTTGTGCCAATTTTTGTTGTTGGGGATGTTGCATTCGTTTCAGTTCAAAATCCAATTGAACTTGTGCCAATTTTCGTTGTTGATATTGTGTCCCACTAGCATGCATATCATTTGAGTGAGCGTGCTTTTTTGTTTTCTAAGAATGTTGAAAACGTATTGGTTCCACCAACCAACAAACCTGCTTAAAACCTTTTTCAAACCTGTAGTTACTAAAGTTGGTTGGAAAATAGATGAAATGGTTGTCTATATGGGAGAAATACTTGAGAATACAATTGAAAAACAAACAGAAACTCATTTATTGAAAGTATTGAATTTAGCTTTATATAAAAAATTAACATAATTTTAAAAATTATAACTAAATTTAAGTGATTAACTTTTAAAAAATTCAATATGATGAAATGTGTAAATTTTTTTATTTGATTTTATGTCTAAATGTTCTTTATTTTTTAAATTAGATGACCCTATCCCATGCTTATTTAGTTTTTAGAATTTGATTAGATTATTCATGGTATATTAGTGTATATAATACAATCATTGATTCATGTAGTGAGTGCCTTTTCAATTGACTCTTAAGGGAATGGATTTTGTGTACAAATATTTACCCCTTTTTGTGCAGTGGGCGAACAGATTTTTTTTGAGTTAGTTAATAGTGGTGTATTTTACATCCCAACACGTTACAACACATGGTACGATGAAAGTACATTCGACATAAGGAGTGTTAGTGACTCAAAGGGACAAGACACAAGTGAGGTTGTCACCAACAAGTGAGGGACAAGACACAAGTGAGGTCAATATTTCTTAGCAACTCAATATTGTTTGGCAGGGAAAAAAATGTGGCTTGGATTTTTATTATCACTAAGACCCTACAGTTTAGGTTAACAAATTATCCTTACATGTGACGGGATTGAAACTTCAATCTATGTAGCCATTCAAGAAGATCAAGTAAATGAATGGAAGTTCTACCATACCTCAGTCGGAGTTCGTTCTATCTTATTTGTAAGTGTTGATACATCTTTTTATTCAAAATGGTTGTTCATGCATTAAAATTTGAGTTTTGTTTCAAGTATTTGGCTCAAAAAATAATTTAGGGAAAACTTTGAAATATGAGGTTATCGATGCTTATAGACAAATATCTCCCAAACAGATATCTCCCAATATTACCATGAAATATCAGATAACAAATGAATCATGAGATTGAGTTGAAATCTCTACCGAGTCCAGCCAAAATATCGCACCAAATCCTGCATTCTGAGACCTTGCCTCCAACGAATAATCATTGCAGAGTCACAAGTGAACACGACTATTTTCTAGCCAAGTTCTATGGGTGTGTTGGGTCGACGAATCTCATTAGCAATGGCCCGTGCATTTGAGGCCTGCAATATTTTATTTAAATCTATCCAAATTTTATAGTTACATCCAGACCTCTCTAAATGGTATAGATAGAAAAAATCCCATTCTAATATATAGTTTCAGGTTGCAAATATGTATTAGTTTTATATTCTCATATGCATATCCATATTTGATTTCATATTATTTTTCATATGTAACACTTGACTCAATTTTTTGCCATATAAATTTATGAACTTCATAAGCATATACCAAACAGTAATTCAGAAGAATCTGTTTTGATTTTAATATTCAATGATATATCCACCCTTTGGTTTCAGTTAACTTGTATACTCTATGCTTCATAAAAAATTCCTTACGTCTATAATATTGAAAATAACCAGTACATAATACTCCATAAACCTAATGTTGTCTGTGAGTATAACTATGTTAGGCATAACAACTCAGGTGACACACTAAATAAAAATATTCTAAGTAAGCATTCACAGTGACTTTAAAATTGATACTAACAAATAGTACTCGTACTTACTTGTATGTAGCATTCACTGTCGAACATTCACCAACCTACATGCTCCATTTTTGAACATTCACCAAGCAACGAGGTTGAATCATGTGTTTTCCTTTCAGTTTTTTCCTTTCTTTGTTTCCCATTTTCGATTAGTTATATCCTTTTTGTGTTTCCCGTTTTCGATTAGTTCTACACACCGTGTAGAAACCTTGGATAATGGCCAAAAATAGGAAATATTCTAAGTATCGAGCCTATCCTGTGCCCGCTCTGCCTTTCATGGTGATTTTGTGCATAAGAAAACGAAATAAATATTGTAAGGGATGGAGATGCAAACTCTCGTTAGGTAAACGTAGACACTACAACAACATGTATATGCATATGCAGATAGCCTCGAATGCATAGGATTTTCTTCTTACTCGGATGTCCATTACTTATAAGGTGCAAGACATAGAGAATCTAGGCCTAAAATCCAATCACGCTGTCCATGAGGCTATAGAATCTAATATGCAAAGGTATAGTGAAGCATATCCATAGACAAGTATTGGTCAGTCTACTGTTGAAGCTTACTTACGATTAATTCCCCCAAAATGGACCTTTCTATCGTGCTTTCTGGAATTGTACGAATGGATATATGGTGGAGAAGATGGGGTAAAAGCCCTCGTTTTCAATTACTTCTACACGGTGTGTAGAAACCTTGGCCAATGGAAAAAACCAGGAAATATTCTAGGTATCGAGCTATCTTGCGCCCACTCTGCCCTTCATGGTGATTTTGTGCATAAGAAAATGAAAGAAATATTGTAAGGGATAGAGATGACAACTCTGGTTAGGTAAAAGTAGACACCGCATAAACATGCATATGCCAGCTCCCGTTGGCCGAACAATCTAATTTCCAGAGTTCCAGACGCCGCAACATGGGAATGGCAGGTGGCACCAGTTCCATTTCCTCTGGACACCACAACAAATTCTTATTTCATTTCCTCTAGACACCGCAACAAATTCTTAGTTCATATAATAAGGCAAGTAGTGTACATGTTATATATAAAAAATTAATGCTACTAGCATTACTACAAAGACTAATTTTAACAGGAAACATATGAGGAAATAGGAATTTAAACCAAGATACAAGTAGGCGATGCCTCGGGAAGAGGCCAATAAGACCTTCAAATATTTTATTGGTCAGCAATATTTGTTGTACGTTTGTGATAAGGTGGACAAAAATTGTAACAAAACATTTGCATGAGAACTTTGGTTTCATGCGTTAAGATGTCTTAATTTTTGTGCAAAAATTAATACCGAATGACCAAACCGATTACTATAGTCCCTGCCAACCCTTTGGGCAGGGAATAATAAGAAGTAAGGATTATGATTTAGAATGATATCCAGACTAATTCAAAAACTCTCATATAAATAATGGAAATGTTTAAATTTTTATCAGTAAATAAATTAATGGAAATGTGTAAATTTTTGTTAGTAAATATATTATAAATGATTTTTGTGATATTGATATTCAAAATATATATTTATTTTCTTCAATAAAAGAAAACTATAATTATTATAACTAAATATAATTAGTTTAGCTGTATAAATTAAATCGTTGGAAAAGACTCATAGGTATCAAAACACATCCTAATACATCGCACATTATTAACAATAAGAAAAAATCATAACAACTAAGAATAACTTTATTTTAATTTTTTTGTAAGCTGGGATTTTTTCATTAGATCAAAAAGATTACATCACCTAGCTCAAATTTCACAAAATTCATTAGCCTCACTCTGGCTAGATTTTTTGTCTGGTATGCTAAATGTTATATATTTACAAAAAACATTATCTTCAAAGAGCCAAAAAAATGGCAAAGAATCAATATAAGAGACAGTCATTACGAGTCAGATGGTGTCACAGGAGGAAGGTTTTCTGGTCTAGATCCTGGAGGAATTGGAAGCCTAAATTTTCACTATATGTATTTTTGCATATGTCTCATGCAAGTTTCCAATCGATCTAGGTCATCCTTCATTCTCCATTGGTTCCTTTGCAGATCACTAATAAAAGCTATAATTTCATTTTTCTCATCATGCTTTTCCTTAAGAATTTCCCCCAATAATGTTTTAGTTGCCAATACAGCGTAACTGTGTGCATATATCGATTCCTCTTGGTCCTGGTGTGCTTGCAGTCTGGGAGAAAAGGAGAAATTTCTTTCATGATCTGAATGGAGGATGTTAGTAATGCTCATCTAATTCCCCTTTCATATTTTATAAACAATTGTCTTATGTGTGCTTAGGGTTTCAAGGTTTCTTGCAAATTATCAAGTCTCGTGTGTGTTTTTCATGTCAATTTAGTGAGAAATTTAACATTAAAACAAGAGTTGAATAGCATCAAATGAAGTACATAACATCACCATACATAACTTAACAAAGGTATTTGATGAAGGAGTTCACCCCTCCTGGGCTACATCTCTTTGGTTCAGCTTCCATGGCTTGGATCTCTATATTATGCTCAAATTGTAAAATTTACCTATTTACAATGCTCCTTCGCTCCTATGACCTACTCCAATGAGTCCAGAATGGCTCAAAATGGTCAGCTAGCCTCTTTCTGAGCCTGAATTGGTTGAAAATTGCAAAAAAAATTGCCTCTTCAATTTCTCCCACTATTTTAGGCCCTAAACTAGTTAACTGCCACTAAAATTGGCAATTTTCGCCAAATTCGAAGGTCTTCCAATTAGTTCGCAATTATTGTTAAGTGGGGATTAGCGATAGTCAAGCACATTTAAGCGCTAACTACGTGTTTTAATTAATATGAATTAATTTATGGGTTAGCGCTAATAAGATCAGTTTAAGGGTCAAGTAATCGGGGTTATGGTTCGTTAATACTCCGCTTAGTGTTGGAGCTCCATCAGTAGTCCTGGGCGGTGGTCCTATGGACCAAGGTTGGCCCCTCTTTTCCCACGTCGTAAACCAATGCCATTGTTAGTTAGGAACTAGTGTATAGCAGAGGCAGTAAGGCACGACTTTGTGTGGCGGGAGGTCTCAGGGTTGAACCCCAGTGCCTTTGCCCTGAATTTGACCAAAAAATTTACATAACCTTTCGACCTTGGGGGGGCACGTGGCAGCCTCTAGGCTTTCCACATGTCGTGACCTCATTGGTCCAGCCCAACACCAATAAACCAATCTGATGCCGACACTTGTCACCCATTCATAGGTCCACTTGTGGGAATATTCCTTGGAATATTCTTTTTCTGACTGGATGGTATGGATTCCAAGTCAGCATCCCTATCACCCCTACACAAAATTTTCATGTTTATCCAAGTGAACATATTGTGTTTCCGGGAGCATACGACGACCATTTTTTGTGAAACGAAGTGCTCCGGATTCAGAACAACGAGCACTACAACTTTGGTGTTTAAGCATAAAACTGATCCCCTGATCATTCCTCCCCACTATAAGCCTTTTGGACCCAAAAATCTCTTTCATTATTGAAAATTTGGATGAGGGTACAGGTCCCTCACCCTTATAGTCTCAATCCACTGAAATTTTCTCATTTTCATCAATTTGAGCTTTTCACAAAAACTAGTCTTTTTCCTTGACTCAAGAGACTCTATCTCGCTGTTCTAGACATCGTCATGTTGAAATTTCCCTGAATTTGTAGAACAACAATTTTTCCTTTCAGAAACAAACGTGTCTCTGCCTCGGTCGTCAATCAAAGGAAACTTGAAAACTGTCTCACCTCGAACACTGTCGACATGGCGATTTTTAGCTTGTCTTTCCTTGTACTTGCGTCGACTTTTGACCATGTGTTTTTTCCATTGCCATGTACCCTTTGGAAACCAAAAACTAGTATTTGTGGAACCTATGCCTTCTTTTTAAAAAAAAATTAGCGCTCTCTTTGACCTTTGCACTCTCTTGCACCGACATCTTGTTTCCATCACTGCTCAACACTAATTTTAATTGCTGCAAAACTTTCACATCTTGTTTACCTCCTTTCAAAGGCAACCTGTTAGAATCCTAAAACATCTTATTACAATCATTAGCAACTTCAATTAAATCAACTTGTGCATTCGATGCATATTTTTGAAAGGTATCATTCAAAACATCTCTATGCTTTATCATTAACAAATTCAAATTTTGACTTGCATTCACTATTCTCTTCATTTCTCCTTCATGTATAAGAGACAAAATTCTCTTCTTTTTATGAGCTCTAACTATGTACTCAATTCCAAAATTGAACAATTGATACTTATTCTCATGGCAATGAAATATTTTTTTCCTGTCATAAAGATAAGGACTTCCCAAAACAATACCTGAAATTGCAAGTGGCACTACATCAAGTTCAACTTCGTCAAAAAATTTTGAATTGATTACAAACCTTAGGATGCACTTCCTTGTTACCTGCAAGTTTGTTTTCTTGCATATCCACCCTAAAGGATAAGGTCTTGGATGTGTAACAGTTTCAATATTTAACATCTTAACTAAGTCTCCGAAAATCAAATTAGCTTGAGAACCACTATCAAATAGTGTGTCTATTTTGGTATGATTTGAAACGACTATAATATGAAAGAGTTCTATACTTGTATCTTCATCTTGAGTTACATTGGAACAACTTAAAGAACTAGTACTTGCATTTTTCTTACCTTTCAAACCCATTGTTGTAATCTTGGTTTCATCTCCCGAATTTGAACCTAAGTCATGTTCAATGATTGCAACATTTTTCCCCTTCTCTTTGGCTTTAAGTTTGTTTGGCTTCAACTCTAGATGGAGTTGTCAACAATGGTCTTCATCATGGCCATTCTTCGAACAATGTTTACATGTGAGTTTCTCTTTCTCTATTTTTATAGAACCATTTGTCTTTCCTCTTCCATTAAACTTACCCTTTCCTTTACCCTCATACTCAAGGAAACTATCTATTTTATCATCTTCACTATGTTTCCATCTTGCTTCTAGATCTATGGCTTGAATGAAAACCTCATCTAATTTTGTGGGATTGAACATGAGAATAGTATGTCTAAGATAATTGTGCAAACCCCCAATATACTTTAACAAAGTTTTTTGAGAATACAAATTGGCACCCAAAATAAGAGCTCTTCTCCTAAATTCATGAGTATAATCTTGCACACTTTTCCCTTTCAATTCTCTAAAATTTTTCTAGTCCATAATGGATTTTTGCATGTAAGCTAGAGGATAGAATTTCTTTTTGATGGAAAAAATAAACTTTGACCAAGACATTGAGATCTTACTGTGTTTCTTAATCTCCTCTTGTGTCTTTGCTTCCCACCATGAAAGTGTTGATCCCTCCATTCTCAATGAAGCCAAATGAATCTTTATGTCATCTTCTTGAAGGTTTTGAATTCTGCAATAAACCTCCAATTGAAAAATCCAATGGTCGAGGTTCTCTACATTCACTTCACCATTATACATCGGTAGCTAAAATTTGACATCAAGTTTAAGTAAGGGTGATTTACCAACTCCTTTTGAAGTATGTGGATGAACAAATTGTAGTGTTGTGGTAGTGGAAGATGATAATGAAGAAGGTGAATATGGTGGTGAGGATGATGGTGGAGTGGGTGGTGGCTTCTTACCATCTCCATGGCCTCCTCTTCCTAGAGAACCCTCTCCTCTTTGAGGCCTTGAACTCTCTCCTTGCATCCTTACATTCCTTCCTCATGGAGGAATTTAACCATCTCAATAATATCAAAGAATGCCTTCCTGACTGCTCTCTCATCTTTTGTCATAATAGGTTCTCCTTCATGATACATGCTCACTGAAGACTCAACTTAAACTTAAGGATGTGTTGGTGTTGAAGACTTTGGAAACCTTTCCCTTCTTCCTCCTTACCCAATTGCAAGGCTCTCGACCATCTTCCCTTCTCCTCTTTTGAGTTTTAACCTTGTAAGAGTGACACAAACTTGAAAATAATTAGATCCCTTCTTGCACAAAAAAAACCTAAATAAATTGAGCTTTTATGATCTGAATGGAGGATGTTAGTAATGCTCAGCTAATTCCCCTTTTAGATTTTAAAAAAAAAAATTCTTATGTGTGCTTAAGGGTTCAAGGTTTCTTACAAATTATCAAGTCTCGTATGTTTTTCATGTCAATTTAGCAAGTAATTTAACATAAAAAAAGAGTTGAACAAAAACAAATAAAGTACAGAACATCACCATGCATAACATTAACACAGGTATTTGATGAAGGAGTTCACCCCTCTTGGGCTACATCTCCTTGGTCCAGCTTCCATGGCTTGGGCCTCTATATTATGCTCAAATTTTCAAATTGACCTGTTTATAATGCTCATTTTCTATTGTAACCTACTCTAATGAGTCCATAATGGCTCAAAATGGTCATCTAGCCTCTTTCTGAGCCTGAATTGGTCGAAAATTGCAAAAGTTATGGCCTCTTAAATTTCTCCCACTATTTTAGGCCCTAAACTAGTTAACTGCCACTAAAGCTAGCAGTTTCCGCCAAATCCAGAGGTCTGCAAATTAGTTTTCAATTAGTGCTAAGTGTGGATTAGTGTTGTTTAAGAGCAATTTAAGCACTAACTGCGTGTTTTAATTAATTTTCATTAATTTATGGATTAGCACTAATAAAACCAGTTAAGGGTTAAGTAATAGAGGTTCTAGTTCGTTAATACTCCGCTTAATGTTGGAGCTCTGCTGATAGTCCTGGGCAGTGGTCCTATCGATCAGGGCTGGCCCCTCTTTTCCCCCATCATAAACATTGGTATTATTCAAATATAAACCTGCGCCGTAGTTAGTTAAGAACTAACGTATAGCGGAGGCGGTAAGGCACGACTTTGTGGGGCGGGGAGGTCATGGGGTTGAACCCCGATGCCTCCGCCCGAAATTTGACCAAAAATTTTACATAACCTTTCGACCTTGGGAGCCACATGGTGGCCTTCGAGCTTGCCACGTGTTGTGACCTCATTAGTCCAACCCAATGCCAATAAACCAATCCAATGCCGACACTTGTCACCAATTCATAGGTCCACCTATGCGAATATTCCAAGAATATTCCTTGGAATATATCTTTTTCTAATTGGATGGTACGGATGCCTAGTCGCCATCCCTTTCACCCCTGCACAAAATTTGCATGTTTAGGCAAGCGAACAGATCACGTTTCCGGGAGCATACAACGACCATTTTTTGTGAAATGAAGTGGGATGGATTCAGAACAACGAGCACTACGTGGTCGTTCAGGTTCCGAGCCAATATAAGAACTTTGATTTTTTAGAATAAAACTAAGCCCCTGTTCATTTCAGGCCTCAAAATATGAGACTACTTATCTATCTCTATGAAAATTTATTTTCCAATGGATATCATCTTGAGTGCATGTGGGGATCGTGTCTTGGTGCACAGTAGTTACCTCCTGTGAAAGAGCCTCAAAGCGGGACCTACTAGTTTTTCCATGTTTCCCAACACCTCTACGGTTTTAGCCTCGCTGTCGAGGCATGGTGAACTAGGTGGACCACAAAACCTTGATAACCCTTGCAAGACCACAAATGTGCTTCCCTCAAGATTGATAGTGGTCTCACTTCTTGTTCGTAGATAGAAAATTCTAGCTTTCATAGAGAGCTAGTCTCTCCCCATGGCGCCAAAACTAGTTGACAAATAAAGCATTCAAATGGACTGTGATAGATAAGAAAAATACTAGGGCGACTCTAACACACCAGTGCCAAAACCACGATGGGACAATGAACAAGAGAAGTTGGTGAAATGCATGTAACCCAAGATACAAAGTAGAATTCAAATGAAGAGACGTCTTGTGACACATACCACCTTTTTGTCACACCTAACCAGAGAGAGGAAATAAGATCTCCACACCACATGGGAACATTCAATAGCACATAAAATGAGGAGCATAGATTTACCTCAGCAAGAGACCAAGTGTAAAAGAAAATTCCTTATTGTAGAACAACTTTGGACTTCCAAGTCGTTCCAGCTTCCAAACACAATCAAAGTATGTAATATTCCTAATTATTCCTAAGCTAATTGGAATATCCACTTTTGTTTTTATTTCTTTGCTTAAATAATAAATGTGTAAAGGAGGTTCATCAAACTCCAAATAGAGAATAAATCAAGGCCAAATGTGAAAAATGCTAAATCTTAGCTATGTAAGCAAAGCACCCTTAGGTGTGAAAGGGGGTGGATACTTTGATTGGGTCAACCTTGACCAAATCTATAGCACTGTCTTGGAGGAGTGGCCATCAATGTGGCACAACGCAGTTCTAGAAGGAGATGGATTGTGTGAAAGAGAATATTTCATTGAAGGTGGCTTAGGGTTTACAAGCTCTTAATCTATATAAGGAAGGGGATGGCAGTATGGAGAGGTTGTTGAAGATATGATATTTTGATATATTGTCTGTTTAGACCATATATCTTTCTTTGGATGTTTAGCCTAGATTGAAAATGTTGTTTAGCATTGGGATTTCCTGTTTAGGAATTCCACCTCTCCCCATTTAGTAGCTCTTGGGAGAGTCTTGTATTGCATAGTCCACTATATGGCTTGAGGCCAAGCTTCTCCTTTCAACTACAACTCAGATCCTGTATAGGGTTTGGTTGTATTTGCAAGCTGCAACAAGTGGATGCTAGATTTATTCATATCTAGGACATTTCAGTGCCCTTTTTCAGTGGAGGAGTCTTCTACTCCAATTGAAGGAGTGTATTGAAGTGCGTGGGCATCATTTTCTGATCTTGGCATGTGGCCAACTATCATCTATACCCTACAACGCATTTTCTCTCCCATATCTGCATTATTCTTGTAGGTGTTGTTGCAGGAAGTTTGGGTGCACCATTTGGAGAGCTAGTTTCTGAGTGTTGGGGATCTGCCCTTCACTTTGAGATCCATTGGAGGAGATCTATACATTGTGTATTTCAGATCTGATCTGCATATTTCTGAATACTTCTGAATCACTTAATATTTCTGCAGATCTGCATTCTTAGATCTCAGATCTATTGCTTATACTTGGTGTAATGCTCAAAACCCCAAGGGGATCTGAAAGAGGAGCCTTTCTAGTGCATGGATCTATTATGGATCTGACTTTTTATGTACATATATGCTCTAGATCTAATATGTAATCAACAATAGTTTGCAGCCCAATAAAATAACGTTGTCAAGGCAGTTTCAGTCTATACATGTGGTTGCAACACCTCTTTTGAGGGATTTTCTTCTATTTTTGTCTTGTATTTCCAGCTATGCATCTTATGGACCTCATTATACATCTATATTGTTGTTGTAAATACTTTTGAAGAGCCCTTTTATTGGCCTCCTTCTTTGCTTTAGATTAACTGCATTATTTTAATGCAAGATTGTTTAGTATTGCTGCGTATTCCCATTTGGGATACTACAAAGTATGCATAATTAACCAACTCTTATTGAAAACCAACGCTCACAATCTGATGACAACCCACTGAAGAATGACCCTTTCCTTTCCCTACTTGTTACAGTAATATGCCACTTTTAATATGGATAACTATCATATGAAGCTTAGTAAACGTTCTCTATTCAATATTTTCCACTACAACCTCCCTTACAATTAGATGAGTTTCCTTACCAATTCTAGAATCTTCATACACAAATATGTTGAAAGAGCTCCCCTGAAACCCATACACACTATAATCTATATACAAAGGTTTTCCAAATAAAAAACGCATTGAGAAAAAACATGCAAATTTACAATGTTGATAATAAATAAATGATTTTTACACTGTATTTTCTATCGATTTGTATTTATTTAATAATTATTTATTTTTTCCTTTTCAATTATTTATTTATTTACAAATAATTCATATTTTATTACAGTTATTTCCTTAAATAAAGAAAGTTCGTATGCTCTATCAAATTGTGATAATTTGAATTGAGAGCCTAGGAAAGCTTTAATCTTTGAATTGATTGAAAAATAGTGTTTCCTCTTGTCTCGGTAATGTCAATAAATGCCTATAAAGTTAAATAATTTTAATATTTATTTTAATTTTTCCAAAAGACCTGTAAAATGGAATTTACATACATCTAAGCAAATGAATTTGCTTCACGCGATGGATTACTTAATTCTTTATAACATATAAAAATGCATAGTGGCCCAAGGTCTTTGCTTCTCTTTGTGCTTCTTCACCGTTTTTAATATTTTCGGAGTTTGTTTATAAAGGAAATGATATTTTAGGTAACACGTTTAGAACATTGTTTGGTGTTCTCACTAGATTAGCTTGAGTTTATTTAAGATTTTTATTTTCAAGGTAAAAAAGTATTCATTATTTTAATTAGAATTTTGTTAAAAAAAATGGTTTTTAAATTTGAATTAATTTATACATTCTATCTATTAAAAATTAAAAATTAAAAGAAATTATTAAACTATTTAATAAAATATATAATTCTATAAATTATAAATTTTTATTATTTTTAAATTATATATTTTGATTTATTTGTTTTTAATTTTCGTTGATTTTTAGTTAGGTTAGTTTTTTATTTTTATTTAAGGTTCTAGTTGTTTTTAATAATTAGAAATTATTTTATTAACTAACTTAATGTTTATATGATTTTATTTGTTTTTATTTTTATTTTAGGTTTTAGTTGTTTTAATATTTAGAAAAATTTTTATTTTATATTTTATTAATAATTTAATAACTAACTTAACGTTTATATGAATTAAACTCTCTGCAATATATATATATATATATATAAAGTGATGCGATTAGCCCATTCATCAATTTTCCTAATGATGAACTACACTTAGTAGTTCTAAACGCGTCGATTCTCTAATCTCTAATGTGATTTTCCAGAAGAGTTATTACGAACAAATTGTTATGGATCATAGAAATTTACATTCTCAATCTAAACATTGCAGCCAAATGCTCACTGTGTTCTTCCTCATTCTTGGAATATACGAAGATGCCATTGATGAACACAAACACAAACTTGACCAGATAAGGATGCAACACACTATTCATCAAACACATAAATGTAGTTGGAGCATTAGTCAAACCGAATGGAACTACAACAAACTCATAATTCTCAATGCCCATACCTAGTCCTAAATGCAGTCTTTTAGGTGTCCTCTTATTTGATGCGAACTTGATGATATCGGGATCTCAAATCGATCTTAGAGAACATCGTTGCTCCCTTCAGCTGATCAAAAAAATCATCGATCCTCAGTAATGGGTACATATTCTTGATGGTTACTTTCTTAAGCTCCCTGTAATCAATGCATAGTCTAAGAGTGCCATCCTTCTTCTTTGCAAACAACATTGGTGTGCCCAATGGTGATACACTTGGCCTAATGTATCCATTATCAAGCATCTATTTCAATTGAAAATTTAACTCTACCAACTTAGGTGTGCTCATTCTGTAAGGTGGCTTTTTTGCTGATGCTGCCCCTGGCACCAACTCAATAGAAAAGTCTACTTCCCTGTGAGGTAGAAACTATGAAATATTACTGGAAACACATCCTGAAACTGTTGTAAAACTAGATATTTGCTCAAAACATCTACATCCTCAACTTCCTTACCTGTGTCACTAGAGATGAATTGCAAATACCGCATACCCTTCCATGTGGTTGTGCTTGGCTTACATAATTGTCACCATCCTAATTGATATGGATTTCTTCTTTCCCTGTAAGACTCTTGGTTGCCCATTTACATCAAAGCACTCAATGCCTTTGTCATAGAAATCCACAATGGTCCTGTGAATATATAACCAATCCATACCCAATAATATATTGTATGATCCCAATGGAAATATGTTCAAGTGCCCTGTTGTAGGCATACCATTTAACTCAAATGCACAAGATCTTACCCAATGGTGAAATATTTCTTCGTACCTGTAGCCAACTACACTAACCAAGATTTGGCATGCGTTTCTTTTCTCAAAACCACACTTATCCACCAGATCAGGATTAATATAACTATATTTAGATCCAGGGTCAATCAAAATAAAAACAACTTGATCACAAATCTTACCGTCCATCTCAATCATAGAAGCCTGATGATCTGCCTGCCTATTGTCCACAAGTGCATAAATTCGAGGAATGTGATGCCAAAAATCCCCAAATGTATGCACCTCTTGTGCATTATAGATCTAGTTCTACCACCCTCATACTTCAGATATTACCTCTTACGATGATCCTTGCCACATTTGCAACACTGCAACAATTCTCTACGATTAGCTCTAGTTTGTTGCTCTTCAGGTCCTTTCCTAGTTTTATTGAACTTCTTATAAGGAACCACATTTTCTTTATCACCTGCATCTTGCGGTATTTCCCGCTTTGATGGCCATCTTCCGTTAGCTTTCGCATTACCTTTCAAATCATGCAATTGTCGCAATTTAACTTATTTGGCATTTCGATCAGAAGGCAATATCTTCATCATATGACATCGATTTTTCAAACTGTTCGTGGCGCCGGAATCAAGAAGATGAGATCTACACAACCATCCTATTTTCAATCCAATCCTGTAACTTTGAATTTTGAGCAAAATTTATGAACTCTTGATCACACACTTCGGCTCAACTTTGTGTTTTGATTGCTCATAACAATGCTTTAGCTTTCGAATGGCCTCCTCCAACGATTTAGGCTCATCAAACTCAATATTATCTCTATATGTTGTTGATAATCCACTCATGAACCTTTGGATCTTAGCCTTTTCCTCCTTGAGGTATGGCACATATCTCAACAACTCCAAAAACTTGCTAGTATACTCATCATATGTCATGGAATGCATCTACAACTCATAAAACTCCATAGCTCTATCATCATAGTACATCTATTAATGGTTTCTCAAATTCACTCCAAGTCAAATCCTCCTCATGGATACCCCTGACATTCTTCACATCTTCCCACCAAATGTTTTCTTTACCTTTGAGACTGAATATGGTTACCCTTGGCTTTCATGTTTTTCGAATAGTCATGCAATCTAAAGAACTTCCTCATACCAAGCAACCAAGAGTCTACATCCTATGGTTTCTTCATCTCTCTGTCACAGGTAGGTGGCCTTGCTTTCTTAAACTCATCCAAAAAATACCCCCTATCACTCCTCCTGTAAGGATGATAGCAATGACAATCATGATGGCTATCAAAACCAGAACTAGAATGGTACATGTGTATGTAACCTCTCTTATCCAGATTATCTAAGAATATTCCATATCTAATCATGTCATCTCTACTCCACCTGTAACCGCCGGGAGGCCTACTACCATATGCACCATTAGTCCCATCCTATTGTCCATAACTGATTTGGAGTGGCCCCTGTTGTTTCAAATCTAACAAACTCTGAAGGATTGTTGCATTTACTTATCCTTGTCTTTCTTGTGACTATATGATTTTTTTATTGTCTACCTTACAACTCCTTATCTCTTCCTTCAAAATTCTCATTGTATCTACTAAATTAGATGAATTCCCAATACGATGTTGCTCATCAGATTCATAAAGGCAATCCTTGTAGTCTACCATTTTTCTAGCCATCTTTGATTTCTTCTTGCAAGGCATCTCATGTCAACTTAAACCAAATCAAAATAACCCAACGTACCTTAGCATAATTCGGGGAGGACACATCCTGCAAGATCAACCAATTAGTGTAATACATGTATATACATAATCGTAACAGCATATAGAATTGTAACACCTGGTATATCATTGCATAACATCATTCTAGTTAGAGTCCAGTCATCAATGCATGATGATACCAAAGGCTACACACCATGACCTAATGCATGACAACCTCAACCATACGAATGCAAAATTGACCACATGTACCCACCTGAAATGTATAACCATTCATATTCTCATGAAAACACATGTACAACAACACCATCATCCCTTCCATGGTGACATCACTTCCACCATGGCCAACACAACGTAGATGCAACAATTACATAGACCATAACATGAGAAACACATACATGACCGACATGAATGTATGACGACTAAAATCTTGAAAACATCATACTTTTCCAAAGGAGAGCATAACCACGCTCTGATACCACCTTTAATGTCCACTACCCTTAGACCTACCCAAGTAACTGACCAACCAAGATAAAAATTAGATGATAGGTCGTTAAGACAGATTCAACCTCCGTGGTGACCTTAAGGAAGCGAAAAACCATAACATAGGCCTTTAACACCTGCTACAGGATCCCAAGAGGCTATCACAGTCATCCACTTGACTTGTCCCTGGGTCCCACTGTGATTTCATGTATACAACCCTTGGATGCATGCACATGCTTGCATCTATCCATCTCAAAGGCTCTCAACGCACGCATAAGCTTACATGTCTGCGTCCAGGGGGCTAAATTTCCCTAGAACTGTGTCTGCATACGTGGGATTTAAGGCACTTAATAAGCCCATAATCCCAAACACTGCCCAAAAATTCCTGTAGTTGTCAGGAATCCTTAAATACATGATGAAAATTCTAATTAATCGAAAACTGACTCCAGGACTAAACCTGACCATCCCCAACCGAGATTTAAATTTTCTCATAAACTTGGCATGAATGTAAGCTATAGGTTTAGGATACAAGACAGAGCATGAATGACTAAAAACACTTATGAAACATTACAAGAGGGATCATCACCTTCTTCCTTAACCAGGTATGGCATCAATTAGGTCTTGCATCCATCATTTAACAATTACAATTAAATACATGAAATAACCATGACATGAACTAGTGATTTAAACATTCTTATAACTAGCATAAAACCATGGAAATAATAGTGAGAATATATCCATTAAATCCACATAATAATAGGTACAAAAGCAATAGAACTTAGCTTCCATAAAAATAGGCAAATACTAACGAGGCTCGAGACTTCCAGGTTCCACCCAACCATAGACATGGCTGAACCAAATCTCTCTTCAATCACTCACCCACGTGCCATATTCTAAGCATGAATGTGGGATATCATAGATAAAATCATCCAAAACACAAACAATGGAATCCATAGGTTAAACCACCTCCACCCTCACCATACTGTGATCACACCAAACCGGTGCTTCGATCACAAAACCGAGCAGAACTTGGAAATGCCATCCGAAATCCAGCGCTATCCCTGAGGAATTTTTTGTCTCCCTATCTCTTTGGATTTACCGTAATCCAATCTTAGAACACTAGGCCCTAAACCAAGACACCTCCCTTAGGATTTATCGTGTATCCTTCCAAAACCAGTCAATGGATTCTTAGGCCTTTGGGAATGAACCTTGAGACCACCTCCACCCCGGATTCTGAATCCATCTAGAAAATCTGAAGCTCAAACCGAGATCAAAATCCCAACACACCATGGCATCTGGAAAAAGGAAAGGCAAGGATGAAAAATAATGTTATAACTCGACAAAACCATGCCACTAATAGCAAAATAACCAAATACCAACATGCATGAGCCATGCATGTCCAAACCAGCTAGGAAATCATATACATAATATATTACATGCAATTATTCCTGCTGAAGCTTCTATATCTTGCTTTTCCTTGCTTGATCCTAGATTTCCTTTCCTTTCTTGTCCTTACTTTGCTTGCTTCCTCCTCCCCAGCACGATGTTGAACTACTCCAAGAAAACTCTAAGTATCCAAGAGTAAGAGAGTGAGAGAGAGAGAACGATGAGAGAGATCCAAAGTTGAACTGAAAAAGGTACCAACTGGTCCTCATAAGCCTTTTTATCAATGAGGCCTCTATTTTCTTCATTTTCAATTATTTTCCATCATTTTCCTCCTCACATGCAACCTGTGACCTTTTACCTTCCTTTTCTCCTAATTTCCTTCATTTTCATAAAGAAATGCGCCAAAAATACTTTTTCCCTCCGTAATGCCTTTGCCATTGCCATTTTTCCTTAGCCATAAACACATATCCAGTGAGGCCCACTAGGATATTTTTCCCAACACTCAGCTTGGAATAAGTGTCCCTAAACCGTGGTCTTAATTTTTCCTTTATTAACTTTTATTACATGAAATTTTTCCTGGGTATGTTACAGAACCCTCCCCCTTGAGGAACACAATCCTCGGTGTTAAACCACACCTACACCTCAACAAAACCTCTCAAAATAAAAACCCCGATAACATGACCATATACATCCATACCGCTTATTGGAGCTTTATAACTTAGCTCGTGGTGATATTTACATCCATATACATAAGTACATATACCAAACCATCATCAAAACATATGACAAATAAATACCAACACCAAACCAAAACTACTTTGCCTCAACCGGGAAAATGAAGGATACATGGCCCACATCTGATCCACCATCTCCCATGTAGCTTCATTAGGCCCAAATTTCTTCCACTACGGTTTAACTTGCTCAATGGCTTTGTTCATGAGCATGAGTTGCTTCCACTTCAATATGCACTGAAGTTCTGGTTGGAATTCTCTTTCTTTCTCCACCTGTAATACCGGCCAATAAATAACATGATCAACATCCTTTATATACCTATTAAGTAATGAAACATGAAACACGTCATGGACTTTCACTGTTGGAGGCAATGCATGTGATCTGATCCTCAAGGGTCTCTTCTTGGGCTTCATGCGCAAATAAACATGCTCCCCAACCTGAAACTCCTTAAATATCCTGTGTTGATCTACATAACTCTTATGTATGTCCTGTGTTTCCTTTAGATTATTCTTTATAACCTTAATTTCTTGTTCCATGTTTTCCAACATCTCCGACACAATCAACCCCTTGTTAACTGGATCACTCCAACTTATGTGAGTGTTAACACTCCTCCCATACAGTTCCTCGAAGGGACTCATACCCAATGATTGTTTATACACATTTTTGTATGCAAAAACAACCAATGGTATATAATCTTCCCATTCTTGTTATTGATGCATCACATACATCCTCAACATGTCCTCCAAGGTCTTTTTGACCCTCTAAGTCTGTCCATTTGTCTATGGATGATAAGCCATGCTGAAGGCCAACTCGGTGCCAAAACCTACAAAAAAATCCTTCCAAAACTTGGAAGTGAATTTTTCATCCCTATTCGAAATTATCTTCTTTGGAACACCATGAAATATGACTATGTATCTAATGAACACCTTCGCTACATCGCTAGTTGAATATGTAGTCTTCACTAGAATGAAGTGTGCAACCTTTGTCAACCTATCCACAACGACCATCATAGAATATTTTTGTATCATTGTCCTCGGCAAACCTGTGATAAATTCCATGGAAATGAGCTCCCCTTTTTATTCCAGAATCAAAATAGGTTGTAGTAGACCACTTGTATGCCTACACTCTACCTTTACTTGGTAACAGTCCTAACACCTAGCCATGAAATTTGCTACATCCCTCCTCATATTCGGAAATAAGAGAATCTCTTCACTACAATCAATGTCTTTTGATAGCTTGGGTGACCTGAATATGGTTTCACATGAAACTACCTCAAGATCACCTTCTTGAACTCACTACTATCTAGCACATATATCCTGTCTCTAAAAATGACCAATATATCTGTCGTAAGACAATATTCCACGTCTTGTACAACTGCACCTGTACCTATACATATAGTACTACATGTACATGTACCTGTACCTATAATATGCTACAATATGTGCCGAAGATACATATATATGACATCTTTTTGACCTACCTACAAGATCATATCCTGTAAATGTGCCCCATAGGAGCTCATAGTTGTAATGTGATTTACCTGTATTCGCCTACTAAGAGCATATGTGACAGTGTTCTATTTACCTTTGATGTACTTCATATAAAAATCAAACTCGTTGATCGTATCCATCCATCTAGCCTACCCGGAATTCATATTCGTTTGGTCAAACAAGTACCTCGACCCACTATGATTGCTCATCAATATAAACTTCTTAAAAAGAAGATAGCACCTCCACATCCTCAATTCATGGATGATCGTTGCTAGCTCAAGATCATGCGTTGGATAGTTCTACTCATTTTCATTCAATTTCTGTGACTTATAGCATACTACCTATCCTTCTTGCATAAGGACTCCATCAAGCCCTCTCTTGCAAGTATTTGTAAACACTATAAACTCTTTGTCTGGATCTGCAATCTTTAGCACTAGAGCAAGTGTTAGCAACTACTTAAGTTGCTCAAAACTAGCCTCACACTGCTTTTTCCATTCACACTTCTTACCTTTCCTCTAAAATTAAGTAATCAAGTAAGTGATCTAAGAGAAGTTCTTGATGAACCTCATATAGTAGCCTGCCAATCCCATGAAAGATCTCACCTCATCTACATGTCTAGGAGCTGCCCATTCCATGATGGCTCTTACCTTTTCTGGATCCATTGCGATGCCTTCCTTGGAGACAACATGTCTGTTGACGGGAAAATGTGTCCGGCCAATAGTAGGGGATCTCCCCGGTAGAAAGTCCCAATTAGACCTTGAACCGTTTGGAATACGGATCCCGTCCGGGGTGTGGGTCCGGCTACCACTTAAGTCACCTTCCCCTTCGGTCTCAAAAGAACCTGATTGAACCTGCGGACACACACTTATTCACATGATACAGAATACATGATTGATGCATTAAACACGTATATAGCACTATGCATAGCAAGACAATAAATAAAGCATATACGCCGAAGGAGGTGTCGTTAGCAACACATCTTTGGGGTTATGCTTGTGAGGTGTTCTGACCACAAAAGAAATAGTTCTTTATGGCGAGTTTCCCCTTTACTTCCTGAAAGATAAAACGAAATGCTAATAAACAAGGTCATTAACATCCATTAAAAGAGCAATGAAAAAATGAACATCATTAACACAAGCACAGATAGCCATGATGCATAAATGATGCCATTAACAGTGCAGCTTCATTAATCAAAAGATATTTGAAACTGTATAAGAAATACACATAGTGTTCGCATATCAAAACACATCATATCCATAGGGAGTTTTAACAGGTATCTGTATTCATATGCACAAGAGTGTTATCTTTTAATACAATGCTCTATATCTCTTGAGTCTCCAAAATAAAAAGTCATGTTTACATTTCCCCGGAGGGGTTTTATAGATCAAAACTTGCCCTTTGGGCTCCCTGATTCTTCGCCTTCTCGACGGTTGAGTTGCCCTGCGACCTGCGAGAAAATTGCGACCCGCGACCTGGCTGGTGGGTGCGACTTGCGACCTACTGAGCAGTGCGACCTGCGACCTATTGGGTAGTGCGACTTGCGACTTGTCTGGGCGGTGCGACCTGTGACCTGCCTCTAACTACTGCCAGCAACTTACTGCCACCGGGCTATGAATATGGACGCGCAATTGTGAGGTCAGGGGCGTCAATCTGCTGTTCTTTGAGGAAATCCCGCCAAGTCTGATACTCTGCTGCTATGGGGGAAACAAGAGGGACCTCTTCTTTCAACCGATGCATGCATTCCAAAGCATTTGGGACTAGATTTTCCCTTTTTTGAGAGATCTGGTTGGAAAGAGAGGTGAGCTTGGTATAAATCCATACTGGCATGACAAGAAACTGACCCAGATTTTCTTGTGATGCTGCGAGCTCGGGGGCGGCAGCAGCTTGCTTGATGGGCTGCAGAAATGACTGGATTTCTTGATCTACTTGTTCCCAGGTCTTCCTTTCGTCCAATTCCCCTAGTGTAGGAATGTGGTGAAGAGTGTGCATCAAGTCGATGCCGCTGATCAGGTGGTCGAATGAAGACATTACTTTGTCCAAATCCTTGGATAGCTTGTCCTTGGACTGCATCTTCATACGGATTTGGACTTTTGCATCCTGTGTATGAATCCAATCCTTCTTAGGCAAATGCTAAGGAGCCTGAGGGTATCGCATTGTCCAGTCCATCATTTTATCTAAGGCAGCTGAGGCTTCCTTGAGCTGCTCGTGCTTCTGCTTAGTTTCTGCTCGTGCTCTTACCAATGGGGCGACTATTTGCTTTATGGTGAAAATTTCCCCATACACCTGCCTCATGGTCGCCTCTAATACGTCGCACTCCTTTAGAATTGCAAGTGGAACTTCATTGACCGGGGGAGTCTTGTTTCGGAGTTGTTGAATCTCTTCTTTCAATGTCGACCTCTCCTGTTCTGCCTTCTTCTCCCGCTGCTCTGCTGCTTGTAGTCTATTTTGTAGAGAAACGATTTCTCTACTCATTCTGGTTACATTTTCTTCCGTGGCCGCAGCGAAATCCGTGCCTGCCCATGCTATCATCACGGGATTAGTCCTAGTATCAAGGACTATGTCTTTTCCAGTTGCAACTATGGATGCGGCGGAAGGACTTTGTGCCAGGGACTTTCTCTTCTCCTGCTGGATTTTGAAGGAGAATTGATCGAATGTGAGCCTGGTGAGGTCGAAGACCTCCTCCTCCTGCCCCTGGGGGGAATTAACATCGGAGAGCATGGTTACTGTACCTCCTAGAGGTACTTCGAGGGGAGACACCTCGATGTCTTCTATCATTTCATCCTCCTCTTCTTTTTTCTTCTTTTCCTCCTTTTCGCTTCGCTGGCACTCGGCTTCCGCCTTCTCATGCTCTTCCTTCCGCCTGTGCTCCGCTTCTGCCACTGCTTCTATTTCGGCTTTCCTCTTCTGCTCGGCAGCAGCAGCTTGGTCTGCTTTCTTTTGGCATTCAGCTTCTGCTTTGTCTAGCTCTTTCTTGAGTGCCTGTTCGGCTGCGGCCTGTGCCTCTTTTTCCTCCTTTTCCTTCCTGGCCTCCTCGGCCTGCTTCTTCTTCTGTTCTTCCCTTAGGCTCTTCTTTCTCTTTTCCTTTTCCTCTTTTATTTTATTTTCTCTCTCTTGCTGGGCTTTGGCCTCTACTTCTTTCTGTTGGGAAGTGGTAGCAGGCCCTGTTCTGGTCTGGGGCTTTTTTGCTAGAGAGGAAGAAGCACCTCCTAACTTACGGCTCCTGTCTTCCAGGCTTTGATCATCCGGATCCTCTTGGCTAGAGTCCACCCCCGAAGTAATTTTTATATCTGCATTGTACCAGTTCCTTCTTTCATCTTCTCCCGAGCGCTCTACATGCTAGTAGTTCCATTTGAATTTAGCCTTCTTGCAGTGTTCGGGAACTATCCCCTCCGGGTCATATGTTCGGTACTCCAAAGCCCCAAAGTGATAACTTTTCATCTCTTCTCCCTCTGCCCCTACCTCTCTAAAATCTTTAACTTTGTACGCGCCGATAGTGAGGGGTAGCGCGGGCCAGGGCTTCTTCTTACCTTTGGACAGGACACTGGAGAAGCCCGAGGACATTTGGAAGCATACCTCTTGCAAGAGCATTTTGTCTCTAATGAAGCGAGGCATAGCATGTGGTGCCCTGAACGAGCCGAAGACTCAGATGAAAGTATGTTCGGCGAAAGGAAACCAATGCACCACTTGGCTTAGAGTCTCCCTGGCTCGCCAAGACATGCAAGGGGCGTCTTGGCCAAATAATTTTCTGTATAGGGCGGGGATGAATATTTGAGAGATTGGCTCTATATCATGTTTATACCTGGATTCCAAAAACACCTTGGTTTGTAGATGAATTGGACGGGTCTGTGTGGAATCCCAGTTATGTGCCCATCCCTCAAAATGCAACCTCGCACAGACGGCATCCAATAGATAAGAGGCCATATAGAATTCAGACGGCATTCCTTCATCTGGGGCCAATGCCGAGGACAAGTTTGTATGCATTGAGGTCATCAATATGCTAGCCCAGTTGAAACGGGTGCCATGCACCGTTACATATTCCATGATAGTAGCCCATGTGCCGTTGAAGGTGGTGGCGTCGGGGCACCCGTACAATCTGCAAAGCATGGCGGCTACTAATTTATATACTTTTCTCAGGCTGGTCACCAGATATTCTTGGTCTTTCTTGTCTTTAAATTTCTCGGGCTCTGCCCACCACTGCTTGATAGTGTCAACTACGGGGACTGCATGGGCAAGAGCCCATTCTTCTGTAAATTTTTCTTCTTGGTGAGGCAAAGAGTAGTAGACATGGGCATTCGAGCCTACGAGTGTTGTGAAAGCCTTGCCTTCACTGTCTCGGATCACGAACTTCTTGGGATCCGTTTTCTGTATGATCCAGTCTATCATCTCGAGGCATGGAAATATGGCCGGATGAGTGCCTGCGAGATGTAGCTTGGACCTTTTGACCTTTAAGTATACCTCCCGATCCGAGAGGTCTTCTGGAAATTCCACTACGGCGAATTCATGGTACACTTGGTACCATCGCATGCTGTCCCCTTTAGCAAAGGTACAAAGGTTATCTCCGTATATCAGCGGTGGGGATGTTTGCATGTCCGTCTCTATGTCTTCCACTACCACATGCTTGTCCTTCTTCCAGGACGTTGGTGGTCCCATATCGCTGGAATCTGATGGGACAGGTATACACTCCAAATCTGCTTCAAATTCACCTGTCATGTTCATGAAGGAATCCCACGATAAGAAAGACGCCATGATAATGCAAAAACAATTAAAGTTTATCAATTACTTCACTGAGACACAGGAAAACTGAAAAAGTGGTCTACTGGGTCGCGGGGTCGCAAGTTGTAAGAAATGACCAATCTGCAACTTTGCGACCTTGCAACTAGGTCGCTGGGTCGCGAAGTCGCAAATTCCGGAAAATTGGAAAGATGTGACCTTGCAACCTAGCGACTAGGTCGCTGGGTCGCAGGGTCGCAAATCTCTAGAAACCGGGAGAATGCGACCTTGTGACCTTGCGACTGGGTCGCTGGGTCGCGGGGTCACAAAATTTCGAACAATCTGGAGAATGCGACCTTGCCACTAGGTCGCAGGGTCGCAGGTCGCGCTAGGGCTTGCCCGGGGGTTTTGGGCGCGCACGGCGTGGAGTGTTTTTTTCCTTTAACTGGAAAAATTCAAAGCCAAATGGGTCCAGACAGAGTCAAGGGATAGCTTTTGGAGTAGGGGAGAAGCCATGAAAGCCTGGGCAAGAAATGGTGATGATTTTGGGCAATGTGGGGAAAACAAGAATCAGAAAAACCCTAAGTAAGAAATACATACAGGGGTTGAGGAAAATTGACAATTTAAAGGCTGAGGATGTCTGGGATTTAGCAAGAATAACCAAACAGGAAACAACAGGAGGGAAAATGGCAACTTACCCGGGAAAAACGCGCGCCAGTCGACCTGTCAGAGCCGTTTCTTTCTATTCGCTACATATGAAAAATGCAACCTAGCGACCTCCTTTATATAAAAAGGTCGCACGTGCAAGCATTTAATGGGGTCGCAAGGTCGCAGTTCGAGTGATCTGGGAGGTATGCGACCTCGCAACCTTGCGACCTTGCGACCTGCGGGTCACGGGGTCGCAAGGTCGCGGGGTCGCGATTTTTCGAAAAAATGAGTTTTGCGACCTTGCGACTAGGTCGCAGGGTCACTAGGTCGCGAGGTCGTGGTTTAGCCTTCTAGACTCTTACTTATTTTTCTTTAAGTTCAAGGGGCTCCGAAAAAATTTTTGAAGTGTGGTTTTTTTGGAGGGTGTTGTAGAGGCTACAACAAATGGCGATTCACTGGACGAACCCAGTGTCTCTGCCGATAGTCAGCCTTGGAGGGGGGAGGGAGGGGTCTTCGCTCGCTGTTTCTTTTACCTTAAGGTCAACATTGCCTAGCCTTTTGGCACCTCGCGAGGTTGCTCAGCCTGCTGGCTCGTTCGGGCGCTGGTTAACCAAATTTCATTCCTACAGGTCTCCGGACCGAAAGGGTTGGAGAACTCCAGGCCGCTACAGGGTCTGGTACAATTATTTTGTCCTCATCGTGTTGCTCCGCTGCCAGTAAACCTCTCGGTCCCAGCGGAGTCACTGCCTAGGAATCGTGAACGTTGCTCCGCTGCCAGCGAGCCTGGTCAGTACCTCGGCGGAGTCGTTACATCACCTCTCTGCGCAGGAAGCCTTTCTCAATCCTTTACCGTTTATTAGTGTGCTATTGCACTTATTTTGAATGTGCCTGAGGCACTTATTTAGATATGCTCGTGGAACTTATTTGAGATGGGCAATTTTTGCCTTGGGCGGATGAGGGATCTTGACTTATTTTTCTTGTAGAGAGGTTGTTCCTGGTCTGATATGAGGACTGTGGTTTTTCCCGAATGCCCTGACGTAGCATGGAGTACCTCTTTTCCCTTCTAATCGAATTACCACTGCATAGCACTTTCTTTTAAAAACACCCTCTCAAACTTGCTAGGTGGGCTCCCTGCTTGATGGCTTGAGCTAGATCATACGCTGCCTGTAGGTGCCAGTAACCAGCAAGCCTTTACCACCTTTTTGTTTATCGGGAAAAGGCCTTCCATCAGCATAGAACCTGTTGCAGTGTGCCAAATGCGTGACTCTGACAAGCCCTTCCGTTAATTTTTTATTTTTATTTTTATTTTTATTTTTATTTTTTATTTTTATTTTTATTTTTATTTTTTTTATTTTATTTTTAAGGATGAAAGTGGAAAATATGGTACAAGGATAAGATAGCCCTCTAAGGGCTGCTAAGTGAAATAATGTTTGAGGTCATGGCCATTTACCGGGAGGACCTTGACTCTTCCCTCAAGGGTTTGCAGTCTAAACGTATGGGAACCTAATTTCTCCTTAACTTGGAAAGGACCTGTCCATAGTGCTTGGAACTTGGAATGTTTTCCTTTTTCTTCGTGAGCTTTATCCCATTTCAGGACCAGGTCTCCTACCTCAAAGTTTTTATTCCCTGCTGATTTTCTATCAAACCATCTCTTGATTCGGCTTTGGTGGATGGCGAACTTTTCCCGGGTTTTTTTTCTTTCCTCCTCCAATTTCAATAGGGTGTCAATATGAGTTTGCAAGGTAGGGCATGGGGTGCCATGACATTCCTGGGATAGTTGAAGGGTAGGGAGAGATAAATGGGGAGGAAGAACAACTTCTTTTCCATACACGAGAAAATAAGGAGAGGTGCCTAGGGAGGACTTGGGCGTGACACGGTCAGCCCAAAGTGCATTGTGAAGGGCGTTGTGCCAGTTGCGCTGGTGGGACAGCAGGGTCTTCTTAATGATGCGGATCAGATTTTTAATAGTCGATTCAGCTAAACCATTTCCTTGGGGATAGTAATTTGCTGAATGTTTAAGAACAATACCGTTTTCTAGGGCAAAATCATATAATTTAAAATATGAAAAGTAAGTTGCATTATCAAAAACCAAGGAAGTTGGAACGCCAAACCTGGTGATGATGGAATGAGTGAAGAATTCTATTACCTCCTGGTCATTGATTTGGCGTAAAGGTGTTGCTTCGACCCACCTGGTAAAATAATCAGTAGCTGTAAGAATGCACCGGTGTTGTTTGGAAGAGTGAGGTATGATTTCGCCAATGATGTTCAAGCCCCACTATTGAAAAGGTTCTTCCACTGCTACCAACAGTAAGGGGGCGGCTGGCCGCGCTTCTCGGTTTGCGAATTTCTGGCACTGGATGCACTTCCGGACATATGCATGCGCGTCTCTGAAAAGGGTTGACCAATAGTATCATGTGCGCATTATCTTATGGGGGGTGGTATCCCCGGCAAAATGACCCCCAGCTGGCCCATCGTGTAGCTCGGTCAAGATTTTCTGCGCTTCATCATGTTCTAAACAGCGTAACATGACCCCATCATAATGTTTCTTGAAAAGCTTCCCCTGGATCAGCTGGTAAGATGCAGCTTTGAGTCTTATCGCGCGTTTCTGCTGGGCAGTTAGAGCGGGGTCCAGAGTACCCTGGGCTAAGTATCCTGAAATGTCAGAGTACCAAGAAGGGCTACTCTGCTGAGGCATGTGGTCACTCTGGTACATATCGATTTCTTGTTCCCAACACTTTTCTTCAACTTCAACTCCATTGGAACTTGCAGCGTCCGCAGCCATTTGGCATAAACCTTGTCCTTTCACGGTGTGTGCTGGTTTAAACTCTAAATCGTACTCTTGCAGGCACGCCACCCAGTTGCCTCGCCTCTCGCCTAGCTCCTTCTCCACAAACAGTGAGGGACAACTGGGTGTGGAACGAAAACCGTGACATGGTTTTTCAAGATGTAGGACCTGAAATGTTTGACTGCTTTATAGACTACATAAGCTTGCTTTTCGATTTCAGGGTAGTTCAATTCAGCTCCCTGTAAACTAGTGCTCATGAAGGAAATAGGTCGTTCATCATTGTTGTCGTCTTTCTGCGTGAGGACAGCTGCAAGTAAAGAATCTGAAGCGAAAGTGTACAAGATAAAGCCTCTGCTAAAATCTAGACTTTGGAGGGAAGGCGCTTCAGCTATAGCCTGTTTGATTTTGTCAAAGGCCTCCCTCTCTGGCAGATTCCATTGGAAATCCACATTCTTTTTTATCATTCCCTGCAAAGGCTTGACTATCTAGGCGAAATTCGACATGAATTTACAGACAAAGTTGATTTTTCCCGGGAAAGATTGCATTGATTTCTTACTGCTCGGGGGGGGAATCTGGGAAATGGCTTTCGCCCGCTCTAGATCTACCACAATGCCTTGCTTAGTTATAATGTGGCCCAGCAAATTTCCTTCTACCACAGGAAAGACACTCTTCTTCAGGTTGAGTGAAATCCCATACCTTCTGCACCTCTCGAATATTTGTTTGAGGTGGCGTAAATGATCGCCCCGGTGTTTTGAAAACATGGTGACGTCGTCCAAATAGACTACCACGCTCTGCCCTATCAAACCACGGAAATCTATGTCCATGGCCCGTTGGAAGGTCGCTGTTGAGCCTCAAATTTGTGCTTTCCTTCACCTCATTTTACCTCATTTTTCCCTTGTCCATTTCCATTTTAAACCCAATTGATCAATAAAAATAGTTAAAATTACTTCTAGAATGGTTTATATGACTGACTTGTTGAATTTTGTGATTGTTGCCATTGTTAAGCATTTTGACCGGAATTAGCTGCAGAATGCAGGCATTCTGTAGCTAACCGGCGATTCTGCAGCTATCTTTATGTTTGAGCATGTTCCAGGTGGCCTCTTGAGGAAAAACGCATATGGGCATGATCCACGTCGTGCCTACATGGTGTGTTGCTCGTCATGGCATAGGAAATGAATTCTGGATACGGTTATGCACGTGGGAACACATTTGTGAAAGAAGACTCCTACTAGGACTGTTACAGTCCAGGTGTCTTTTCTCTTTTACGCAGCCACCTCAAAGACTCCTAAAATGATTTGGATTAGGAAGACATCATTCCTAAATTTTTGTAAATATTGTTACTTGCATTTACTTTATAAACTCTTGAGTAGGCCGAGAGCTTAGTTAGAAATTTTGTGTAGATTTGCTGTTAGATTTTGGGTGTAAACTCTGTGTTACGTCTTTTAAGACACAGAGCATTATGTTCAAACTATTGCATCGTTAATGGAGCAGACAAAATTATCTTGAAGGCGTGATTTAATTGTGAAGTCGAATGCCGTCAAGTGGTAGAGGGCCCCTGCCCCTTGAACGGATTTCCTTAGCGTAAACTAGATAAGTTTTTCCTGGCTGTCTTTACGTTCTGCATATTGAATTAGTAGTTGTTGTGTTTTATATACTGTGGTCGTACTCATTCCAGTTCTTCCATAAGAAGACATTCTTCCAACAGACCAAAATGATGAATGATTGATGATTATGGTATTGTAGGATATCAGTTAGATTTGTATTTGTTTTAACTAGCTACTGTAGCCATAATTCGTTCCAGTTCTTCCACAAGAAGACACTTTGCCAATAAATCAAAACGATGAATTTTTAATGACTATGGTACTGTAGGATAGGATTTGTATTTGTTCTTAACTAGCTACTGTAGCCATAATTCGTTCCAGTTCTTCCACAAGAAGACACTTTGCCAATAAATCAAAACGATGAATGTTTAATGACTATGGTACTGTAGGATAGGAGTTGTATTTGTTTTTAACTAGAAATTGTAGTTATATTCATCATAGTTCTTTCACAAGAAGACATTCTTCCAATAAATCTTAACAATGAATGATGAATAGCTATAGTGTCATAGGAATTAGTTGTAGTTTTTAGTCTTCACTATCATAGTTGCACTTGTCCTAACCACTCTTCCACAAGAAGAAATTCTTCCAAGACATCCTTAAGAAGTTCAAGATATGACTGTGATGTGACAACTTAGTTTTATTTGCTTTCAGTTCATTTGCTTTCAATTGCATACAAGTCCACAGTCAAAATTGTTCTACCCTTCCACAAGAAGGAACTCTTCCAAAATATCCCTCATGATGAACAAATCGATTGTGTAACTTCCTAGAATAGTGCATGTTAATTAGAATGCTCCGGAGTTTCATTTTGCATTTAATTCATGTCCAGCTAATTCATTTCAAAGTTTGATGATGGCTTATGGTTTAACATTGTTCTAGTTTAGAAGCATCTTAAGCTCATGTTTAAATCAATTCATTGCACTCATATCTCATAGTCACACTGTCACCCTTTGCACAGTAGATCACTTTAGTTGATAGGATTCCTAAGACAACCTTCTTTATTTACAAATATCTTTTTGTTCTGAAAACCATCAGTGATCCATAACTTTAAGAACAGAAGATAACATCATTACAAGGTCTGAAATATCTCTGCAAATTCCTCACTATAAACAGAGCTCTTCCTCAACAGAACTACCCTGAAAAGAAACCAATAACTCTTGGAGAATAGACTCTGACCTTCAATTGAAAATTGCAGAATAGAACTAGGAATTAGTCATGGAATAGATGAGTTTAGAATAGAATGTTGCATCACGATTAGTGTCTAATTGTCTAGTTAGAAAACTTGCATATTTTAGTGATCATTTCTCAAAGTCTAGTTTGTGTCATTTGTTTAAGAGGTCATCATTAAGCTCTTGTTTCTATTCAGTCATAGTTTAGATGTTGCTTCAATATTTTTGATTACATTTGCCATTCCATACATTAGGCTCAACTGTGTTCTTGACCACCAATTTCTTTTCACTAGTTTTCTAGACATTTCCATTGTAAACACAAAACTTCAAAAGACCAAAAACATCATAAATCAACATAAAAGACCAAAACATCACAAAACACTACATACAACGCACTAGGAAACAAGCACCTAGGTACATATGGTACATTTCACTTCAGCAGTTTACAAATCCTGGTTGACAATTAAATGAACCCAGTTTAGGAGACTAGATTGAGGCACAACATTTTGGCGCCGTTGCAGGGGAAGTGAAAACTAGGTAACCTTTGTTTCTTAGCATCCAAAAACAATTTTATGCGTAGGGAGAGAGATTCAAGAGGAAGATTTATAAGCAGCAGAGGCAGAAGTTTGACATCTAGAACACCACTTGTTTCATCTAGATCCAGAACTAGTACACCTTCAACTCAAACCCATCTTCCATCCTTTACTGATCCTGGACTTCTAGAAGATCTAAGGTCACCTATTCCATTAGAGAAACCTTCCACCTCATCCATTGAACCTGCCATAGAAGAGGATCCAAAAACTTTTGTTGAGGATACAAACCTTTCTACTTCCACAGGAGAGTCAACCATGGCAGAAGAAGGAGGAGGAGGAGTTGTTAATGGAGAAAACACATTATTTGGAGGAGGTAGAGGTAGAGGTAGAGAAGAAGGAGGAAGAGGAGGTAGAGGTGCAGATGGAGGAAGAGGTAGAATAGGAAGCTCTTTTGGGTTCCCTATACTTGATGGAGAAACCAATACAACCATGAAAAATATTTCACCTTCTGTCCTTCCGAACTTCTATGGACTTAAAACTGAGGATCCTGAAACTTTCTTATTCGAATTTGAAGTACTGTGTAGGACTTATGACTACCTTCAAGATGCCCAAAAATTGAAATTATTTCCTTCAACTCTGAAAGGAGCAGCATTGAAGTGGTTTATGAGCTTAAGCAGTAGTTCCATTAGGACATGGGAAGACATGAAACAAGTATTTCTAGAGAGATACTTGGATTATTGTATGCCGGTTAATCATAAGGAAGAAGTGTTCAAGATGTTACAAAAAGAAGATGAAAACTTAGAAGATTTGTTGGAAAAATTTAAATACAACATAAAAAGGGCACAAATGGAAAACCTAGATCAAGACACTTTAAAATCTCTTTTGTTGAAAACCATTAGGGATGAATGGTTGGATATCCTTAACATGATGGGAAAAGGGGATATATCACAACTCACATTACTTGAAATATCTGAGTTATGTATCAACCTTTCCAGAGGGAAATCCAAAACTGTCAAAGGTCCAAGAGATCCTGCTCTTGCAAGAGCAAGTAAATCCGCTTCTGGGACAGTAAGTAGATCAGAAATAGGACACATGCTTGATGATTTTAAATCTGACATCTTAGGGAGTCTTAGTGAACAAATAGACACCCTCAAGATACAAAACAAGCAAAAGGCTGAATCTGATGCCTTGACAATCTTTTGTCCCAAATGTAGGAAGAAACATGCCTTGAGAGAGTGCCCTTTGGATGTAAAAGTTGTAGAAACCTGTGTTATTTGTTCTGAGAAACATGAGACCAAGAATTGTCCTTCTCTTCCTGGTCTCAAGGTTGTTTTTCAAGAAGAAACTCCTACAGATTCCACAGAATCTCTTAACTTTGTATCTAGAAGACCTTGGCAGGGACCTCAGACACAGGGATTTCATGAACAAATGTATAATCAACCTCCACCTTGGAATTCTTGGCAGCAACCTTGGCCCCAATTTCAAAATCAATCTCAAGCTTGGGCACAAGGATCACAAGGTCCCTATGAAAGATACTCTCCATATTATCAGTATCCACCATCGTATCCACCATATCCACAAAATTTTCCTCAGAATCTTCAACAAAATTTTCAACAAAATTCTCAACAACATCATCTGAACCAACCTCATCAAAATCAACCACTTCCATTACCATTCCCTCAAAAATCCAATCAATTACCAGCTCAGCCCATACCAAACCCCAATAATAAGAACCCTCAGAATACATACATGATAAAAGGACAACAATTTCCAACTTATTTAATTACTCCTCTAGACCTTAGTGATGTTCAACTTAGGTCTGGAAGGATACTTGAGAAGAGGAAACCTTCTGTGATCATACAAGAACAAGATGATTCAGAGGAAGACTCCCTACGGGTTAATAAAAGTCTTGAGGAAGAAACATCCTTTCAAGGCCAAAACATTGAAAAACTGAAACAAAAAGATCCAATAAGCCCAACTCCAGTATTAGAGCAACCATCCACATCTACTTCTATACCTCCCTTTCCGGAAAGACTACAAATTGATAAAGGTGTAGAAAAACAAATAATGGTGCCTAATTATGATTTCTTTGATGAATTGAGAAATGTTTGCATTAAAATTCCATTATTGCAAGCCATCAAGGAAATCCCAATTTTAGCCAAAGCAATAAAGGAGTTGAGTATGAAGACAACAAAGAAAAGAATAAGAGAAACCAAGAAAATTCAACTGGTAGGACAAATAGCAGATATTATGATGGGTAAGATTACTATTCCAAAGTACCTTGACCCAGGAAATCCAGTTGTCAAAATTCACATCAATGGAATTGAAATTCAAAACACACTCATTGACTTAGGAGTAGCAATAAATATCATGAGTAGACAAATCATGGACAAACTGAAACTTCCTAATCTTCTCTTTACACCCACACTATTACAACTAGCAGATAGATCTGTGATCAGACCAGATGGGGTAATAGAAGACATTCCAGTGTCCCTAGACTCTTGGGAGTACCCCGTGGATTTCATGATCCTTACACCCAAGAATAATCTAGGAGGCCATCCTGTTATACTAGGAAGACCTTGGTTAGCTACAGCTGATGCTTTTATTAGTTGTAGGTCCGGTGATATGTATATTTCTGATGGAAGTTCAACAAAGAAATTCACTTTATATCCTCCAGCTAGGACAATTACATATCTAGATGACACTCAATGGATAGAGGATGAAGAATATTTGCAACCACTCTTCACAATTTCAAAAATTAGTGAAGATAATCAAATTCTGAATACTCTAGAAAATTTTGAATCTTCTCCAGAGCACAAACAAGAATCATTTCAAGAGAAATCCAATATTGAGTTCTTGTCATCTAGACAGATGTCTCTTCATTCTATGGACAAATTTGGTAGTTCTACAAGTGAAATTTTTCCAGGCAAAATTTTGAACATAAACAAAAATCTGGAAAAATCTCAACAAGAAGAACTAGTCAAAGTATTACAGAGACATTCTTCTGCATATGCATGGGAATACACTGACATGAAAGGGATAAGTCCCAAGACTTGTACTCATCACATCTATATAGAGGCAAATTGTAAACCAATCAGACAGCCTCAAAGACGGATGAATCCAAATCTTAGGGAAATTGTCAAGGAAGAATTACAAAAATTGTTAAATGTTAATTTCATCTATCCTATTTCAGATAGTCAGTGGGTTTCTCCTTTGGTGATTGTGCCTAAGAAAAATGGAAAATGGAGGGTGTGTGTCGACTACCGAGAACTGAATAAAGCTACTCTTAAAGACCATTTTCCCTTACCTTTCATAGATCAAGTATTAGATACATTAGCAGGTAAAAAGTACTTTTCATTCCCGGATGGATTTAGTGGTTACAATCAAATCCAAGTAGCACTTGAAGACCAAGATAAAACCACATTTACTTGTCCTTGGGGTACTTATGCCTACCGAGTATTGCCATTTGGATTGTGCAATGCACCTGCAACATTCCAAAGGGCAGTATTAGGAATTTTTTCTGATCTAATACATGACTGTGTAGAGGTGTACATGGATGATTTTACAGCTTATGGGGATACATTTGAAGAGGCTTTAGAAAACTTGGAAAAGGTCTTAAAAAGATGTCAAGAAGCAAACCTTTCTCTTAGTCATGAAAAATGTTTTATGATGTTCACTGAAGGTATTGTTTTAGGGCACCACATTTCAGGGGATGGGATTCGAGTTGATGAAGCGAAAGTTGAAGTTATTTCTAACCTATCCATTCCAAGTTGTCAAAGAGATGTAAGAAGTTTTCTAGGATTTACGGGGTACTATCGGAGATTTATAGAAAACTTCACCAAAATAGCATCTTCTCTCTTCAAATTACTCACCAAAGATTGTGAATTTAAGTGGACTTCTGATTGCCAGTTAGCTTTTGAAACCCTGAAAACCAAAATTTCTGAAGCACCTATATTAAGGGGACCTAACTGGAAGTTACCTTTTCATATCTCGACAGATGCTTCCCATACAGCTCTGGGAGCAGTATTGGGACAGAAAGATTTAATTCCCTATGCCATCTATTATATCAGTAAAAATTTGACTCCTGCAGAGTTAAACTATACTGTAACTGAAAAAGAGTTTTTAGCCGTTGTTCATGCCATTAACAAATTTAGACACTATATAACAGGCTATGAAACTTTTATTCACACTGATCATTCTGCCATTAGATATTTAATGAATAAATCAATCACTAATGGTAGAGTTATAAGATGGTTGTTTTTATTGCAAGAATTCAACATTACTATTCTAGATAGGCCTGGAAAACAAAACACTGTGGCTGACTTCCTGTCTAGAATTCAAAATATCAAAGATGACACTCCGGTTGAAGATCAATTTCCTGATGAATATCTTTTTGCAGTTTCTACTCAAACTCCATGGTTTGCTGATATTGCTAATTATTTAGTTTTAGGAAAATTTCCTTCAATTATGAATGCAAGGGATAAAAGAAAAATCATTAATGATAGTGCAAGATATTCATGGGTCGCTAATGAGTTGTACAAGACAGGTTCAGATTTGATCATTAGAAGGTGTGTTCGTGAAGATGAGATGCACGAAATTCTCAAGGCATGTCATGATGAACCTTGTGGCGGACACTTTGCAGATAAGAGGACAGCCTATAAGATCCTTAATTTAGGATATTATTGGCCATCTTTGTTTAAAGATGCAAGGGAGTATGTAAAAAGGTGTGACAGTTGCCAAAGGGTAGGGAAACCTTCTCCTTCAGGTGAGATGCCATTACAACCTCAGGTACACATTGAACCTTTTGAAAAATGGGCTTTCGATTTTGTAGGACCTATTAGTCCTCCATCAAGACAAAAGAAATACATATTAGTTTGCACTGATTATGTTACTAAGTGGGTAGAAGCTAAACCATTACTTGTTGCTAATGAATCATCTGTAGTTACTTTTCTTTTGAGGATATTTTTACTCGTTTTGGTGTCCCAAGGGAAATTGTTACAGATCAAGGAGCTCAATTTACATCAAGGCTAGTGGAGCAAATGATGGAGAAGTACAAAATCAGACATAGAACATCTACTCCTTATCATCCACAAGCAAATTGTCAAGTGGAATCCACTAACAAAGTCATTGAAGGAATCCTAACAAAGACTGTTCATCTACATAGAAGAGATTGGGTAGATAGGCTTCCTGAAGCCTTGTGGGCCTATAGAACTACATGGAGAAACACAACAGGCCATACTCCTTATGAGCTTGTTTATGGAAAACAAGTTTTGTTTCCTATAGAGTTCCAAATCCAAACATTCAAGATGGCAGTTCAGCTAGGACTTGATCTAACGGAGGCACAAAATCATAGACTGGAGCAAATTAATGAATTGGATGAGATCAGACAAGATGCAGTTCAGAAAACAAGTCTAGTCCAACAGCAAAGGGCTAGATGGCATGACAAGTACATCAAAGAGAAGAAATTTAAAGAGGGTGATTGGGCTCTCTTGTTTGATTCAAAATTCAAAGATTTTCAAGGGAAATTTCAGACACATTGGCTTGGGCCATATGAAATTGTTCGAATTTTTGATAATGGGGCAGTAAAAATCAGAACTATAGATGAAGAGGAGGTCACTTTTCTTGTGAATGGCCACAGACTGAAGCTATACCACAAGCCACTCTCAAGAGAAGAGTTTTTCAAGAAGTTCCAAGGAGACAAGGATGTGAAGTTAATGAAGAAGAGTCTCTCTTCTTCATCAACTTGATTAAATTTTCTGAAGCATTTCTCTTTTGAAAAAAATAAAAATAAAAATAAAAAATATATAAAAAAATAAAATAAAGGTATAAACATGAAAACCAATCACTGATTGGCATGTTTATACAGAAAAGATAGGGTGAAAATCAGAGTCTCTCTGACACTCTAACTTTTCCCATTTTTGTTTCTAAGCAGCTGTTATAAATCATAAGTTCAGTGCCATAGTACTTATGATTCATTTATCTCACTCCATTCACTATCCATCCATACTTCATCTCATTCATCATTCACATCTCACTCCATTCCATTTCATTCATTTCACTCCATTCCATTCCATTCATTTCACTCCATCTTCCATTCTCATGTCAAAACATAGAATTTGATATCTTGCTGCAAGTGAATAAAAATATGCCATGAATTGCAGTACAGCCCTTATGTTCCTTCATTCCATGAACTGAATCCATTCTTATTCCATTATCCACTTCATAATCCATCATCCATTTCATCCATTTTCATAAACATTCCACCCATCTTCCAAAAACATTTCATTTTTCATGATTAAAGTGTTCTACAGGAACATTCTGTAGCTCAGTGGACATTCTGCAGCTGATCACCTTTTCTGCAGCCCGACAGTCTTTTTGGCAGCTACAAACCCTGAAGGCATCAACCAGCAAACATCAGAGTTACAACAAACTGATCCAGTGAATTCATGAATCAAAGACATCAAGAAAATAGTGAAAGATTCCTCCAAAAAAATGAGCAAAGAAGACAAAGGCTACGAAAACATCAAGGGCAGAGGTAACAAATTTCAATTACGATGGCAATTCATGAAAATTTAGCATAGTTTAGTTGTGAAATTATTCAAAGAGTTGTTTTAATTATTTTATTGATCAAACACCAAACAAAACCCTCTATAGACTTTGTATTAAATCTTCGAATTCAAATTTTCTATCCAATAGCATTTGAGCGGTGGAACGGCCAAATCATTTGAAATTCCCACGACTCTTAACCAAGTTCTTTAATGATGAAGATTTTTCCTGCCGTCGTAAATCCTCCGCCGTCTCCTCAAATCATTAATGCAATCCTCCACCTCACTCCACCACTCTATGCCGTGACCATTTGCCATAACGTCATTCCATAGCCAGTATTCCATTCCGAAGGCAGAAGCATTATTATCATCAGGAGCAGAACAGAAGAGGTACATTGGAAGCATAACGGTGTGAGAACTCACTGAACAGAGAGCATATCACTGAGAACAAAGTTTGGAGCATTGCACTGTCAACACAGAATTGTGGTCGTGTAGAGTTTAAAGCCTGTTGCTACCAGAAGACAGAGGTGCTAAAATTGAAGACTTTGCTACCAAAGACAAAGGTGTGGTAGTAATTGAAGTTTGAAGTCTGTTATTACCAAAGACAGAGGTGTGGTAGTGACTGGTTTTGAAGTTGTTGTTACCCGAGACAGAGAGGCTGTAGTGTTGAATTTGAAGCATACCATTTGCTATCAGAGACAGAGGTTGAGTTTGAAGTCTGGTGTTACTAGAAACAGAAGCGTTTTTCAGTGATTGAGTTTGAAGACTTCTGTTACCAAAGACGGAGGTATTGCACAAAAAGAAATTTGAAATCATCTACCACTGTCTATCAGAGACACATTAGCTCGAAAACTGAAATTGCTTCCATATCATTCCAAGGTTCAACAGAAGTACATCAGTCCAAGGATTCGAAGGCATTTTTCAAACAGAGGCATACAAACCAGAGATTTTTAAGACTGTAGCTATTTCAAAGGTATGTTCTTCCAAAATTGAAGCCATTTTTATTTAGAGCTTGAAGCCATTTTTAATCCGAAAGTAAAAGCCATTGTTTTGTGGATAGAGAAGAGTGTTAATTGATAGTGAAAAATCATGGGTTTCATCGTAAGGATTGAGCCTATAGGATCAAAATATTTAGAAGGATATCCACAATGCAAGGAGATGCTACAACAAATAGGATGGCTCCAATTCTTGGAAAAGTTTAATGGTTGCCATAAGGAAGTTACCAAAACATTTGCTAGATCATTCCAAGGCACTGAGGTTGAAATAGGAGATGTTAAGTTTACTGTTAATGAAGTTTTTATAGAAGAGGCTACAGGATTATCCAGAGCTGGGGAAAGATGGTTTAAAAATAGGGAATTCCATAATGACTCATGGAAACAAATCTTAAAATCACCAAACATGGATGTTAGTGTGTTCAAGAAGGGAATTCCCAGTACAACATTGAAGAGCAAATGGAGGAATATACTACTTCTTTTACAGAAATTTGTTACATGTGAGGGTAGATATGGGACATTTTATGTCTACCATATGAGACTAATGTTGCATTTTCTAGGAGAAGATTTGAATTTACCATATTTCTTGTATCAAAGTCTGAAGAAAATGGCTTCCTGTGTTCAGAGAAGAGTTCATTTTTTGGAAACAACCCTGTATCATCATGGGTTAGTAAAAATTTTAATTGAGCATCATCTATCTAAATCAAATGATACATGGGATGATTTCTTAATAAGAAATCATTTTGAGGAAGCAAAAGAACTATCACCTGAACCACAAGCCACAAAGAGAAGTAGGAGATGGAGGACTCCAACAGGTAAAATTGACAAACCGGTTCAAGAAAGCAGTGAAGAAGTCATTCTCGAGAAGTTGACTAGAATCAAGAGTCAACTCAAGGCAGAGAAGGAAATCAAGGAATCTGTTATGGAAAAAGGGGAGGGTTCCTCTCAACTTAGGAGAAGCCACAGATTAAAAGGAAAACTGAAGAAAACATCAATCAAACAAACAGGGGTAATCAATATCGAAGATGAAGAAACATCTATGGAAGAGTATGATGATGAAGATTTTTATGAAGGCACCCCTGAGATTGATCCTGCTCAACAGGAAATCTATGATTATGTGGAAACTCTAGAGAGAACAGCTTCAGAAAGAGAAGAGAGAACCCCCAGTCCTCCACTAACCGAAATTGATATATTGAGGAGGGATAGGTATGAGTTGGAAGTGTTGAATAGACACATCAGAAATGAGAATGAAATTCTCAAAGATCAAATCAAGCTCAAGACTGACATGAACTCAACCTTATCCCTGCATATAGACAAAGTGGAGAGAACCAATGAGAAGATGAAGACAAGGAACAGAAAGTTGATCAGAGCACTCACAAACCTCAGGTTCAAACTTGTGATCAGGAAACCTAGAAGGCCCTTAGCATGCAGACAAAGGAAAAGAAGGGGATTAGATGTCCTTGCAGAAGCCTCAGAATTCATAGGATAATTTGCATGAGGACATGCAAAGAGACAGCAGTGGGGGTATGTTGAGCCTCAAATTTGTGTTTTCCTTCACCTCATTTTACCTCATTTTTCCCTTGTCCATTTCCATTTTAAACCCAATTGATCAATAAAAATAGTTAAAATTACTTCTAGAATGGTTTATATGACTGAATTGTTGAATTTTGTGATTGTTGCCATTGTTAAGCATTTTGACCGGAATTAGCTGCAGAATGCAAGCATTCTGTAGCTAACCGGCGATTCTGCAGCTACCTTTATGTTTGAGCATGTTCCAGGTGGCCTCTTGAGGAAAAACGCATATGGGCATGATCCACGTCGTGCCTACATGGTGTGTTGCTCGTCATGGCAGAGGAAATGAAGTCTGGATACGGTTATGCACGTGGGAACACATTTGTGAAAGAAGACTCCTACTAGGACTGTTACAGTCCAGGTGTCTTTTCTCTTTTACGCAGCCACCTCAAAGACTCCTAAGATGATTTGGATTAGAAAGACATCATTCCTAAATTATTGTGATTATTGTTACTTGCATTTACTTTATAAACTCTTGAGTAGGCCGAGAGCTTAGTTAGAAATTTTGTGTAGATTTGCTGCTAGATTTTGGTGTAAACTCTGTGTTACGTCTTTTAAGACACAGAGCATTATGTTCAAACTATTGCATCGTTAATGGAGCAGACAAAATTATCTTGAAGGCGTGATTTAATTGTGAAGTCGGATGCCGTCAAGTGGTAGAGGGCCCCTGCCCCTTGAACGGATTTCCTTAGCGTAAACTAGATAAGTTTTTCCTAGTTGTCTTTACGTTCTGCATATTAAATTAGTAGTTGTTGTGTTTTATATACTGTGGTCGTACTCATTCCAGTTCTTCCATAAGAAGACATTCTTCCAACAGACCAAAATGATGAATGATTGATGACTATGGTATTGTAGGATATCAGTTAGATTTGTATTTGTTTTAACTAGCTACTGTACCCATAATTCGTTCCAGTTCTTCCACAAGAAGACACTTTGCCAATAAATTAAAACGATGAATGTTTAATGACTATGGTACTGTAGGATAGGAGTTGTATTTGTTTTAACTAACTGCTGTAGTCATAATTCGTTCCAGTTCTTCCACAGGAAGACACTTTGCCAATAAATTAAAACAATGAATGTTTAATGACTATGGTACTGTAGGATAGGAGTTGTATTTGTTTTTAACTAGAGACTGTAGTTATATTCATCCTAGTTCTTTCACAAGAAGACATTCTTCCAACAGATCATAACAATGAATGATGAATAGCTATAGTTTCATAGGAATTAGTTGTAGTTTTTAGTCTTCACTATCATAGTTGCACTTGTCCTAACCACTCTTCCACAAGAAGAAATTCTTCCAAGACATCCTTAAGAAGTTCAAGATATGACTGTTATGTGACAACTTAGTTTCATTTGCTTTCAGTTCATTTGCTTTCAATTGCATACAAGTCCACAGTCAAAATTGTTCTACCTCTTCCACAAGAAGGAACTTTTCCAAAATATCATTCATGATGAACAAACCGATTGTGTAACTTCATAGAATAATGCATGTTAGTTAGAACACTCCGGAGTTTCATTTTGCATTTAATTCATGTCCAGCTACTTCGTTTCAAGTTTAATGATGGCTTATAGTTAACATTGTTCTAGTTCAGAAGCATCTTAAGCTCATGTTTAAATTAATCCATTGCACTTACATCTCATAGTCACATTGTCACCCTTTGCACAGTAGATCACTTTAGTTGCTAGGATTCCTAAGACAGCCTTCATTATTTACAAATATCTTTTTGTTCTGAAAACCACCAGTGATCCATAACCTTAGGAACAGAAGATAACATCATCTCAAGGTCTGAAATATCTCTGCAAATCCATCATCATAAACAGAGCTCTTCCTCAACAGAACTACCCTGAAAAAGAAACCAATAACTCTTGAAGTGTAGACTCTGACCTTCAACTGAAATTGTAGAATAGAACTAGGAATTAGTCATGAAATAGATGAGCTTAGAATAGAATGTTGCATCATGATTAGTGTATAACTATTTAGTTAGAAAACTTGCATATTTAAGTGATCATTTCTCAAAGTCTAGTTTGTGTCATTTGTTTAAGAAGTCATCATTAAGCTTTTGTTTCTATTCAGTCATAGTTTAGATGTTGCTTCAGTATTTTTGATTACATTTTCCATTCCATACATTAGGCTCAACTGTGTTCTTGACCACCAATTTCTTTTCATTAGTTTTCTAGACATTTCCATTGTAAACACAAAACTTCAAAAGACCAAAAACATCATAAATCAACATAAAAGACCAAAACATCACAAAACAGTACACACAACGCACTAGGAAACAAGCACCTAGGTACATATGGTACATTTCACTTCAGCAGTTTACAAATCCTGGTTGACAATTAAATGAACTCAGTTTAGGAGACTAGATTGAGGCACAACAGTCGCCCCTGCGTTTATCAACCCAAAAGGCATGTGTCTAAAAGCGAAAGTTCCCCATTTGGTTCGAAAGGTAGTTTTCAATCTGTCTGGTTCTGCTACCAGTACTTGGTTGTAACCAGAAAACCCATCCAATAGGGAGAACATCTTGGATCCTGACACAGCTTGCAATGTTTGTTCCATAGGTGGCACGGGATAATTTTCTTTGTTAGAGGCCCGATTTAAGTTATGGAAATCCACACATAAGCGGATCTCGCCAGACTTCTTCCGTACCGGGACCAAATTTGACACCCATGTGGAGTGACAAACTTTGAATATGATGCGAGCGTCCAAAAGCTTCTTTAGTTCCTTTAGGATCATCGGTTCCAGAGTAGGATGTACTTTTCTGAGCTTCTGTTGGAACGGCTTCGCGCCTTCCTTCATGGGTATCACGTGTTGAATAATCTGGGTATCGTACGTACGCAGATCATCATACGTCCAAGAAAATACATCTCGATACTTCTGGAATAATTGGGTGAAGGCTTGCGTCTCTTCATCAGTACAGTCTTTGCTAAGGTTGACGAACTTTGGGTTCTCCTCTGATCCCAGGTTCACTTTCCGATGTGCCAGGATGGAGCTTTGTACTTTGGTATTTGGGGGGCCGTGGAATCAGCTTTACAAATCAAAGAGCTTTCCCAGTGACACTACCCCCTTGGGCATGGGGTTCACTTTACGTTTTTCATGCTCTTCCTGCAAAGCCTGATCATGATCCGCCTCATCTATTGCCGCTTCTTTGAATACTTCAGAGTTGAGAATAAATTCCAAGATTTGTTGATCATCATTAAAAACGCGTAAATTAGTAATATTATCTGGCACGGAGGGTCTATATATAACTTCAATAGAAAAGTCCTCCCTCAAAGGGGTAAATCTAGCAGCAGCATTAGCCAGAGTATCAACTGCTGCATTGTGCATTCTAAGAACAGATTTGATTCCAAACGCATCGAAAGCAGAAATAAGATGCCATACCTCTTGTTGATAAGATTTTAAATGCGGAGACAAAAAATGAATGGTATCGCGTACCTGCCGAGTAATGATCTAGGAATCTCCAATGACTTGTAAGCATCTTACCTTTAAATCCAATGCCTTCTTGAGTCTGAGGATTAGAGCTTCATATTCAGCATTATTGTTGGTGCATTGGAACTCAAGCCGACACGAAATCAGGAATTTGTTCTTTTGAGGGTCCAGTAGGATGCAGCCCGCACCGGCTCCATCATGAGTCTTGGAACCGTCATAGTACAGGGTCCATACGTCATTTTCTGGTTCCTTTGGGGTCGTAGGTTGGGGCAGGATTTCGATTTGGTGTGAGATGGGAGCGGCTCGTTCTTCAGCGACGAGTGTTAGTTCAGATTGAATCTCGGGGTCTACTGGAGATTAAGGGGGGTTATAACATCCGAAAATGGCTTCCAAGAAGCACATGTCAAACTCCTCCTAGGAAAAACTAATGGTTTCGTTAGTAGCATCCAAATCAGTCATGGTATGTTTCATATATGGTTCGCTTTCGACCTTGATCTGGTTATTTCGGCCCTTGTAAGGAAGCCACAGGTGAGACCAGTCGGTGGCAAAATATCCTTGCAGCTTGTTGGACCAATCTCTGTTAAGTAATAGGCCATAGGCTTCAGGAATGTCAACCACCACAATGTCAATACATTGGTGGACTCTAGAATCGGATGAAAGGCGGATGATGACATTATTTAGCTCTCCTACGGCTGGCACTTGTGATCTGTCAAGTTGGATGATCCTTGCATCAGTTTTCTCCGGACGGATGTTCAACTTCTTACAAACAGATAGGGGCATAACGTTTGTGGAGGCACCGGAGTCGACTAGACAGTTATGGACGTTGAAGTTGAAAATCTCAAAAGACAAGAGGAAAGGAGGAGTATACCCTCTTGAATTTGCATTGATGGCGTTTACAATAGACTGAACGCTTGGACTAGGTTGCGCGGACGTATTTCTCACAGGCTTGGTAGTTGAGGTACTGGCGAAGCCTTTAAGAATGAGTTCTCGTTGGTTCGTGATGCGAGCAAGCTCGTACAGGGAGATGTTGGCTCTGGTTTTTTTCATGTCCTCAACAATGTTATAAGTAGAATCAGGTTGAGGACAAGGCTCGGTAGTGGTTGTGGGGGACCCCACCGGGAGCTTGCTCTTCTGATTTGCTCGGGTGTTGTCATTGACGGGCTTCTTAGGGGCAGCTTGTTGTTCATTCCCCGGGGGTAGAATTTTCCTTAAGAAAGCCCTTTTCTTCTCCTCAAAGGATGGTTGGGGAACCGGTCCTTTGCTCCTAAGGTTGTAGTTTCTTAGAGGAGGGGCCTTAGGATCGTCTGCCATGTTGATATCAGTGACGGTAATATTGTTGTCCCCACGGATAACGTCAAATGCAAGAACCGAAGACCATGGTTCTTCATCCAGGGGCAAATCTTCATCGTGGTCTGAAACATTATCTTCCTCCGCATCCCCTGGGGTTTGATCATCCAGAAGCTGGTTTACTACTGCAGTCACGCTGCCAATCCATTGTGGGCATGTTTTTTCAGAGTGGGCAGCCTGGTGGAACGAACAGAAGTTATCTTTCCCTATCTCTTCCACGTTGAGAACAGTGTTCGGGTTAGACGGAGGTCAGCTGGTGTTGGGGTTGCTCTTTCTGAAAAAGGGCTTGGGTGCCTTGGCACTAGTCGTGGATTCTACACCCTTCCTTTTCAGGTCGAAGACTTCATTTATCAATAGCTTGAGGGTCTTTGCTATACTCTCGAAGTCAAAAGCGTCTTTATCCTTGTCTGTGGTTTTGTTCGTGGATGGCTGACCCCTTTTCGCAATTGGTTTGTGGTCGTCTCTCCCCTCGTGATCTATGGCTCCTATAGAAAGCATGTCTCTTTCTACAGTGAGGGCGGCTGCGTAGTTGGCTGCAAGGGTGGGCCGAGCTTCGCGTTTCACGAATACGGTGATATCCCTGGGGAGAGCTTTTGTATAGTAGTCAATGGTAATAGAGTCGTCCAATGCCAAGTTTGGGGGAAAATTTTGCAGTATGGTAGCAAAGCGTTGATTGAAGTCTCTAACCTTCTCCTTCTTGTGGCACTTAATGGTGCTTAACTCTGTGAGGAGCGTGGAAGGGGTTTTGTCCTCGGATAATTTCTGCAAGAACATGCGACGGAACTGATCCCATGAGGTAATGGAGGCACTTGGGAGGGAGCGGTACCAGGTGGCCGCTTTGTTTTCGAGAGTATGCGGAAATAGGCGGCAAGCGACGTCATCTGTTTGAACCCTCATGAATTGCAGGGAAAGATAGAAGCTACTTATATGATCTTCGGCCAAGGTGCCCTTCTCGGGATCAAATTTGGGGAGATGCTTCTCAGGGTGTCTAGGTAGGTCATGGAGGGGGCCCAAAAGCTCTAATGGGGACTAGGCCATCGAGGAAAGTGGTTGCACTCTCCTAGCCTGCTGGTGGTGTCTGAACTCATGCTAGGATTCACTCCCCATACCTGACACCGATGCTTCCCCCTCATGGCGAGAGTGTTCATCTGGATATCTCTCACGGTTGGCAATGTCTCTAAGAAATCCCCAATTGTGGACATGCGGCCTATTTGGGTTTGGGCGTCGGTGGTTGGCATGGTGTCCCTGGCCTCGGCCTCTATCTCCTCTACCTCCAGTCCCGCGGCCTCTATTTCCCTCACCTTCATTCCTGCGGGCTCTATTTCCCTCGCCTTCGTTTCTGCGGGCTCTATTTCCCTCACCTTCAGTCCTACGAGCTCTATCTCCATCACCTCCCCCAGGTGGGGGGTGTGTCTGGTTGTTGTTTGGCTGGACCTGGTTGGGCTGAGGGTCGGGGAAAGGTTCAGTGGTACCAAATTCCTCCTCCTCACCACCTTGAAGCTCGGGAATCAGCTCATCCCCCTGAACAGCGGTGGCGAGGTCTTCAATCATGAGATTCACTAACTAGGGTATGGTACTCACCAGGGCACCATTACGAGTGATGTTTTCAGCTGGGGTCCTGGTATGAGTCAAAAAACTCATGATTGGGGCATATCGCAAATCCCTGATGAGATTGCGGGTAGCTGGGCGCAAGGCTCTCAACTGCTCTCTGGTGATTTCATAATGTGGAGCCTCCTCCCTTGGAATGTCTTCCAATGGAGGAGGGATAGCTTCGTCGTTTATGACCTCCCCATGGGGAGTTTGTGATGAAATGTTGGTTGTATGCTGGGAGGCTGCCATCAGGCCCTCCTTCTAGTGCCAATTCTGTTGACGGGAAAATGTGTCCGGCCAACAGTAGGGGATCTCCCTGGTAGAAAGTCCCAATTAGACCTTGAACCGTTTGGGATAGGGATCTCGTCCGGGGTGTGGGTCCGGCTACCGCTTAAGTCACCTTCCCCTTCGGTCTCAAAAGAACCTGATTGAACCTACGGACACACACTTATTCACATGATACAAAATACATGATTGATGCATTAAACACGTATATAGCACTATGCGTAGCAAGACAATAAATAAAGCATATACGCCGAAGGAGGTGTCGTTAGCAACACATCTTTGGGGTTATGCTTGTGAGGTATCCTGACCACAAAAGAAATAGTTCTTTATGGCGAGTTGCCCCTTTACTTCCTGAAAGATAAAACGAAATGCTAATAAACAAGGTCATTAACATCCATTAAAAGAGCAATGAAAAACTGAACATCATTAACACAAGCAAAGGTAGCCATATGCATAAATGATGCCATTAAGAGTGCAGGCTTCATTAATCAAAAGATATTTGAAACTGTATAAGAAATACACATAGTGTTCGCACAACAAAACACATCATATCCATAGGGATTTTTAACAGGTATCTGTATTCATATGCACAAGAGTGTTATCTTTTAATACAATGCTCTATATCTCTTGAGTCTCCAAAAGAAAAAGTCTTGTTTACATTTCCCCGGAGGGGTTTTATAGATCAAAACTTGCCCTTTGGGCTCCCTGACTCTTCGCCTGCCCGACAGTTGAGTTGCCCTGCGACCTGTGAGAAAATTGCAACCCGCGACCTGGCTAGTGGGTGCAACTTGCGACCTACTGAGCAGTGCGACCTGCGACCTATTGGGTAGTGCGACTTGCGACTTGTCTGGGCGGTGCGACCTGCGACCTGCCTCTAACTGCTGCCAGCAACTTACTGCCACCGAGCTATGAAGATGGACGTGCAATTGTGAGGTCAGGGGCGTCAATCTGCTGTTCTTTGAGGAAATCCCGCCAGGTCTGATACTCTGTTGCTATGGGGGAAACAAGAGGGACCTCTTCTTTCAACCGATGCATGCATTCCAAAGCATTTGGGACTAGAGTTTCCCTTTTTTGAGAGATCTGGTTGGAAAGAGAGGCGAGCTTGTTATAAATCCATACTTGTGTGACAAGAAAATGACCCAGATTTTCTTGTGATGCTGCGAGCTCGGGGGCGGCAGTAGCTTGCTTGATGGGCTGCAGAAATGACTGGATTTCTTGATCTACTTGTTCCCAGGTCTTCCTTTCGTCCAATGCCCCTAGTGTAGGAATGTGGTGAAGAGTGTGCATCGAGTCGATGTCGCTGATCAGGTGGTCGTATGAAGACATTACTTTGTCCAAATCCTTGGATAGCTTGTCCTTGGACTGCATCTTCATACGGATTTGGAATTTGGCATCCTATGTATGAATCCAATCCTTCTTAGGCAAATGCTCAGGAGCCTGAGGGTATCGCACTGTCCAGTCCATCATTTTATCTAAGGCAGCTAAGGCTTCCTTGAGTTGCTCGTGCTTCTGCTTAGTTTCTGCTCGTGCTCTTACCAATGGGGCGACTATTTGCTTTATGGTGAACATTTCCCCATACACCTGCCTCATGGTCGCCTCTAATACGTCGCACTCCTTTAGAATGGCAAGTGGAACTTCATTGACTGGGGGAGTCTTGTTTTGGAGTTGTTGAATCTCTTCTTTCAATGCCGACCTCTCCTGTTCCGCCATCTTCTCCCGCTGCTCTGCTGCTTGTAGTCTATTTTGTAGAGAAACGATTTCTCTACTCATTTTGGTTACATTTTCTTCCGTGGCCGTAGTGAAAGCCGTGCCTGCCGATGCTATCATCACGGGATTAGTCCTAGTATCAAGGACTATGTCTTTTCCAGTTTCAACTGTGGATGCGGCGGAAGGACTTTGTGCCAGGGACTTTCTCTTCTCCTGCCGGATTTTGAAGGAGAATTGATCGAATGTGAGCCTGGTGAGGTCAAAGACCTCCTCCTCCTACCCCTGGGGGGAATTAACATCGGAGAGCGTGGTTCCTGTATTGCCTAGAGGTACTTTGAGGGGAGACACCTCGATGTCTTCTATCATTTCATCCTCCTCTTCTTTTTTCTTATTTTCCTCCTTTTCCCTTTGCTGGCGCTCGGCTTCCGCCTTCTCATGCTCTTCCTTCCGCCTGCGCTCCGCTTCTGCCACTGCTTCTATTTTGGCTTTCCTCTTTCGCTCGGCAGTAACAGCTTGTTCTGCTTTCTTTTGGCGTTCAGCTTCTGCTTTGTCTAGCTCTTTCTTGAGTGCCTGTGCTGCTGCGGCCTGCGCCTCTTTTTCCTCCTTTTCCTTCTTGGCCTCCTCGGCCTGCTTCTTCTTCTGTTCTGCCCTTAGGCTCTTCTTGCTCTTTTCCTTGTCCTCTTTTATTTTCTTTTCTCTCTCTTGCTGGGCTTTGGCCTCTACTTATTTCTGTTGGGGAGTGGTAGCAGGCCCTGTGCTGGTCCGGGGCTTTTTTTCTAGAGAGGAAGAAGCACCTCCTAACTTACGGCTCCTGTCTTCCAGGCTTTGATCATCCGGATCCTCTTGGCCAGAGTCCGCCCCTGGAGAAAGTTGTCTATCTGCATTGTACTAGTTCCTTCTTTCATCTTCTCCCGGGCGCTCTACATGCTGGTAGTTCCATTTGAATTTAGCCTTCTTGCAGTGTTCGAGAGCTATCCTCTCCAGGTCGTATGTTTGGTACTCCAAAGCCCCAAAGTGATAACTTTTCATCTCTTCTCCCTCTGCCCCTACCTCTCTGAAATCTTTAACTGTGTACGCGTCGATAGTGAGGGGTAGCGCGGGCCAAGGCTTCTTCTTACCTTTGGACAGGACACTGGAGAAGCCCGAGGACATCTGGAAGCATACCTCTTGCATGTTTTGTGAGCGAGGCATGTGGTGCCAAGCAGGCAAAGACTAGGATGATGTGTTCGTGAAAAACCACAGTTTGCCAGCAGGTCTTTAACAACCAAGACATTTAAGGGCATCTTGGCAAATAATTTCTTGTATAGGGCGGGGATGAATATTTGAGAGATTGGCTCTATATCCTGTTTATACCTGGATTCCAAAAACACCTTGGTTTGTAGATGAATTGCACGGGTCTACGTGGAATCCCAGTTATGTGCCCATCCCTCAAAATGCAACCTCGCACAGACGGCATCCAATAGACAAGAGGCCATATAGAATTCAGATGGCATTCCTTCATCTGGGACCAATACCGAGGACAAGTTTGTATGCATTGAGGTCATCAATATGCTAGCCCAGTTGAAATGGGTGCCATGCACCGTTACATATTCCATGATAGTAGCCCATGTGCCGTTGAAGGTGGTGGCGTCGGGGCACCCGTACAATCTGCAAAGCATGGCGACTACTAATTTATATACTTTTCTTAGGCTGGCCACTGGATATTCTTGGTCTTTCTTGACTTTAAATTTCTCGAGCTCCGCCCACCACTGCTTGATAGTGTCAACTACAGGGACTGCATGGGCAAGAGCCCATTCTTCTGTAAAGTTTTCTTCTTGGTGAGGCAAAGAGTAGTAAACATGGGCATCCGAGCCTATGAGCGTTGCGAAAGCCTTGCCTTCGCTGTCTCGGATCACGAACTTCTTGGGATCTGTTTTCTGTATGATCCAGTCTATCATCTCAGGGCATGGAAATATGGCCGGATGAGCGCCTGTGAGATGAAGCTTGGACCTTTTGACCTTTAAGTATACCTCCCGATCTGGGAGGTCTTCTGGAAATTCCGCTATGGCGAATTCATGGTACACTTGGTACCATCGCATGTTGTCCCCTTTAGCAAAGGTGCAAAGGGTATCTCCGTATATCGGCGGTGGGGATGTTTGCATGTCCGTCTCTATGTCTTCCACTACCACATGCTTTTCCTTCTTCCAGTACGGTGGTGGTCCCATATCGCTGGAATCTGATGGGACAGGTATACATTCCAAATCTGCTTCAAATTCACCTGTCATGTTCATGAAGGAATCCCACGATAAGAAAGACGCCATGATAATGAAAAAAAAATTAAATTTTATCAATTACTTCACTGAGACACAGGAAAAACTGAAAAAGTGGTCTACTGGGTCACGGGGTCGCAAGTTGTAAGAAATGACCAATCTGCGACTTTGCGACCTTGCGACTAGGTCGCTGGGTCGCGGAGTCGCAAATTCCGGAAAATTGGAAAGATGCGACCTTGCGACCTTGCGACTAGGTTGCTGGGTCGCGGGGTCGCAAATCTCTAGAAACCGGGAGAATGTGACCTTGCGACCTTGCGACTCGGTCGCTGGGTCGCGGGGTCGCAAAATTTCGAACAATCTGGAGAATGCGACCTTGCGACCTTGCGACTAGGTCGCGGGGTCGCAGGTCGCGCTAGGGCTTGCCCGGGTTTTTTGGGTGCGCGCGGCGTGGAGTGTTTTTTTTCCTTTAACTGGAAAAATGCAAAGCCAAATGGGTCCAGACAGAGTCAAGGGATAGATTTTGGAGTAGGGGAGCAGCCATGAAAGCCTGGGCAAGAAATGGTGATGATTTTGGGCAATGTGGGGAAAAAAGGAATCAAAAAAACCCTAAGTAAGAAATACAGACAGGGATTGAGGCAAATTGACAATTTAAAGGCTGAGGATGTCTGGGATTTAGCAAGAATAACCAAACAGGAAACAACAGAAGGGAAAATTGCAACTTACCCGGGAAAAATGTGCGCCAGTCGACCTGTCAAAGCCATTTCTGTCTATTCGATGTATATGAAAAATGAGACCTAGTGACCTCCTTTATATAAAAAGGTCGCACGTGCGAGCATTTAATGGGGTCGCAAGGTCGCAGTTCGAGTGATCCGAGAGGTATGCGACCTTGCGACCTTACGACCTGCGGGTCGCGGGGTCGCAAGGTCGCGGGGTCGCAATTTTGCGAAAAAATGAGTTTTGCGACCTTGCGACCTTGAGACCTTGCGACTAGGTCGCAGGGTCACTAGGTCGCGAGGTCGCCATTTAGCCTTCTAGACTCTTACTTAGTTTTCTTTAAGTTCAAGGGGCTCCGAAAAAAATTTTGAAGTGTGGTTTTTTTGGAGGGTGTTGTAGAGGCTACAACAATGTCCCAAATAATGTACCTCAATATAAAAGAAACTGAATTTTTTGAGTTTAGCATACAACTGATGCTCTCTCAACAATCTCAACATTGCTACCAGATGCTTTGCATTTTCTTTCTCATTCTTAGAATATACCAAGATGTACTCGATAAACGCAATCACAAACTTGTCTAGATAAGGGTGCAACACATTATTCATCAAACACATAAATGTAGTTGGAGCATTAGTCAAACCGAATGGAACTACAAAAAACTCATAATGCCCATACCTATTCCTGAATGCAGTCTTGTAGATGTCTTCTTCTTGGATGTGTACTTGATGATATCCTTATTTCAAGTCAATCTTAGAGAACATTTTTTCTCCCATCAACTGATCAAACAATTCATCGATCCTTGGTAATGGGTACCTGTTCTTGAAGGTCACTTTGTTCACCTTCCTATAGTCAATGCATAGTCTAAGAGTACCATCCTTCTTCTTCACGAATAATACTAGAGTGCCCCATGGTGATACACTTGGCCTAATTTATCCCTTATCAAGAATCTATTTCAGTTGAAAATTTAACTCTACCAACTCATGTGTGCTCATCCTGTAAGGTGCCTTTGATTTTGGTGTTGCCCCTAGTACCAACTCAATAGAAAATTGTGCGTCCCTGTGAGGTGCCAACCCTGAAATATTTGCTCGAAACACATCCTAAAACTGATGTAAAACTGGATACCTACTCAAAACATCTACATCCTCAACTTCCTTACATGTGTCACTAGATATATGAACTTCAAATAGCACACACCCTTTCCTGCGATTGTGCTTGGCCTCCATAGTTGTCACCATCATAATTGATGTGGATTTCTTCTTTCCTTGTAAGACCCTTGGTTCCCATTCACATCCAAGAACTCAATCTCTTTGTCATATCAATACACCTTGGTCATATGAAGATATAACCAATCCATAACCAATAGAATATTATTTGATCCCAATGGAAATATGTTCAAGTGTGTTGCTGTAGAAATACCATTTAACTCAAATGCACAAGATCTTACCCAATGGTGAACTCTTTTCTTCGTACCTGTAGCAAAATGTATTAACCAAGATTCTTCATGCATTTCTTTTCTCAAACCACACTTATCCACCAATTTTGGATTAATATCACTATAGTTAGATCTGGGATCAATCAAAATATAAACAACTTGATAAGAAATCTTAACATCCATCTCAATGATAGAACCCTGATGATATGCATGCCTATTGTTCACAACTACCTAAATACAGGGAATGTTATGCCCAACATCCCCAACTGTCTGTGCCTCATGTGCACTATAGATCTGGGGTCTACCACCCTGATAATGAGGATGGTCCCTCTTATGATGATCCTTTCCACATATACAACACTGCAACGAGGCTCTACCATCACCTCTATTCTGCTTCTCTCCATGTCCTTTCCTAGTTGTATTGAACTTCTTGTAAGGAACCACATTTTCTTTCTCACATGCATCTTGCGATCTTTCCCACTTTGGTGGTCATCTTCACTTAGCTCTCTCATTGCATTTCAAATCGCGCTTAGGCTCAACTTTATGTTTTGACTGCTCATAATAATACTTTAGCTTTTGTATGGCCTCCCCCAAAGATTTAGGCTCATCGAGCTTAATATGGTCTCTATATGTTGCTGGCATTCCACTGATGAATCTCCTTATCTTAGCCTTTTCCTCCCTTAGGTAAACCACATATCTCAAAAACTCCATGAACCTACTAGTATACTCATCATCTTTCATGGAACCCATCTGCAACTCATAAAACTCCTTAGCTCTAACATCATAGTACCTCTCTTACAGATACTTCTTCTGGAATGGACTCTTGAACTCACTCCAAGTTAGCTCCTCCTCATAGATACCCCTGACATTATTAACATATTCCCACCAAATGTCTTCTTTACCTTTGAGATTTAATGTGGCTACCCTAGCTTTCATGTTTTCTGAATAGTCATGCAAATTGAAGAACTTCCTCATACCAAGCAACCATGCCTCTGCATCATGTGGTTCCTCCATATCTCCGTCAAAGGTAGGTGGGCTTGCTTTCTTAAACTCGTGCGGAAAATACACCCTATCACTCCTCTTGTAAGGATGATAGTGATGACAATCATGATGCCTATCAGAACCAGAAATAGAATGGTACCTATGTCTGTCAACTCTCCTATCTGGAGTGTCCAAGAATATGCTATCTCTAATAGTGTCATCTATACTCGACTTGTAACCACCAGGAAACCTACTGCCATATGCACCATTAGTCCCATCCTCATGTCCATAATTGATCGGGAGTGGCCCCTGTCATTACAAATCTGAGAACTCTGAAGGATTGCCGCATTTACTTCTACTTGTCTTTCTTGTGGTTGTATGATTGTCATTGTCTGACTTATAACTCCTTATATCTTCCTTAAAAATTCTCATTGTATTTGCTAAATCAGATGAATGCCCAATACCATGTTGGTCATTAGATTCATAAGATGAATCCTTGTACTCTAGCATCTTTCTAGCCATCTTTGATTTCTTCCTGCAAGGCATGTCATGTCAGCTTAAACCAAATCACAATAACCCAATGTAGCTTAGCACAATTGGGATAGGATACATCCTAAAAGATCAACCAATTAGTGTAATACATGTATATACATAATCACAACAACATATAGACTTGTAACACCTGGTATATCAAAGAATAACATCATTCTAGATAGAGTTCAGTCATCAATGCATGATCATACAAACTACACAGCATGAACTATTGCATGAAAACCTCAACCATACTAATGAAAACTTGACCACATGTACCCACTTGACATGCATAACCCTTCATATGCTCATGGAAACACATGTACAACAACACCATCAGCCTTTCCATGGTGACACCACTGCCACCATGGCCAATACAACGCGGATGCAACAAGTACATAGACCATAACATGAGAAACACATACACGACCAACGTGAATGTATGACGACGAAAATCTTGAAAACATCATACTTTTCCCAAAGAGAGCGTAACCACGCTTTGATACCACCTATAACATCCACTCCCCTCACACCTACCCAAGTAACCATCTATTCGGGGTAAACATGAGATGAGAGGTCGTTAAGGCAGAATAAATCTCTTTGGTCACCTTAAGGAAGTGGAATCGAAGAAGAAAACCATAACATGGACCATTAACACCTGCTACAGGACCCCCAGAGGCTATCCCAGTAATCCAACTGACTTGTCCCTAGGTCCCACTCATATTTCATGTAGAAAACCCCCTGGACGCATGCACAAGCCTGCATCCATGCATCTTAGATGCTCTGGACGCACGCATAAGCCTACATGTCTGCGCCCATGGACTAAATTGGCTAGAACTGTGCCTGTGTCCACGGGATTTAAGGAACCTTTTAAGCACATAATCCTGGACACTTCCCAGAACTTCCTGTAGCTTTTAGGAATCATTAAATACATGACAACAATGACTATTAATAAAAAACTAACTGCACTACTATGACTGACCATCCCCGATCAGGACTGACATTCTGTTAAACACTTGGAAATAATGTAATCTGTAGGTCTAGCATACAATAAATAGCATGAATGACTAAAAAAACTTATGAAACATTACAATAAGTATTAGAACCTTCTTCCTTAACCATATATGGCATCAATTAGGTCTTCCACCCATCATTTTAACAATTACAACTAAATACATGAAATAACCATGACATGAACAAGTCATTTAAACATGCTTATAACCAGTATAAAACCATGGAAATAACAGTGAGAATAGAACCATTAAATCCACATAATAAGTACAAAATCAAGAGAAATTATCTTCCATAAAACATAGGCAAATATCGACTAGGTTTGGGACTTCCATGTTCCACCCAACCATAGACATGGTTGAGCCAAATCTCTCTTCAACCAGTCACCCCCATGCCATATTCCAAGGATGAATGTGGGATCTCATGGATAAACTCATCCAGATCAAAACCAAGGGAATCCATAGGTTAAACCACCTCCACTCCCACCATATCGTGATCACACCAAACTAGTGCTTCAATCACAAACCAAGTAGAACTTGGAAATTCCAGTTGGAATCCACCACTATCCTTGAGTATTTTTTTGTCTCCATGTCTCTAAGGTCTTACTTCAATCCAATCTTGGATCACTAGTCCCTAATCCGAGACACCTCCCTCAAGCTTTAATGTGTATCCGCCAAAACCGGTCAAGGGATTCCTAGGCCTTTGGGAATGAACCTTGAGACCACCTTCACCTTTGATTACAAATCCATATAGAAAATCCAAAGCTTAAACGGAGATCGAAATCCCAACACACCATGGCATCTGGAAAAAGGCAAGTCAAGGATGAAAACCATTGTCATAACCTAGCAAAACCATGCCACCGACAGAAAAATAACCAAATACCAACATGCATGAGCCATGCATGTACAAACCAGCTAGAACTAGTAGAAAATGATGAAATTAGTGACTAGGTGACTAAAAATGTTAGTCAGCGCAATTATTTCAAGTGGATTACTACTAAATTTGAGGAATTTTAAGTGACCGAACTAAAAATTACTAACTTAAACGACTAATTTAGTCTAGGGATAAAATATACGACTAGATAATAAGTGACTAAACCAAAAGTGAATAATTTAAATGACTAATTAGTCATTTAAGTTTGTCATTTTTAGTTCGGTCACTTAAAATTTCTCAAATTTAGTAGTAATTCACTAGAAATAGTTGCGATGACTAACTTTTTAGTCACCTAGTCACTAATTTCATCATTTTCTACTGGTGCATGTGGCACCGATTAGGTGATTAATGACTGCCTAGAAGACTTAAACCAAATTAATCGTGAAGGTTAAAACTACAATTGAAAGAAAAAAAATTAACACACACATGATAATTCACATTAGAATTCATCCTCTCATAGTCAAGAGTTGATGAATAAAATGTTAATTCTTTGATGAAGCCAATGAAACCAAGAAGATACTTATCAACCCTTACTTAATGAAGTTAAGAAAATATTCACAAGGAGGATATGTATTTCATCCATAAAGATTGAAAGACATGCTCTTTTTTTATTTCAAGGAAAACTTTATGGAGAAACATGAGATCAACAACTCATTAGAGTGACTTTAGCTACACTTGAGACAAACTAAAATGATTTCCATTGTAACCCAAGAGTATATTCAATATGTTGCAAGTCTATAATAATAACATACAATTTAGCAAGGTTCAATACTTATCTAAATACACTTGTGGGGTGGTCACACTCCTTGGGGAAACTACCCTTATAGATTTAAATTCATGTTCTTTTTCACTTCTAGGAAAAGGTTATAGAGAAACACAACACTAGAAATTAATCGAAGTGATTTGAGGTACACTTGAGATGAAATGGAATGATTGCCACTATAACCCAAAAGCATATCCAATTTTTTGTTGGTATATACTAATAACATGTGATTTAGTAAGAATGGTCAAGACATTTGAAGATACACTTGCGGGGTGGTCCTACTCCTTGGAGGCTTCTACCTTTCAAATGTTATAAAGATAGAACAAATGTCTTTTCAGGAATTTTAACCTAGGTAGAGTAAATAAAGAACTAAAAAAATACTACAACATTGATAATAACCAATTAAACCAACCAACCTATTACTCTTTTTCCCTTAACAATCCTTTTTACTCTAGTTTATTACCCATCTTATTAAAATTTCTCCACAAAATTCTCTAGAAAACCCCTTATTATGAAAATTTGTCTACTATAAATAGTACCCCTTCCTTATATATCTAAAGTGATTGTCTCTCTTTACACATATAAATTTTATCTTTCCACATCACTCAAAATAAAAATACACATTCAAATTCAGTTCAAAAGAAACAATAAACGATAACCATATTTGAAAATAAGACAAATAAAGACCATCAACATTAATTTTCAAAGCCACTAACACAAAGAGAGTCCCACCATCACACAGAGAGTTAAATAGCTTTCAAAATTGGCACCCTAATTTGTTCCTTATGAAGCCGCAATCACATTCAAAAATTTTAGGAGGAAGGTTCAACCCACTACCTCTATGGAGGGTGGTGGGAAGAATGATGGCAATGGCATGCCCATGCACATTCAGGAGACAACGCGGTGGTATTTGAGAAGACTATTTTTCTTTTGCTAAATAACTGATAAAATCGCGCCATAATTTGTGCCTTATGAAGCCGCAATCACATTCAAAAATTTGAGGAAGATTTAACCCACTAAATCTATGGAGAGTGGCAGGAAGAATGATGGAAATGACATCCTGACAATGCACAATTCAGGAGACAATGCAGTGGTAATTGATAATACTATTTTTCTTCTACTAAAGAACTGATAAACTTGAAGCCGCAATCACATTCAAAATATGGAGCTGCAATCACATTCAAAAATTTGAGGAAGGTTCGACCCACTAACTCTATGGAGAGTGGTGGGAAGAATGAGGGCAATGGCATCCCGATGATGCACAATTCAGGAGACAATGCAGTGGTATTTGAGAAGACTATTTTGCTTCTGTTAAATAATTAATGAGACTAAATGGTACAACGAAATCACCCTTTGCAAATCATTTTGGTGAGTCCATAGTAAGAGAAATGACCATTAAGGCTTTTAGGTTTGAGGATGAGTTCTTGAAGAAGAACTTAGACCTTATTGACAAAAATTTGAGCCCCTTTTTCCACAGTTTCTAAGCCATTGAATGGTTGATTCAACGTCTGGAGGCATTAAATGAAATTGTTCTTTGATCCTCTGCTCTTGCTACGGTTCTACTACCACAGGGCATCGTCAATCTTGGTATGAAAAATGAAGCTAAATGTCAACTGTGGGTGATTTATGTTGTTACTGAATGTTTTTATGTATAAAATGATCATTCCTAACAATTTGAACTGATGCAGGTTTTGTAGGGACGGCCTTCTCTTATGCTTTATCATTGAACATATTGTTTGTTGAAAGTATACAAAACCAATTTACACTTTCACACTACATTTTTTCTGTAGAACACATCAAACAGTACATGCGCATTCCTAGTGAGGCCCCAACTGTTATAGAAGATCACAGACCACCAGATAATGGATAAATTCGTGGCAAGATGCAGTACCTAGCACAAACTTCTCCATACAACCAGGAAATAAGTTTATGTACAAGTTCCAAGTGAAGGACTAGATAGGTATATACTATTATTGTCCATCATTGTATATGCAGAAAGATGCAAAGGGCTTTGGAGGACTAAGTGTAGCTTGCAGGGCCCTGATCCTTGTACCATTCCCTCCACCTAATGGTGATATAACTCTGCTTATAGGTGACTGGTACACAACCAACATTTCAGCAAGTTATTAATCCATCCCTGAAACATGTACATCTCTTGAAATTAAGGATATTGGCTATGTTCAACTTCTTCATGTCCACCAGAATGTTCTCTTGCAATGCATCAATCTCTGACTATATTCTATCTTTGGGAAGATCCTTAGAAGAACACATGATGTGGGTAGATCTATTGGTAATACTAATGTTGTTCACATTAATGGTCGTGGGTTACCAAATGAAATAGCAATTAAAGTGGAACAAGGTACTTATCGTTGACCTCTATCACAAGGAAGTTTGTTAGATATAGTGGTGTGTCTAGCCTTTCAACAATTCAAAAGATCTTTTTTATTTTGAATTTATCTGATGGCTATTGAATCCATTGCTTCTTCTCTTAAGATGTATCTAAAATGACCCATCTATTCATTAATTTTTTGTGCCAATATTTCAAAGTGATAACAAATGAATTTGAGATAATGACTATGTACCAATTTAGTTGGGATGCGTTTATTTGATTAAACAGAGTTTGAGAATTCATTTTTAGGAATACTAGGATGTGAGAAGTAAATAATACGTTTAAATCTACAATCCTGCAAAGAAATTCAAAACAAAACATGCAACAAGTTTTCAACAACATGGTAACAACTCATCCTCTTACAATGATCACAATCATGCAGAGACAATTCACACATGTAAAGATTTTCCAATCCGTATGAATATATGTAAGAAAATATAATGAATCAAGCACAATATGGTGGAAAATAATTGCACAACTTGAATTTGGCCAATGTAAGGATTCCAATGCAATCCTTTAGCACAAGCTCAAATTATTTCATGAATCCAACTCAAGGAAAAACCCAAGCCCCAAAACCGACTCAGGAAAGTTAGTGCACAAATAAACAAGAAATCCTATCTTTACAATGCTAGTCCTCCATCGAACCTAAAACTACGTTGGCATATGCATCTAGCTCTCCTCCTAGATAGAAGTACCAAACGTTCAAAATTCTAGAAGCACTTCATGTGAACAATTGAGGGGCGAGACTCATCATATTCTGATTTTGAAATCCACATCTGCAATACACATAACAAGTGCATATTTTTAGGTGAATCCAAAACTTTTTCACTGATAAAATTAAAAAGAAATATTTATCAAAATTTAATTTTATCAATTTTTTATCAAATTGGCCTTGATTTCATTCTTATTATATATGTTGGGCCAACTTTTGGGGATCTTGCGGTGGTGGAATTGTGTTTTTGGTAAAATATCCCACCCCATTATCCTCCAATACTATCATTATCCTCCCTTTCCAAGAGAGGATGTTAGAGGCTCCCTCTAAACAGTGATATACTCTCAATACTTGGTAGGCCATCCTGCTTCCCACAAAAAACCATGGAAAATTTTAGGGGCTAATATTTGCAGGTGGGCTAATTTTCCATGATTTTTTCAAAAAAATAGATTCGCCAATTTCCCTTTTTTCTAAAAATAATTCGCCCAAATTTTAAAACATAAAATTATTTTACCTTAAAAATCGCCAACATTATATATATATATACTATATATAAAAATCATTATAAATTTGAATAATTTTATAAATATATCAATATATATTTTATAATTTCCATATTAGGGACTAGCGAGATTCGCCAATATTTTAAACTTCAAAATAATTTTACATCCTTAAAGTTTTCCCTGGAAAAAACCCTGTAGTCCTTCACAATAGGTTGAATTGTACAAATATTAATTTAAATCTAAGGATTCCATTTGCAGGTGAAGAAGAGAGTAGAGAAAGGAAAGAGACCCGGATAACCGATATAGGTCCACAGACAAATAGATCAATCACTCTGAACTCAAATATAATACCTTTTGTATTGATACATATAGTGGTAAAGCCAAGTAGGATTATGCACCTCATTAACCAAGCACAAGTTTCACAAAAGCATGATCAATGTTAGCAGACAAATCCTCCCTAAAGTCCTAGTAAAGCATTTGTTACCGCATCTGGGAAAGCAATAACATCTGACACAAACACACTTAAGAATTCAAATGTACAACGTAAAATGACATTGCAAGCACTAGCAACTACTTCCAACCCGACATTCAAGGAACTTCCACTGTAAGACATGTTGTTGATTCAACACAGTTAATTGAGTTATATCTTGCGAATAATGACTATTTGAGAGATGTAGTATATTTCTCTTTTATTTGTTTTCATTACATTCCCTATATGTGGGTTGAAGTAAGTGACCTAAGGCATGTGGAATTGGTGATTTGTCTTGGATTAATTGGTAGTCTTTGAAAATATGACTTGGATCATTGTTTCTTTATGTTGGAAGAGACACTTGTGACTTCAATTCTAAACCATTTCAAATGTAACATGTTGCATCGTTTAACTATTTCTTCTATTTTTTTTCCAATATTCCCTTGGATGAATTATTCATCATTCATGTTATTTTTTGGTTGGGCAGGCTGGAGACTCTGGGAAGCCTCAAATGAAGCCTCATGATCCCTCTCATATTCTTCACATGAATTCGGGTAATGATAATGTTAACTTGAGTGGGACAGATAAACATTTCATCCTAGTGAGCATGCATATATGTATGGATTTAGGACCATCAACTCCAAATCCGGGTCCAAATTTGTAACAGGCTCCTATTTTCCTAATATGAACAAAATTTCATGGAAAAGCTTGCAATAATTGCTGAAATTCTAAAAAAAATCTAACATGAAAACATTATTTGTTCTATCATCATAGATGTCTATTTGGAAATCCATTAGAGAAACTTACCCCATTGAATTGGATCAGAAATTCAGTGAATCTTCTAATTCTCCACAATAAGATACTAAACAAGACATAACACTTCCAAAGGATTCAAGCATGGTTATACCCCTCTCATGGAGTTTTTCAAATTAAAATACCACCATCAAAAAAAAACATTTGAATCTTTGGGTTGATGCGGATCATCTCTTGGAAGGGCTAAGTGGAGAGCAGTGAGTTGCAAACTAGCGGGAATGAGCATAGAGATTGATGAAAAAATAGGATGTTTAGCACCAAGAAACTTTTCCTTGTTTTGGACCATGATCATACACTTCTAAATTGAGCTAAGGTGTCATAAAAATATAAACCATCTTGTTATACTTTTGGTGATTCCTAGGCAAAGAGGGATGTGAAGTAAATAAAATTATTCATGATAATGTGATTATATAAATGTTGTTAATTCATGATTATTTTTTTTCCAACAATTTATTGAAATAGATCGTGTGCAAAAGGAAATACTAAGGAAGCAATACCAAGACCAAGAGAAACCGCAACATCATATTTTCCACTTTCCTTATATGGGAATGTGGACTAAATTGTGGCCTAGCACCTGAAATTTTTTGGACAAGGTTAGTATAATTTGGGTTGAACTATTAATATATTTGAAAACTGTAGTTCTTATAGGAAAAATTCGATTTACAATGTGGAATTGATAACTTGTGTATGTTAATAGATGAATCTATTCTTTCTTTCCTCTAATTCATTCTTTGATATTCTATGTCGTAGGAAAGAAAGTTGTATGAAATACATGTTTATACAGTAGACAACAAAGTTTATGCCACAAAGATGGCCAAAGTACTTGATCCCACATGAACTTTATTTGCAGAACGAGTTATTTTGAAGGGTGATGAGGTCGATCTAAATGGAGATGATAGGCCACCTAAAGCTAAAGATATAGATGGTTTTTTTGGAATGGAATCGGTAGTAGTAATTATCGATGATTCTGCAAGGGTTTGACCTGATCATAGATATAATTTAATTGTGGTCGAAATACAAGTTCATCTCAATTCTTTTTTAGTGTCCAATCAAGACCTTACAATTGTTAATTTTTGTCTTTCAAAAGTGGTGGTTAAAGATATATGTTATTGCTCCTAGAACTGAAAGAATACCATGTATAAATACATGTGTTCTCCCTATAGTAGATGCCAATTTGGATTTCTAGGGTTGTCACTGTTAGAAGTAGATGTTTATGAGAAGCTAGAGGATGGAATACTGGCATATTCTTTAGTAGTGAGATGCTAAAAAATAATCTATAACACACAGTGTATTTGTGACACCTCAAAATTTAGAGATATTTCTTGAGTTTTCATTGTATGGTTTCTTTTATAACACATATACCTTTCAATTCAAACATAGGTTATTGAGAAAATTAACCATATTTTTTTCTCAAACAAACAGTTGCATAAAGTGGATGTCTAGGAATTTCTTACAGCTGAACAGCAAAAAGTTTTCAAAATTATAAAGTGGGTTTCAATAGGGTTTGTCTAGTTCGAGAAGTGTAGCAACATCTTCACCCTTTGTGGCATATGGCTGAAACATTTGGTGCAATATGCACAACAAAAATTAATGGTAAAGTGAATCATGTTGTAACCCTTGCCCCTAGGGATGACAAGCTATGCATTTTACCTTCTATCCAGTATGAAAGTCCTGGAATGCATTTTTTTCCCCAGGAAAAATCGTAACTTTATCAATGAAAACAAAATTTCATGTTGTAGATGCTTGCAAAGCATTCCATCAAGCCAGTTAATACTGGTGATCACAGAGCCAATAAATAAACTACTTTAATATGAAGATAAATAGAGGTTACCCTTTTCTCCATTTCTTCTTTTCTACTTTCCTCCATTCTCCTTGAGATGGGGTGGTTGAGACAAGTGCTAGTTGGTTCTCTACATATTTTCTTGAAATTTCCTTGTCTGAGTCTGAGCTTTCAAATGCATGGTGAATTTTGATAACCCCTAGCTCCTTTGCTTCTGGAATACTCTTCGACTGCACTGTTCGGTCTGGGTATTTTGACGCTTCATGATTGGATTCCTCCTTTTCTACATTTTCTTGTGGATTCTGGACTTCATTGGTAAGGGGATCCATTTCTTCTTCCTCCTCAAGAAAATTTTGTGGAAATTACTATCCTTTGGGTTGCTTTTCGGGTTTCTCTTCCTTCGTGGCTCTTTCTTGGCATCGGGACATGTATTTTTAAGATGACCCATCTGTCGACATATTCAAAATTTGAAGGTCGTGTTCTCAAAATCAAGGAACTGTGTCCAACATTGTTTTTTGTGTGTCAAAAGGATGTGATATGGAAGTCCTTTGCTGAGGTCCACCTCCACACAAATTTTGGAAAAAGTGTAGATCTGCTCTTCAAGTATTTGTGTATCTATCTTTATGTATCTCCCTAATAGGTTCCCAATGCATTCCAGTACTTTATGATGCAGGAAGTGTAGGGTAAGATTATGCAAAATGACCCACACTGGCATTATTGAGACTACCATTGTGTTTTCATCAAAATATGGGAACCATGGGGTAATAAAAAGTCTCGTAGATCCCCAAAACCATGGGCCTTCTTGAAAAATATATTCTCGTTCCTTCGATGATGCAAAATTTACTATGAAGAATCCTTTGGAGCAAATGTGGATCTCACAATTTATTATCCAAGTTGTGAAGATCCAATGAAAGAGATTCATCGGTTTTTGCCAGAAACTATTGAATCTGTTGATTTTCCATGATCTTGGGTATAAGATAATGTCTTAAAAATATCTGATGCTTCCAAACCAAGAATCTCAACAGAACTACTTTTCACATCGGAATATAAGAAATAGTAAATCACATATGCACAAAATATATATACAACTTATTACAATTTTTCAACCCAACTTTGCTATATTAAACAACATATAATACAACAGTCTAGGGCTCCCGTACTAGGGATAATGGCCCTCATACATCCACTAGTACAAAATGCAAAACAAGATACTTTGACCATCTGGTTGTAGCATGCTCTCACAACTCCTCCTGTTCGTACCCTTTACATGCTCGGTCACTCGGATCCCGATCTGTAGCTCCTGCCTCTATCAATGCTCCAATTCCATCTGTCCACTGAACCTCATCTATCAATATTCTCACTAGTTGTGCCTTATTCCATCAAGGGCACAACACATCGAAACTCCTGTCAAGTTGTGAACAAATCTCAATCTGCCCATGGTTGCTCCTCAACTACTCAAGGACTTCAACCCACCATGGTCTTCCTGTGTTGCTCCGATTAAGACCAACATAGGGCATGAAGGGATTCCACCTATCACTGCAAGATGTCCATCTCCCACAATGAACACAGGCTAGGAATATTTCCCATCATCTGTTGTAGAAGTCCTTCTCCACACAAAAGTATCAGGCTCCACAAACTGCTCCTGGTTGATCAAACCCTTGAGCTTCAACAACTACCTCTCTAGCAACTACCTTTGTCCATCAAGGTGCTACACATCGGGCTCCAACATGGACACTATCATGTTATCCTCCAGTATACCATAAATTCCCAATCCATGTTCACACTTGGTCCACTATCACGCTGCCCTCCAACAGTCCATGAGTGACCAAGTCCACATTGTAGCATCTGCACCTAGTTAGGGCATCCTTACACCTAGAAGACCCTTACACACGACTTCCAATAAAATTCACCAATCTTCCCTTTGCTCTGCAATAGAGGATCTATTGCACAAATGTAGGAACCAATCTTCACTGTGGAAACTGCCCACTGGTTATGGCTTCTAACATGCCACGTCAACCCTACCTCCTTCGCTTCCACAGGCTGCAACAACTCTTTCCACACTAGGACACCTACATCTCTCCATAACAGGATCTACTCCTAGTTGGAGTTCCTTCATTCCCAAGGTGACTCCAACAAATGGCTCCCAACTATCTGCAATGTAGAACGATCTAAATTGATCCTTCAAACATGGATCCAACACCACAAAACTTACCTTTCTTCACTTCTGGACTGATGTGCCTGCTGGCACCTTGGCTTCCTAGTTAGGCTTCCTAACAGTCCTTGTTAGGCTCCTCCAAATAGCTCCTAAAGCCTCCTACAGTTTCTCATCAACCGATCCAACACTGATCACTACAATGACCCAACATAAGACAATAAATTTAATAGCGAAGATTATCATCTCAAACATATTTACAACCCTGGACATGATTGATGGACCTGCACATGATATTTCAATGCCTTAATGGAATTATCCAATATGGTGTTTGAATACTTTAAGTGAAAGCATTTTATCTTCTTAGAGGAAATAATTTTGGAAATATTGTAATGCTAGCTCATGCACAAACTATGAGGGATTAGTTCTATAGAAGGGAAAAGACTCATGCATCCTATAAGCTTTTGGGTATTATGCAACATGTCTTTATCTTGTAACTTTTTGGTTTCTCTAATAAGATTTCTACACCAGTCTTGTAATATTATTTTTTTATGAGTGAAAATATTTTTTTGTGTACATCCTTTGTGAAGGTTTTCATGCTAGTGTAGATTCTTAAATTTCAGGATAGATGAGGCATGCTTTCCCCATTTTACTATCATGTTTGTTAAAACTTTATTTTTCAGGCAAGAGATGTTAAAAGAAGAGTGTATGAAAATAAGTGTCTTCAACTAAGCCACCAGGAATCCAAGTGAGCATATTTTGAAGTGATTGATAAGACAAGGGATACAATAAAATATATTCATTCAAGGCAAGAGTCACAGTTGTCATTGAGACAGTTGACTCATTATCAAAGAGAATCCAAATATTGGGAGATGAGGAACTACAACCATAATTTATGGAGTTAATAAAAGGGTAATCGTGGTTGTTTTTACTTATTAAATTGCATCTTATGTTTTGTATGGTTTTTTTCTTGGTCTATAAATGATAGCACAATAGATAAAGTAATGGTTAGTGGTGTAAGTTTCCATGGGAACGAGTTTTTACCATTGATATGTATCACTTGCAAGGAGTGTTCATGATTTTGTATTTAGAATAAAAAAAATTAGACATTGTTTTGCTCATGTCATCATATAATGTACTCTATTAGGTTACCATGCCACCATTTTTCCAATTAGGGTTTTCCAACTAGGGTATACAGATAATTCAGAAACCATTAGAGGCTTTAGTATTGGTTTGAGGAACATATTTACGTTATCCTGGAAAAATCCATGGCCATTAATTCCAAGTAGTAGACTGGGAAAATATTGGCAAATCAATCTGGTCATTTGATCTCAGCAATCTCTATTTAGATAGAGACTTGTAGAAATATCATGTTGCACATGATCTCCTTTTTAACAACAATAAGCTTAGGTGTAAAGGTTGCAGCATTTTAAAATTCATATAGATATATGAAGGTTTATCTCTTGCTTGGTTCCTACATGTATTTTGTCTACTATACATATGTTCTTATGTTATACTTATGTTGTTTTCTTGCTTTGTATTATTTTTGGCACTTTCTAGGAGTTGCACTATCACTCCCACATTGTATTCATGCTGGTTGTAACATTATATTATCTTATATAAGAATCCCAAAATTTCATGATTACCTTATATGTTGATTCCAATTTACTCCTTTTGGAATAGAGTCTACTATTTACCTCCTTTAATTATAGTCAGCCATTTATTATGCATTTTTAAGTCCCACAGTGTTTGCTTTAGATGTAGCTCTTAGTGCCATTAACCTAATTTGTGGTCATTTCTTAGACACTGTTAAAATCATCCTATCCGGTGCCTAGCTTATGCTTTCTCCAATAGCATGGACTTCTTCCATCTATATTTCTTTATTCAGTTTTAGCTCTGCACTTATGATTAGGGTGTCATCGTTTTGGCATTTTGTCAAAATATAATGTTTATGAACCAAAATTGAATGCATTGACATCAAATAATTACCCATGTCATGTGGAAAATAACATATTTTTGGAAAGTAGTAGCAACTATATAAATGACAAAAAAAGATGTTATGTGGAGGACAAAAGTTTAGGCATATCCAAATATATCTTTTCTATTGTATCAAGTTGTAAAAATATTTTTGGTCAAATTGTAAAAGGGAGTGTCTATGGTTTGGAAGAATTCCACAGGAGAAAATATTCGATCACCACATATGGTGAGAATATGCTTTGTTCTAGTGGTATGTGGACTTACACGTATCTTGCAAGAACAAGTTAAGAGTGAGAAAATTAGTGAGCATTAAAATTGTAGTTTTTGCAAAGTTATGAGTTCCTGACTTTCAAAGCAACTACTTTCTAAGAAGCAGACTATAGGGCTAGAGAGGATTGGAAAAATAGATATAAGAATGTTGAACAAACATAGAAGGACCAAAACATAATTGATAAGACATTGGAACATTTCACCTTCCTCGTAATTGGAACATTTATAATTTCACCTTCCTCATTTTCTCCACCTTTCATGGTTTTTTCGTTTTACCAATAGTTGGTATGTAAGGCCTTTCTTTTCCTACTGAAAAAAGTAGATATAATTTTCCCTGAGATTTTAAGTAATTGATTTTACTAACAGGCATAATTAAACATTAAGGGAAACAGTTAGCATTGCAAGGAGTCATTTTATCCACCTTTCATGGTTTGTTCATTTTACCAATAGTTGGTATGTAAGGCATTTATTTTCCTACTGAAAAAGTAGATAAAAATATCCTTGGGATTTTAAGTAATTTACTTTACTAACAGGCAAAATTAAACATTAAGGGAAAAATTAGCATTTGAAAGAGGCCAAAAAAATGGATTGACTGATGAATGATTTTTTATTCTCAGAGGTTCAGAAAAATTCACACTCTAGTGTTTTTCGAAATGGTGGTATTCAACAATGAAATAAGTGAATGCATGATTATTTTGGTCATCATAAACATAGTTGGGTGGCTGCAATGACTAGCTTTAGTGAAGTTGTAAGGGGAACCACTAGTTTTTCTGAAGCGGGAATCGCCTGCGTGGGACATTTATCAGTTTTTATTACAAGCCTGTTAGGAGGAAGGCTTGATTCTGATATCGGTGAGAGAGATGTTCCAACCACCAAAAGAGGCCCAAAACTTAAGGAAAAAGTGGTTTTATATTGAGTACACATTATTCTCTTGATGTTGTTATGATATCAGAAAACATGTCCCATCCTTCCATGAAGGAATTCATGAAATATATCTACCATTCCCATGCTATGAACTCCATCTCACTCCAGTTCATTCCTTTAAATTTTGCAGCAGTCACTATAGACTCCAGAGGTATGTGGATGTGGAGGGATATGTGGATGCATCGTGTCTTGGATAGAGGAAGATACCACAATCATGCTTTCTCATCAAATATTTGGAACTCTGAATGACTATCATGTCATGTGCCTACTTCCATGTCTGTGTTTCTTGAGAAAATAATTCCATGGGTGCAACCAGGGCCTATCACATGTGTAGAATGGGAGATTGAAATAGGTAACTCAGATGTGGATTCCCCTGCAGTCCCTGAAATATTTGATATTGATCCAGAATTCATCTGGAAAGAGATAACTTATATCTGCATTCCAATGGAGCAAAAAATGATGATTGGATAATGTTGTTGATCAGATGTCTCAGGTCTAAAGATCAAGTAGATAGAGAAGTGAGGGTATTGGGTTTAGATATCTTGTTTAACTTCATTTCCTAGAGAAGCAAAGGGTAGTGAATGTTAGTATTAGAAGAATATGAGACTAGTTCCTTAATTAAAGAACAAATACAACAGAACTTCCTTAATATTGCCAAGGTTCATAGAAACATTAATCAATATTGTACTAACTGTATAGTTAATTATGGATGGTTCCTCTAGCTCTTTGGTAGTCGGAAGGATAGTGAGAGATTATGTTGTGGACAGAAAAGGAACTGGATTTGTTTCCAATGCATTTTTAAATAGTGCTCTGATCAAGTGTAATGCCAATAACACTTTCCAATTGCTGAGTTTTATAGGTTGTATTGTAGGCATGAGATCCTTGTCTCTAATAGTGGGTTCTGTGAACTTGATTTGTTTTATCGGTTGGACTATGATTTTTGGGCTGGAAGGAAGTGAAAGGGATTGGTATGACCATAAACTCTATGCCATCCTCTAAACGTAGAGTTTTTTTGAAAATGAAAACCATTGGTATTGCTTTGTGGATGGGCTGCTTGCATTTGTATTTAATAAAGAGACAATATATTTAAGTAGAAAAAAGAGTCTTATGGTTTGGGTGTCATTAGCTTGGAGATAGGGTGCATTGTAAGGGGAATTTTGGGTACAAATATGGGATATGGGTATATAGTGTTCTGCAGGGCCTAGTTTGGGTCAAGTGGGAAATGGGCAATTGTTTTCTCAGTGGCCATGGTGGTCTAGAGGAATATGATAGAAAAATATAGTGAACTCATGTATACTCAAGGATTATATGTGAACTTAATCTCTAACAATATTTCCAAGGTATTTAGCTATGGAATTATGGTGTACTCTTCTACATTCTTGTTGAATGCTATCTTGCCTGGAGTTCACTGCAAGTGGGAAAACTTCCCATTTTGATATATTTTTTATAATAATAAAAAAAAAAAACCCTTTTTTAACAAGAAGAAGAGTATTTATATTTCCTGATAAACCAGTTGTATGTATATGAGGATGATAATGAATCACTCATATTGATAATTTTGTTGGTTTCTCCCATAAATGAACTTTCTTTTTCTAGCTTTTCACATAACTTCATTTATAGCTCTTTTTACTAGCAGATAGACACACTAATTTTTGCATGACATAGACACTACTTTCATAATATCAATGACACTTATCACTGTTACAAACACCATGAAATACTTAAAAACATCAATTTCTTTGTAAATTGTAGCCAAATTTTCAAAAAAAATTGGTTCAAACTTCTTTTCCTCTGTCTCTTGTGGTTCAAAAATTTTAATTAAATTTTTCTTCATTCAATGTCACTTGGAAGTTGGCACATCAAATATGCTCTGTTACTTCTCTATTGTGTGCCTGAGCTTAAAATTCTGTCCACTCCTATCAAGTTTCAACGTCTGTAGGATGAGTGGGAAATCTTTGCATTCGTGTGTATATGTGATGGAGGTTGCTCCATTGGCCATAAAGTCATTGGTGATATTGATGTTACAAGAAACTCAACTGCCAATGTGGGGCTTATTAGCCCTCCACATAATGATATCTATTTCGTTGAAGATCTAGCACAACTTATTTATGATTTTAAGGAAATTATAGAGTAATTTGGTCTTCAAAGATATTCCTCCTCCTTAAATCACGCGAGCCAAACCCAAGTCCTCTTTAAATGGTGAATGTATGGATTTCAGATTGGGAATTCCAACCTTCAAGGGGAATATATGGGTTTGTACATGCCTACAATATTTGAAAGAGAATAAATGGGTTTCCACATACAATATGTAGTCTATGAAATATGAATGAAAACTCCATGCAGGGGGGTTCTCCTAAAAGCATGCCCACAAACCAAGTGTGAAATATCCATGTCATGAATACCAATGCTCCTCGGGTTCCTCTAATGGAACTGTAGGCATAGACCCCACAAAAGGTGGGAAATATTTCAAATTAGCTGAAAAAATCATTTGTAAGACATCCAAAGCAAGGTATACAAGTTGGCTTCCAAAATGAATAGGTTGGTCTATTCCAATTTTGTAGGTTGGCTCATCAAAACGTTTTCCAATGTGGCACATGTACATATATTTAGATATACACCCTAAGTCCCCTTATCACCATAATTATGGACCAGGATGGGAGCATTCCTCTCCCTTTGAGGTCTTTGCTATTGAACAAGGGTTGTTTGGGATCCATTTTTCCTTTGGATTATTCTCTTAAAGGAAACTGAAATCTGCCAATGAGTCTGCCACTTGAGCTTTGCTAAATGTCTGGAAGAGGCATCAGTTTCATATTTTTAATCCTCAACATCTTTGAAAAATTATCCTTATTTCACATAGTAAGATGAAGGCCTTTCAAAATTATTTGTTTTCTGGTAAGCATATTCGACAGTGCCAGTACTACTTTGTTTAAGAGCCTCAATTCCAAGTCTACTATAGGTGAAAAATCCTAGAACATAAAGTATTATAATGATGCCACTATCTCCACTTGGAAGGAAATACCTAATGTGATATAAGATTTGTATAAAAATACCATTTCTAAACACCACTCTTAATGTGAAGAGTATCATGTAGAGTTCATATGTGTACAAGTTCCTTAATTCAATGATGACAATCTATTTTCTCAACAAGGCTTTATTTTCCATATCATTAGATCAAACTAGGTATTTCACAAATGGAATATTGAGGTCCCCGAGTATAATCCTATCTTTAACTCTTGAAAGAAACATTGCATCACTTTACAAATTGTAGTCTCATCATCAACTCCACTCTTTCCAATAATTCTTTAGACTTTCAAAATAGTTTTCTCCCCTTGGAGTTCTCACTTCCATGAAATATACTCTGAACACAATCAAATTCCTTCACAAGGGTTTTCCTATCACTAGAAGGCGCACATTGCTGAAAAACATCCTTTACTTAATAGTTCCAGTGTTCTCTTACAAGCCATACATAAAAAAAAATATTTGAATGACCTTGCACAACCCTTACTAATGATACCCATGCTTATTTCTCCTTCACCGATTGCACAATTTGTCTATGTATAGTGGTAAAAAAGATCACAGACTACCCATCAGCAAGGATTCACTTGAAAGTCAAGTTTGCTCCAAATAACACACATGTAAAGGCTACATAATCCACTCTTGGTGATACAAACTTCATAGTTGCAGTCATCGATAGGAAGCTGATTTTGACATGTTATATTTATACATCGTTTGTGACCAATGATCTCAAGGAGGAATGCTTGAGTGACACTAATATCTGTATGAAAAAATTCTTGAATACTTCTAACTAATTATGTGTGCCATGGAGTCAGGTGTAACATCCCTCTTGCCTTATACAAACTTTTGCAAAAGGACAAATTCTTCCGTACATTGAATGCTTATTGTGCCTTCAATGATTATTGTCCTCTTTGAAATTTGAATCTGACTACTGTCTTCTGTGATCTCATACTTAAAGGATTCAAAATAAAAAATCACTGATATTTGTCACTAATTTTCTCCATTGTTGATGAATAGAGCTACCTTGTTAACTCCATGGGATCATATAGCTATGAAAATACATGAAGTAGGACCCTTATTTCCTTCATTTTCATATTTGGGAATTTTTCTGCAAACCTCAATATAAACTATTGGTTAGCACACCTCACCCATGGGATTCAAAATTGGAACCTAATGGCATGGAACTAGCAAAATGCCTAGTAAAATTGGAAATAACCAGTTATGCCAACTCTTTGAGCTTGAAAATGCAAGAGGCATATTCAACCTTGGAAAATAGGTTTAGAAGAGGTTGTGTCATCTATTCAAATGCTATAACAGTTTTATATCCTTTCTTCTCCAATGAGGAAAGCAAGGAAAAATCTTAAGGCTAGTATAAATATGCATGTGTCCCTGGGCCATTTATGTTGGAGCCTTCATAGATGTCCATGAGAGCCACTTTTCCTAACCCAACCCAGTAACCCCAACTGATTCAATGAGAATATCTTGGGTAGGTACCATCTAGATCCTGAACCTAGGTCATCATTAGTTATCCAGCTTGCTTCCAGATCACAGCCCCACCATGGACATTACTTGTGGCCAATGGGAGAATAATTTTTGTAATTCCTAATTATTTTTTATGATGTGCCCCATTGGAAAATTTAGTGACAGTAGCATAGGATTTGAAACATTGAAGTGTTTCAAATGCTCTTCTTGCCCACCATCAATAGTTGTTTGATGAACATCCAAATCCTTCCAAAATAATAAAACTAAGCATGTCTGAGGAATTTTACGATGTTGAAGATGATTTCTTGCAAATAGGAGTTCTATTTTAATGGATCCTTCCTAAGGAAAATATGGTATTACTTATCTTGTACATAAGTAATAGATTTGTTGAAGGCACTAGCATCTATAGGATATTTTAAACAATTACATCAATTGGCCCTTGGGGGATTTTACATTGCTATCAAATTAAATTCCCACTGGCATGCAGTGTCATGAAATAAAGTTAGAAAGCTATTGCTAGTGGTGGACATTTGGAGTTTTAGCTGGAAAATCAGTCGTCTTCTAGTGCTTCTTCCTTTTCTTGTGCTTGGATGTTGACACTATTTATGTCCATACATATGCTCCTCCATTTTCGAATCTTTATGTTTATAATTTTATGGGAATTCTTCTATATAGATTGTGATGGAGACCCTTATAATGGAGTAGACTTTGGGAATGTAAATACAAAGTTGTTTTCAATCATGAAAATGTTACTTCTGCATAACAAGGCTATCTTTTGAACAATTTGTGAGGATATGGGAAACTAATCTATCACATAAAATCATAAGAAATTCAATAAATATATGATTTTTTCTGTCATAATATGTCTGCATTAGGGCATATTGTTGGCATCATGCCATTGATTCCTCTTTATATCTAAGACAACTCATGTCTATCTCAAACACCATGTTCGCATATCCTTGACTTTCATAGATTTGACTCCAACAGTGAGAATTTCTTTAAATTCAAGCCAGAGTTTTAACTTTTGACTGTTGCAATCAACCTTGTATAACATGTCATTTGTACAATTGGGGTAATGAAAATCTCACTCATGCCTTTTCCATATCAAGATATTTTTACAAGTGATAACAATTGGTTTCAACTAAAGAGTCAACCAAATTTGGTCAAAACCATATGCCTTCCTCTGAACCAAATGCTGGGGGGCTTTGCATGTTGTAAGGTTTCATGTTCAAGATATGAGGTTTTCGGTGTTGGAAGGTAATAAAGACGTATCTAACTATTTTGATGGATTTTTCTGCAGAATTCTAATCCAGGAGTTAGAATCAGCGTAAATTTGGTCTCTGAAGCTGGAGTTGGAGTGATAGAAAGTGGTGTAGTAAAGGGCCATGAAGATCATGTATTGATTTTAGGAAATGATGGTGGTACTCGAGAATCTTGTTGGACATGAATAAAAACATTGGGCTAAAAGAGACTCATCAGACATTGGCAGCTAATGACCTGTGTCATTGGACAATTCTACAAACGTATGGTCAATTGAAAACAGGAAGAGATGTTGTCATAGCTGCTCTCCTTGGTGTAGAAGAGTTTGGTTTCAATACAATACCCATTGTCAATCTAGGTTGCATCATGATGTATAAATGTCAAAAAAATACATGTGTACTTCAATGGTATGGCAGCAGAGAGGTTTTGTGTGACAAATTTAGGCGCAAAAGCTTAACAATATATGACCCAAAAAAATTCCCCAACTCAGTATATTCCCCAACAGACCAACAACTCAGTATACTCCCCAAAATACCAATATGGATGTCAAAATCACTCGCCCTGAGACTCATGAAGAGTTGAAGTTTGGTCCAAAAGATATGAAGTCAGATTTGCAAACATACAATAACTTTTTGTCATCAATTAAAGATTCCATTCCTCCATCAGCAGGATTGCCTACATACAGACCTGCACTTTCAAGTTCTATTTATTTAATTGGTTCACACCTAATTAATTTCTACTCATCGATGCCAACTAGTTCATATGGTAACATTTCATCTACTTTTCATCAACCTTTAAAGATAAAAATCAGCATATCGAATGATTCACGCCCATTAATAGTACAAAATAAACTGGCTATGATCCATTTGGTGAGATGTTGGATACATTGAAACCATTCCCACATGCTTTAGAAACCACTCTGGCTCTAGTTCAAGTTATGGATGGAAAGATAAACTCCTTTCAAGAATCTCTTGGTAATCAATCAAGTTTTCTTGAAGTTGCAGTTGTAGTTGTCAACGACGAATATAATTTTAGTTTACAGTTTTCCATCAGTCCTCCATCTGAAGTATTGACTATAGATAAAGAAAATGGAATTAAATTGTCACCAATGAACATGCGAGTTGTGATAACATGTGATCTCTCTCATGGTACGGTTTCAAATTTTTCTGTAGTTTCTGCACTTGATTCTGGATTAGATCATCATACTAGTGAAAAGCATAAAAACATATCTAAAAAACAAGCAGGCCTTTCAACAAATGAATGTTCAAATAAGATGATAAAATCTGAGCACCAGCCTAAAAAGCAGCAGATGCAACAACAGGTGTCATTGGTAGGAAGCTCTTAAAATATGGAAAGGGAGTCAAAATGAGAGGTGGTTGGAGAGGAGTCTAAACTTAGTGGTTCTTAGAGGCAGGTGGAGGAGTTAATTTTGAGTCAGAGGGGCTAATTTTGAGCTAGCTATAGAAACATTCTTGCACTCTTCACTACCAAACCCTGATTCTGCAGCCCATCCTTGTGGTTCATTTAGCAATCCCACAAAATCTGAAAAGATACTATTGCCAAATAATTCATCAGGAAACATGGTTAATGTTGTGGACACTCCCTCGTTAAGGATATCATGAGTTTCATCTTTTGTAGATGAGATCACCGAAAGGGATATTTCCAGGGGAACCTTAGAACCTTTACAAGATTCAGAATCTGTAAGTGAATTGATCATTGCTAATATTTATTCATCTTTGGGAAGCTATGGTGAGGGATATGAAGGAAAAACATAAACTTCTGGGCTAGTTACATAGTTTTCTACAAAGGATGCTAGAGTAGTAAATAAAGTAGCAGGAGATATGAAGTTTGATAACAATTATGTTCTTTTAGGAACATTGAAGAGCCGAACATGCAGTGAGGACGGCATTAAATCGGATTCAAAACTTAGAAATGTGAAGAATAAACAATTTGAATCAACAAGCTATAATGCTAGACAAAGTTGCAGCAATAATTTTGTTAATTCTGTAATTGGAGAGAAGAAAGATCTTGAAAGTTTTCTCCATCCTGTGCATGGGACTGTTGTGGTTTCTGATTCCCCATCTCTGTTGTAAAGTTCACCTGATGCTGACATAAACAAAGAGATGACTTATTTTTCCATTTCTATCATTTGAAAAGAAAAAACTAGTTTTCATGCTGGGGAGAGAAAAATCAATGGAATGCATGAGAGTAAGTTGGCATTTCAACTGGCTACACATGAAAATGGCACAGTGGATGTTGATAAAAAATTTCTCAAAGAGAAAAAGGGTGAAATTTTAGTTCTATTTGAGTAGTCAATAGCAGATACAGGTAAGGTGTCTGAATGGGAATAACAACCAGAAGCTACAGAAGTGCTCCCTAAAGCTGATATGGCTATTTTGGAGGGAAAAATAGGTTTTATGTCTGGTAACAAAGTTGTTGACTGCAAAAAATCTTTTGGATATAGAAACAAAGGTAGGGTTAAACATGATAGCGCTAAATTACTTGGGGAAGGTTCAGCTGCCAATGTGAAGGCAATTGACACACAAGATAAGGGTCAAGTATCCACCACTAATAGTAATATTTGTGAAACGTCTGCTCAACTTCAGGTGTCATCTTTTCCCGTTGAAAGTGAAGGCAAGCAGTATTTAGTAGCTAGATTGAAAAAATAGGAGAATAAAAGTTCTTCCAATGTTTCTGTGAAGAATAATGTTGCGAATATTGGTGATGTTTCCAAGGTAGTTGTCAACAAGAAGAAGAAAAAGAAGGTTTTTCCAGTAAGGAAAATGTTGCAGCTCCCACAGGAGATTTATATAATGCTTATAAGGTTCAAGAGGACAACCAGGAAGATGTGAACCTTCCAGAACCATTCAAAGTAGTAACTGATGCTGTCAAGAGTAAGACTTCTTCAAAATAGCCTGAGAAGCAAGTCTTGAAAGAAGTGGATGACTGGGAAGATGTAGTTGAGATTTCAACTCCTATGAATCAAGTAGCTATTTTAGCTACTAAATGTTGAAGAGACAGAAAGTACTCTAGATATTTTTTGTTGACAATCAAGGACCAGTGCAAATATCTAACAAATTATTTTGAAATTTGTTAAGACACTATTGAATTACTTGGAAATTCCCAAGCACTTGCAAGTCATGTAGGAGAGGTTGATGCATTAGCAAGCACTGCAAGAGGACTTGACAGGAAAATGAGTGGGAATTATCTACTTGAAATTAACGTTGTGGGAGAAATATGGCCAATTTGGATGATGATAGATGGGCCAAGCCAGTGGATACTTTTACTGTTGGCTATGATATGCGGATGGATGTGGGTCTTAGTGTTTCCTCTGTTGTGCTTCAACCTGCCCAATGTTATAATATTGGCTTTGCAAGAAATACCCGTGCAACACAAATGAGTATGAATGGCATCCTTCTTGGAGGGCCTTATGTGCAAGCACCATTTCCACAAGTTGGACTAGTGAGAAATAATTCTGATATTAATAGGTGGTAGCATGCTTCTGGTTCACAAAAGGGTTTAATTCCTCCTCCAAAACCTTCTCTACCCACAATTCATAAATTAGAGAAACGATATGAAGTGGGAAAGGTTTCTGATGTGGATCAGTTGAAACAAAGACAAATTAAATCCATCCTTAATAAATTAACGGCACAAAACTTTGAGAAAAATTTTGAACAAGTCGAAGAAGTGAACATTGACTCTGCAACATGTCTTCATGGTATAATATCTCAAATATTTGACAAATCCTTAATGGAGCCGAATTTTTGTGAAATGTATGCAAAATTATGTTTTCAGCTCGCTGCAGGATTACCATAATTTTATGAAGATAATGAGAAGGTCGTTTCAAGCAAGTTCTTTTGAACAAATGTCATGAAGAATTTGAAAAATATGAAAGAGAAGAGGTTGAGGCTGAGAAAGTAGGAGAGAATGGTGAAAAAATCTTTTCAACAGAAGAAAGGCAGGAGAAGAAGGTTGCAGCATGACTGCGAATGCTAGGAAGTATAAGGTTTATTGGTGAGCTTTATAAAGAAATTATGTTGACCGAAAGAATTATGCATGCATGCATCAAGAAATTAATTGGTAAATTTCAGCATCCGGAGGAGGAAAATGTTGAAGCTTTGCGCAAACTGATGAGCACTATTGTTCATATCATTGACCATTTTTGGCTCGAGGGGTCCTGACCTAGGTTCGGATGTTCAAGGTTTGCCAACAAACCCCTATACTACTGGCCCTTTCGGTAGTGACCTGCTTGCGCAAGCCAAAGTCTCGCCCAAAGTAGTATGGGTGGGTGCTGGAACCAGGTTTCCGCACCCTGGGAGAGGGTAGGTAAGTCAAGCAAAGCTGCATTCAACCTTATAGTGACCAGATCTTGTATCACATAGCCTATATCTACATATTCCCTTCACATCCATGTGCGCAACAATAATGATACTCACAGTAATCAACAAATCATGAACTCACATAACGATAACGCAGCTATTCCAGATATTCTTGCATGAAGTGAAACAGAACGAATCCAGATCGCAACATAAATAAGTAACACAAGTATGTTCGCAGCTTAAATCAATAATACAACAGCGTATATTAAGTAACCAAACATCACAAATTCATATCACAGTAATTCCATTGGATTCGGATATTCAACAATACTTTTGCATTCATTAATCCTTCAGATCTACTTACAATACCCCAAAACCCAACCTGCGCACATAGCAGTAGGGTCCGCACATAGTAGGACAGAGGCGCTCCGCGCACATAGCAGCAGGAGTCCATACCCAACAACCCTAACCAGATCTATCTATTCGCACTTAGCATCAATCTCTTTCCATTCTTTTTCTCCCTTACAACTCCAAAAAGGTTCAACTACTTATACTATTTTAGCCTACGCATCCAATGGTCTGCAAACCGTGGTTTGCGGACTCTTGGTCTACCCTTGACCCATTTACAATGCTTTAGGGGCTTTGACCTACCCCAAAACCCCTGCGTTAGACTAAATATAATAAAAAATATACAAAATGGACCAGTTTCGCAACTTGCAGGCACTAGTAGAAAATGATGAAATTAGTGACTAGGTGACAAAAATAGTTAGTCACCATAATTATATCAAGTGAATTACTACTAAATTTGAGAAATTTTGAGTGACCGAGCTAAAAATGACTAACTTAAATGACTAATTTATTTTAGGGATAAAATATATGACTATATAATAAGTGACCAAACTAAAAGCGACTAACTAAAATGACTAATTTAGTCCAGGACTAAAATATATGACTAGATAATAAGTGACCAAACTAAAAACGACTAACTAAAATGACTAATTTAATCTAGGACTAAAATATATGACCAAATAATAAGTACAACAAGTATATGAATTAGTCATTTATGTTAGTAATTGTTAATTGTGTCACTCTAGAAATGAAAAATTGCAATTTTGATACTGAAGTGTGATTTGGCCGAATTTTATTGGTTGCAGTGTACTTTGGTGGCCCAATGGGAAGCTTTCACGTGGACCAACTAGAGGCCACCACGTGGCGCCTCCACATTGGCTAAAAAATTGTTAAAAGTCGAAATGCCTTCGCAGGAATCAAACCGACGACCTGCCATAACAAATTCCAAAGCCTTACCATCTCACCTATAGGTGGTTCTCAACCATAATGTCTGCCACTTATATTTGAACGACATGTATGGGCGCGTTGGGAAGAGGGGTCGAGCGGTGAGCCCTGACCCCTAGTCGTATCACACCCACAGGACCTGTCGCAGAGGCGGACTGAGTAAAGGAGCATGGACCAACTCCAACTTCTAGTCATTTTCATAGCCCATGTTCACTTAGTCATGTTCACAAACCCACATATTTTAACTATAAGAAACTTTTTATTATTAATATTCTCTCTCTCTCTCTCTCTCTCTCTCTATATATATATATATATATATATATAGTTCGTGGATATAGTTGCAATATTCATGCATGATTTCAAAATATATTTTCACTGATCTTTTATTCTTAGGATTTGTAGGAAAATTGTCTAAAAATAAAATCTTTGAAGATAGCTCATGCTCTAGTTAATAACATATTTACCATAATTTAATTTCCAGTATAATTTGAGTAAATATTTTCATAAAAAATGGATATGAATACCTAACGAGGGTTACTTCCATAATTATTTATGTGTTCCTTAACACTTATGTAAGAGTAGAACTAAATGTGTAGTTTAATTATTAGTTACTACCCACCAAGTAAATAATTTGTCCACTTCACTTCTCATTTTTTTTTAATTTCCAAAAAAAATCTATATAAAATTGTAAACGTATCTCTATAAAATTATGTTTTACTATTGAGTGTTATCAATTTAAAATATATATAAATAATTATAAATATTTTTATTTCCTAACTATCCAATTTTATAACTATCTAAAAAAAAAATAACCTGCCAAACAATATAAAATTCTATTTTCCAATTAATTATTTTCAATTTAATCTATATAAGATTCTATTTTCCAATTAAGTATTATTAATTTAAAATAAAATATATGTAAATAATCATAAATATTCAATTTGGTAATTAACTGGAAATAAAATTATCTTTCCAATCTATATAGGATTCTATTTTCCTTATAGAATGTTATTAATTTAAAATATTTTTAACTAATAATAAATATTCAAATGTATAACTATCAGAAAATAAAAAGGGCGCCATAATGAATATCCTTTCAATTGTGTAACTATATGAAAATAAAAAAGGCACCATTGTGAATATCATTTCAAACAAACAATGTTCTCCTCCCCATTTGACCTCTTCAATCATCTAGGGAAAACAGTGATGAAAACCCCAAAAATAACAAAAGAAAGAGCAAGATGTTGGATCCCGCCGGAGGAAAAGGAAAATTTATAGCAAAAGGAAGTAGAGTACTCGTCCAGAGAACTGGGAACCACTGCAAATACATGGGTGCAACCTAAAGTAAGTAGCGAAGGACTAGCAACTCGTGAGGGGCACAATGCTGCACTCATTGATCACCGTCTATTTATATTTGGAGGTTTTCGAAAAGCTCAAGATAAATCTGAAGAGATATATTACAACGACCTTTACATACTAGACACAGGTAATCCACTCTGTTGTTAGTCTCCTCTATTGTTATGTAGGGTTATGAAATTTAGTCGGTTGTTGAAAATTTTATTTCATAAATTGATTTGTGGATGCATGTTGATGTTCCCTTTGATGGTTTATTTTTGGATTATTTGACATTTATGCTAGTTTTCTACCACACAAATGGTGTAGCACGCATTGAAATTTAATTACATTGTTGGAAAATATATCTTTGTATTGGTAGGAGGTATGTCTTTTTATATTTTTTCCTCTTTATTATGTTCTTTTCTTCTTTTAAGATTATGCAATTTTTTTTTTTTTTTTAACAATCTCTTTCCTAGTTTTTGGATGTTTTGGTTCAACTTCTATGGTTACTTGTGGCATTAAGGCTTATTTATCATTTTCTGTGTGGAGATAGGGCCAATTTAATAACTGGTTGTTGAGATCTCAAAGAGTTTTTAGATCTATGGTGAACACTTCAACAAACCCTAATCTAGCCAAACAAAAATCTTAACAACAATTTAATAATGATCACACTGGAGATGAACCTATCCTATGAGCTTGAAAAACTTAAAAATAAATTCAACACAAGATTGAAAATTTCATTGTACAACCACAAGTGCTTAAGAAGATCATAAGGATTTTTAAGATTTACAGTAAACACTTCAACAAAGCCTAATGCAGCCAAACAAAAAAATAATTAACACTTTAATAATGATCACACTACAGATCCCCGAATGCGGGTGAATAGAGAGGCCTTGCTGGAAGGCCACATGGCCTCTCCCCTGTCATGGAGCTGGCCTCACCACGAGACGGCACCTGCTTCAAGCATGATAGCCTTAAATAACCTCAGCTAGTTGACGACCTCATTCATTTCTGGGCATTCACTCTGGTCTACTAAGAATTCAATTCTGCCTCGACTGCTTCGCTACATTCACTGGCCTTTTATGGGTAATGGCGCCATCTCACCCCTGCATTCTTCACGCACCTCCATCCGGTTCTCTCTCAAGATTTCTTTGCAAGTTCTTGTTCTCCGTTATGCTTGTCCTCACTGTGCATCTGCTGCTCACACCATTGTCCATCAGCCCTCCGCTCATCCGTTTCATGTTTTTGCGCATCCGTCTCCTTCTTATCAGTCTCTTTCCACTCACTGTGTCCCTCCCTTTCATCCCAAGCACTCCACAGAAATCATGCCTCGCCACCATCATATGCATTTTCGCAGTGGTGGTGGTCATGGTGGTCCCTCTCACCCTCCAATTCTGCTCTTGGCAAAGCGCATTGTGGCTTTCTCGGTGGCCTTGGATGCACCGAAGGTTTCTGACTCCCAGATTCTTTAAGCCCATCTCTCAATTCGAATTCCAGAAATTCAGCAAGACAATTCTAGCTCTGGTTCTAGGAAGAGGCCGAGAATATCCACACTCTCTCGCTCTTCTTCCCTAATGCCCAAAAAAATGGTGGCCCTACCTATCAAAACCCTAGAGGAAACCTCTTACAGCATGGGCAGCAGCTCTGTTGAAGGCGTCAGGCAACCTTATAATGCGGAAGACATAGGTGCTCGCTCCACCTCCATGCCGGAGCTGGCTCCTCAGCTCTCCAAGAATGGAAGCTCTCTCTAACGATGGGTGCTACATTGTGGAATAACCTCTGCATATGCAACGACAGGACGCAAAGGACTAGCTTCAGTAGTGCCATCGCTCCTTTGTCTTCAGTATTTTCAGGCATTGCTATATTTTTTTTGCTTACTTTTCTTATGCACAATAATCTTATTTTTATGACTACTCTGTCAACAGCTGGTTTCCTCATCTGGGGAAGCTCCTCCTATGTTTTATGGTACTCTCTATGAGTTGGTTTCCCCCCTGGGGCAGCTCCATTTCTGATTTTTTGAACTATCTCTGTGAGATGGTTTCCCCCCAAGGGGCAACATGACTGTACTTTTTTGTACTATATAATATAAATTAGTCTTATTCAAAAAAAAAAATGATCACACTACAGATGAACCCATAACATCAGCTTGAGAAATAAATCCAACATAAGAGAAAATATCACCATCCAAACACAAGAACTCAAGAAGAGAGTGTTATAGGTAAGCTGCACCGAGGATTTTTTCAATTAAACAACTTGAATAAATGATTTACTGTTGAAAATGTAGTGAGCAAGGTATTTTGGCTTGTGCCTTAGCCAGCGAAGACCTCGAATTTTCCTCTTGAGTTAGACTTTAGTTAGGATGAGTTATTTCTATTTTACTGGAATAATCATCAACTTAGCATGTGTGGAGTTCGAGCTTCAGTTATAAGAGGAGTTTTCGTCAGTTTAACTACATGATTGGGTGGCAGTTATGAGTTCAGTTAGAACATGTTCGAGCTTCAGTCTTGATTGAAGGACGAACGAGTTAAGAATTCCAATGTTGATTGGAGGGAGAAAGAGTGACACTCTCAGTTAACTCGTTAATTAAAAACTCGAGTTCTAAATATGAAATAGCCTAATTTACTATTTATCATGGATCAAATTTATAAAGAGAGGAAAAATACACAAGGAAAGTATAATTGTTTTATGCACAAAGGTTTGTGTGACAAGACATCTCACGAGTTTGTGAGAGGAGCCTTGATTGTGGGGAGCGCAGGAATTGTGTCCTAAGAAATAGGAGGAACAATAGCGTTAGGGAATAAGAGATTGATTGTGTGTAGAGCTTGTGTCCTAAGCAGTAGTAAGTCACAAGTGTGCAATATTAAGGAGAAGAGAGCAGGGTTTGCAGAGCAAGTCAATACGGAAACAGAGGATCAATTGTGTGCAGGAACCGAGATCAAGTTGTGATCAAGGAAGGCCAAGATCAATTATATTAGCTGAGATTTTTGTGAGAAGAAGAACACTTTCTCAAGAGAGACAGATTGATTTGTAATAGATCCAAGTGCTCAAGAACAATCAATAAAATAGCCACATCAAGGAGGAATATTTTCCCTGTTGAGTTTCCTGAAAAAAATAAGTGTGTCTTTTGAGAAATTATGAGTTTAACCCTGGCCAGATGCTACATATAGTGTTTTAGTTGCCTTTCCTAATCACACACATTCTAATATACCATGACAAAGTAAATAAATCAACTTATTTCACCAAGCATCGTCCAAGATCTACCATAAGCATCCATGAAAAGAGACCACACAATTTCCAATTGCACCCAAGAAAGAAAAGTCACTCAGCTCTTCCATCCATAGCCAAATTGTAAGAGAGAAAAATCACAGAAATTTTAGACCTTCTAAGAGATTTCTCTCCCAAATCCAACCATGATAAAATGAAAGGAAAGCACCTATATTTATAGAGGAGGTGCTCAATTTTCTTTGCAGTGAAATATTATTTTACTAAGCTAAAATCCCCAATTCTAGCTTAAGGAGGTGCAAAGGCCCTCTTGTACAATTAATTAACGAAAACTACATGAATTTAGGGGAATTCATGCCACATGTACAATGATGAAGGGGAATGAGCCCTCACAAAGTGCCCATCTCCATAAATGAAGGGGATGAAGGGCTTGTTGGCATGGCATCCAGCCTCCCAAGGCCCATAAACAACATAGCTTATCTAAGAAGTCTTTAAATCTGCCCACCAAAAGCCTCTAAAGTGGGCAGACAACCCCAAAAATTCTCCTCTAATGCCTGGGCTACCTCACTTAACCCACATACTTCAATCTCTCTGCATATAACAATGATGCACTTCAAATTTACCCAAATAATTTTAAATCTGGTCAAACGCTAACACTAGGCGCTTTGCCATCTCACCCGACCATATATAAATATATATTACGTCCTCCCTTCAAACATTATAATAAAATGTGAAGCCTCCGCCTTTATTCGAATTAACTGATTCGAATTACTCTTTGTGGCCCATCTTAGAGGGCTCGGGTCAATAGTAGAAGCCTATAGACCTCAATAGACTAACATAATGATTTCGGCCCACAGCATATTATAGACATACCTTTATGTCGAGGTTAAACACTTGAATCAAATGCCCCTTTGACTTTGGATTAAACTAAACGCTATGTAACCCAATGATAAACCTTCGCCCCGTTATATTTAACCTCGGGCCCACATAAACACACAACTTACCTTTACGTTATCTCCCGCGCATCTCCATGATGCGAATGTCGTCGATCTCCGATGGCAACCGATCGGACGGCAATTGCATTTTTCTTGATCAGAACTTTAAGCGAAAATATTTTTTGAAACGGGCTATATTTCAAACCCACCCAAGCTACGTGTCACACGCCGAACCATATCGCACTTTTTTTTCCCATACAGCTTACCATTTTTATATTTTGCGAGACTGCCGGTTTTGTGGTTTGAAACCACCATCATTTTTCACGCTCCTGATTCCGGCTGCCAACTTATTTAAGGTTCCTGCCTTCTACACCATCACTGCATTCATATTCTGTTATGCCATAAATATTCATCGAATTCCATTTTGAAATTCTCACACAGGATTATATTAATATCACTAGAATTCTGAGAAAACCTCTTCACACAGAGGCTACTATTTCGACTTCCTCCACAATATAGCAACTCAGGAACTTAAAGGGAATCAGACCTACTTCAACAATGAGTACATAAAACTCGACCTCCACGTTTTATGCAGAGCATTATAACTATCCCTATTTCAACTCGCCTATGAGTCAACCATCACCATTCACCCTTAACTCAGAGCTGATTCACGCATTCTCGTGCAAAACTCAAAATAATCTACACACAGAGTTAAATCGAATGACACCCAGATGCAATCAATTTATTTCAGAACGTATCCAATCTTGATACATATGTAAACTCTTATTTACCAAACTAACATCAGTTTACCCAGTCATATGCAGAATTACACTTTAAAAACCAATTACAGAGTTCAACATGCAATTTCTCAATAAATAGCATTCACTACGCATACATTCCACATATTAAACCCTTAACACAAGATTTTCCCCGACAGAATTCAATCAAGTGATGCACATATAGTTCCAACTAGGTTCTTTCATTTAAATGGCATTACTTACAGAAATCTCTGCTTCTGGCCTGATCTTCTGTTCGGTGGCCTTCTACTCTTACTACTCTGCACAGCTCTGAACTCTACTCGGTCTCTTCCTCTACCCTACAAATGCTTACATTTATACAAGAGATGAATGAATCGATTCAGCTGCTTTAACAGCTCAACAAGGACTCTTGGAATTCTTCAAAATCCTAGAGTTAGACTCAATTCCTAGAATAACTGAAACTGACTCTTCAACTTCCTAACTTAATCAACTTACCTCATGTTCTTTAATGGTTAGAGAACATTTACAATTCCTCACTATTTTGTTCAAAAAATACTAATATTTACATGAGAATTTAAAAACATGAGACCCCCTATGTCTACTTAGATACAAAGTATTTTATTTTGCCTAATGCCCCTGCATTAGACTCCCAAGGTTCAAATTGTTCATGATATCCTGATCATGTGTCCTTAATCTCTGCCTCCTAGATCCCATACTCTGTTTTGTTGCTGTCCATCAGCTGCATCATTCTTCTTCTGCATTTCTCTAGGTCTCCATATCTTTTTCTGCAATTCACCTCCAACTATGCTGTCACAATCTCTTCTTGTCTTTCCTTTTCCAAAGCTCTCCTGCTTTCTTGCTGTTGTCTGCTTCTTCTGAGATAGCTTCCTCATCAGTCTTCTGATGCTTTCAATCTCTATGTCCAGTTTATCTTTTATCTGGAAATTTCCTTGCCCACTGTTGCTACTTTCACTTTCTACTGTTGTAGCTGCCTTCGCTTTTGTTGTTGTTACTGCCTCTTTTGCCAAAAATGTTGTTTCATCTGTGGTTGCCAGCATTGTTTTTCTTGTTGTCCCACATGTTACTAACATGCTTACCACTCCAGCAGATATCACCCCCCATGTTGCGGCCTCCCAAAATTCCTTTCCCTCTGCAACATTTTTATTTTTCTCATCATCTTCAAACTCACTTTTAGAAAGCAAATCATTATTTAACTTTCTTCCTGCAACAACACACTCATTCAGTATACTAGTAAACATAATTAAGTTCTGCAAACTAAAATGTGCTTCTCTTTCTTTCACAGCTTTAGGCATCTTTACTTCAGTGTCTGCCATTTCTTTCTCTTCTTCAAATTTTTCCAGCAAACATTTCAGCCACCTCTTTTGTACTTGTTTCACATCCTCAGCATGCTGCAATTCAGTTTCAGCATATTTTCCTTCTTCCTGGACAATCCTCAGTAATTGTCTTTCATCCCCTTGATTGATTTTGACAATCAAATCAAGTTATTCAAGCTCTTCATTTTCATCTTCTGTCAGAATAAAATGTTGATCCTTCCTTACTATAGCAGTTCCACAAGTCTGTCCTCCAGTCTGTTCTTGATTAATCAAACAAATCAGTTCCTCCTTGTCATCAATGACAAGTTCCTTCATATGAGACATGACTGTCTCACCTTCTTTCTGCAACATTTCTTCTTCTCTCAAGGAAATTCCAAATGATGGATTGCCTCCTGCATCACCTGTAAACATAATCAAACTATCAGTGTCAAAACCACGAGACCCAATGGTCTCAATTGATGATCCAGTCACCAATTCTTCTCTCTGCAGTTCTAAGTTTGTTTCAAGACTCAGAAATTCTTCATTGTCTTTCTCCTCAGCTGCCACAGTTATCTCCACTGCTCCAATCACCATGTTAAGATGATTACCCTTCACTATGCCCTCAGCCAACATAGTTTCTCTTTCATTCAATTCTCTAACAGTTTCCATTTTCTGTTCTTCTTTATCTGCATAATTAACACATGAACCTTCAGCACTAAAATTCCAAGGCCTCAATACCTTTTTCTCCTCTAACAACACATCAGTATGTTTTTTAGAACTTCCTTCTAATTCCTCTGTCAGCACATCAGTATGTTGGTTTGCATCTTCCATGAGACTGTCAGCTAGTCTCTGCATCTTTCCATCATCTGCTTCATGAATGCCCTTCTACTATGATTCACCAAAATGAACTCCTTTATTTGGTTGAATTGTTTTCTTATCCTCTATTCTCTGATTTTCATTCATGAAAATTCCTCTATCTTGATTCTTCAGCAACTTACCCTATGCATAGGTCCTCTACTTCTCCAATTCTCTTCTTGGAAAATCCAACCTCCTATACAATTCAACAACTTCAATTGGAGTAGTTCTCGGGAACCTTACACAACATTTTATGCCTCTGCTTTTTCTTGACCAATCATCAGCTGGTCCTTCTCTCTCTACTTCAATATTCTGCTGAATATTCTCATTGGACTCTTCTGTCTTCATGTCTTCCTCTGGAAATCTTACTATCTCAGCATTGATCTGAACAAATTTCAGATTCAATTTTTCCTCCTTAACAAACTTTAAAGTTTGTTCATCTCCCTGTGATGTACCTGCAAACATACACAAATATTTAGTTTTAAAACCACAAGACCTTTCAATCTTGGTTTCTTCCTCAAACACTTCCCTTTGAACAGATTTTCATGTGGAATCTTTAAATTCCATTCTTGACTCAAGAACCCTGAGTTCCTCTTCCTCTGTATGGTCAGACTCAAAAATACAAGTCTTTACATCATCCAGTTGATCTGGACTTGTCCAATAACTCAGGAAATCATCAATGATATCCTCTTCAGCAACACATACTTCTTGTTGCCTTAAGTCTCCATCATGGTTCATAAGCTCCTTCATAGACCTGCATTCTTCACTTGTACTATGTTCTGCTTCACAAACAGAAACTTCTTTTCTCCACTCAACTTCCTTGAGTTCTTCTGTCAGTAAGGAAATCTCCTTTTGCCTCAACCTCAACTGTAATGGTTTCCATTTTACTCTCCTCTTCATGAGCCAACCAACTCTTTGGCTTTCCTCTATCCTCTTTTCCAGTTCATTAAACTATTCCATGATCTCAGCTATCTCTTTCCAATATTCTGCATCAGTCAATTTCTTCCTTATGCCATTTGTCCTGGCATCTGCTTTCTCTATTCTGTTGTGGCCTCTCTCAGAACCTCTGCAATCTCTGTTATGGCCATCATTAGCCACCTTCTTCCCCATCAGGTCCTCACTCATCAGCTGCACTAAGCCTCTGTAACAGCAAGCTTCCTGCTACCACTTACCTCACCAATCCTTTCCTCTGGACCTGGCCTTTTGTAAAGTACTAGTCCCCTATCTGCTGGAACCTTCTGAGCACTCTCTTCTACTCTCTCTAGGCTTCACTCTGCAACTGTTCAAGAACACATATGTTCTCCTTTCATCCAACCTTTGTTGGGAATCCTCTAGGTTCTGCCACACTTTCTTCTTCTCTTTAGAATCCTCTGCTGGACTCTTTCATCACTGCTCTCAAAGCTGTGATCTGCCCTTGCTGAGATCTTTCCAACTGTCTGCAATCCAAACTCTGCAAACAATTCCTCAAACCAGAGTTAAACATTCCTCATCAACTCACCTTCTCTTGAGAACACTACAATTGTTCTTCCTATTCAACCTTTAGCTGAATATCAGGTTCACTGCCATCATCATCAAAACTTTTTCTTTATCTCCTGCAACCATAACTCTGCAATCATAAATCTCAAATCAGATTTAAAATTAATTTTATTGCAAGATCCCTGCATAATCTTGTCTTCCACTCATTTTTGCAAATCTCTGTTCACTACAAATCTTTGTTTATTGTAATTATGTGTACTTTTGCATATCAGATCTTGGAATCTGATTTTCTTCCTTCTCTCATCACATGCACTCCTTCAGATTTTATTACAAAAAAAAATCCTTTACTTAAAACAGAGCTATTCCTGATGCTCTGATACCCCTTGATGCCCGGGCTACCTCACTTAACCCACATACTTCAATCTCTATGCATATAACAATGATGCACTTCAAATTTACCCAAATAACTTTAAATCTGGTCAAACGCTAACACTAGGCGCTTTACCATCTCACCCAACCGTATATAAATATATATTACGTCCTCCCTTCAAAAATTATAATAAAATACGAAGCCTCTACCTTTATTCGAATTAACTGATTCGAATTACTCTTTGTGGCCCATCTTAGAGGGCTCGGGTCAATAGTCGAAGCCTATAGACCTCAATAGACTAACATAATGATTTTGGCCCACAGCATATTATAGACATACCTTTATGTCGAGGTTCAACACTTGAATCAAATGCCCCTTTGACTTTGGATTAAACTAAATGCTGTAATGTTCCTAAATTAGCTTCAGCTAATTGGAACATTAATTTTGCCTTATTTATTTTGTATTTCATGATTAATGAATAAATTGTGAAGGAGGACATGTAAAACTCCTGAAAACTAAGAATAAATCAATGCTTATGTGAACAGAGACATATCTAGGTTATTTAAATTATATCTTGCAGGTGTGAAAGGGGCTAAATCACAAGAGGGCATCTTAGACTGCGCAGTTCTAGAAGGAGCTTCTAAATGTGAAAGGAGCTAAACCAATGAAGTGGTTTAGGGTTTTTCCAAGACTCAAATATTATAAAAGAAGGAGGAGAGAAACAAGCAAAGGTTCTTGAAGACATCTCGAATTTGAGGTTTCTTGGGCAACTCGAGTTCTCTTGGCTGTTTAGCCAAATGGAAGAGGGTTTCCTATTTAGGAACCCTATCTCCTTCCATGGAGTACCTCCTTGGAGGAGGTTGTGTTGCATTTCTCCACTATCCAGCATTTTGGCCAAGCTTCTTCTTGCATCTACAACACAATCCTGTTTAGGGCTGAATTTTTTATGTGAGCTACAGCAAGTGGAGACTAGATCTCTCCAGATCTAGGGAGTTCTAGCACCCCGTATCACTGGGAAACTCATATATCCCATTGATAAGTTGGTTTTAGACTCATTGGGCTTCAGATATACATCTTGGCACTAGGCCAAACCCATTCCAGAAGAGGCAGCGCAGTATTTTCCCCCAAACTGTGTTATTTTCAGATCTACAGTTGTGGAGTCATTTGTCGGTATTTTGGAGGAGAGATCTCCGGTGTTAGGATTCTTCCTATCACTGTGGTGATCCATGTATTGGCCATGCAATCCATGTTAGTTTCATATATGATCTATTGTAACATGTTATTATTCATAAATTTCTGAATCATTCTGTAGATCGGCAATTTTAGATCTGAGATCTACTTCTAGCATTTCATGTTTTGCACAAAACCCCAAGGGGAATGTATAGATCAGCATTTCTTGTACTTATTTCTGTATTAGATCTATATTTTTATGTACTGATATGCTTCAGATATGAATATTAATGAAACACTACTTCAGCCCCAGAAAATAACGCTGTCATGGTCATGCAATCTTTTCTTACGTGCTGCAGCATCTTATTGCGGGGTTTTTCCTTATGAAAATGTTTTTTTTTCTTAGTATAATCCATATGCTTCCTATTTTTAACTTAAATACTGATATTCATGCATAAAATCACTAAACCCTTTATAAAATCACACTGTTGAAGCTTCATTTCAATCTGCATACTTGAGGTCATGGGGAATCAAGGTTTTTCTTGACTAGTCGGGAAGGAGGAAGTGTTTAACAAAGAAAAACGCATTTGTTTGAGCTTAAATTTTGCATGGAGGTTCCATATAACCCTAGTTAACATATCCCAGAGCCTTTTCCCTTATTCTTACACATATTTCCTATTACATCCATTTTAGTGCATAAATCCTCACTTTTTCCCACTATTGGATGAAGGGATTGAACATATTTCTTGCTGCTGTATTTCTAGATCTGTATTTATGTTTGTTACATGGATTTCAAATCTTATTATTCAATTTAGGTCCTTTATACAGTTTCCATATTGTTGCAGTCCCTTATTTTGGTAATTTTCAAGGAAACTAGGCGTGGGAGATATGTTTAACCCACCTAGAGTGATTTTTTTGAAGCCTCCTCTTGGATTTAGGTCTTAGATACTCTGGTCTAAGGAATCCAAGGGTTGGTCTGAGCTTCTGTAGCATAAATTCCTGAAAAATTCATTTTTCAGGCATGTATTGCTAAGAAATCCCTCTTGGGGATATTACCCTTCGACAAAGTTCTATAGACAGAGTCTGTACAGAGCCAGCTAGCCTCTAGATCTCACCCTATTTTCAGAGGTGACATATCCAGTAAATTTCCATACATTCAATCTCTGGAATAGATCCAGTTGTTGATTGGTAATGTTTTCGAAAAAAGGATTCTCATTTGCCAGATTCATGAGAAGTTTCTGAAAAGGAACATTACAGTGGTATCAGAGCATGGTCTCTGGATCAGCCTGTGAGATCAAGCTATCAGAAGAAGCAAGAAGCAAACCAGAGAGCAGAAAGCTGAAGGAGATTAGTTTACTCTCATCAATCTTCAGATCTAGTGAAGATATTGTACAAGAAGAAGAAAGCAGAAGCAGTGAAACTTCTGGGAAGTTTCAAGAACAAGAAGATCTTCCGATCAGATCTATGAGATCTATACATGAGGAACATTTTGAATCCTCATCTCATGGATATTTTCACTCAGCCATATCACTTAAGCCTCAGTGTTCTGTTAGTGACTTCTTCATGAAGAGGAAGAAAGAAGAAGTGAGTTTGTTGGATGCATTGCCAAGGGCCAGATCTCCTTTGGGTGAAGGATCCTCTTCTCAAGAGGGAAGCATGAAGGTTTATCCTTCAAAAGATGACCAAGATATAAGGTATCTTGTTTATGTTGAAAAAAATTCAATTTTGAAGAAGGGGAGAAAGCAAAAGTTACTAACACAGTCACAACAAAGGCACCTCAAATACCTCATGAAGAGGAGAATGGAGCACTTGCTCCAAGGAGGGAAACTCTTGAATTCTTGCAAGGAGTTCCAAAAAGGTCTCACACATTAATATCTTGGCACAATGCATGGGCAGCATGTATTATCATTACCAAGTGGTGAGATCGTGAAGGTAGAAGAAGGAAGAGAGGAGGAAGAGCATCTCAAGAAGAAGAGCATACACCCTTCTCTGTTCCAAGGGTTGGAGAAACAAAGAAGGCAAGAGAACCCATGCAGCAATGGTAGGGGAAAATATGTCCACCTATATCCACATTATTCTCTATGCCTTGATGTCTCTTTGCAAAGAGGCATTCCACCAGGAAGACCTCCTAATTGGAGGATAACTAAAGTGTTCTCTCAACTACGGGCAGCATTTGCATACTTGGCTAAGAGAGGAGCCTTGAGAGAAGCAAGCACAGCACCGAGTATCTTCCATGAATTCAGAAAAGAGGTATGCAATTTTTTGAATAAAACATTGTTATTTTCCATTCATTCATTTGTGCTAAGAAATGAAGAAACAGAAATCTATGATGGTATGGGTATGAGGGCACATGGCACATCCAAGCCTTTGGAACATCTCATTGTTTTCTCATTGATAAAGGAGATTTCTTAACATGGCAAGAGGGTCTTAATACTCTTGCATGAAGGGGCCAAATTGAGGAAGTATTGGAAGGCAAGAACTTTCCAAGAGGGAGTTGACTTCCACATGCTTCAATCTTGTCTTGGGCGAGATCAGCTGCAAGGGAGGCAGCAAAAGGAAAGTTTATGGGGCTCTAACATGTGAACTTGGCATCAAGTATGTCAAAGAGGTGCACACTCATATGGAGGAATGCATGGGCCATTTGTTAGATGAGGAGGAACATAGCTCTTGGGAAGAATTATCATCTACACTTCCTTATTCATTGAAGTGTGAGAGGAGGCTCACCCATGAGCAGCCTTGCTGATTTTGAACAAGTATATAATGAATATTATATTGCTGGATCTCATGATGTATACTTGTATTTTTCTAACACTCATTTGCAGGGCTTTGCTCCAAGAGGGAGCACTATTTATGATGGGCTTCATGGGCCACTTGAGGCCATGAACTATGATAATGATGATCATCCTTTGAAGAGACTTGGAGGGGAGATGCTCTTTCCATGGTGTGATTCTTTTACACCAACTTTTATGCACCTTCTCCAAGCATGCAAGAAGGATGAGGCAGCAAGCAAGTGTTGGGGAGGACACTTGACACTTTCTATTCCATGGAAGTGAGGGTAATACTGCGCTGGTTGCACATGAGGGAACACCTCTCTTCTTATTTATCATACATGGCAACTAGCATGATTCTAATCATGATTCCTTATGGTGAAAATGTTCTTACTCATGGGAACATGGTTGGAAAGGAGGTACTTTGGTTGGGTGTGTCCTTGGGGAAGGAGCCCTCCATTCTTTTTGCATTGCATGCTTCCATGGGAGCATGATATTTTGTATGGCCACTATGATAGATCACTTGCCTCTTTGTAAATTGAGCCATATGTTTGTTGGTAACATGCCTCTCATATGTATTGGGGAGGAGTTATTCTATGGATTGCCAAGCTGGGAGGTGATCCACTTCATTTGGATGATAGCATGGATATGGGAGTCTTTCATGGATCATGAAAATCCCCATGATTTTCATCACTTCTATCTTGAGGATGCCATGGATTAGCAAGAGGGTTTCCACAATAACCTTCCATTTCTTCATGATGAGAGCCCTTGGGTTTATTCACCAAAGGCCAACTTTCATATTTAGGGAGGACCATTGGAAGAAAAAGCTATTGCAGAATATTTAGAGCAATGGTGGAGACTAACAGATGAGGAGGCCACAAGAGAAGAAGGGAAAGTTTTGCAGTACCCTTGCATTTTCTTGAGGACAAGAAACATTTGGGAGGGGGAGACTATAATGTTCCTAAATTAGCTTCAGCTACTTGGAACATTAATTTTGCCTTATTTATTTTGTATTTCATGATTAATGAATAAATTGTGAAGGAGGACATGTAAAACTCTTGAAAACTAAGAATAAATCAATGCCTATGTGAACAGAGACATATCTGGGCTATTTAAATTATATCTTGCAGGTGTGAAAGGGGCTAAATCACAAGAGGGCATCTTATATTGCGCAGTTCTAGAAGGAGTTTATAAATGTGAAAGGGGCTAAACCAATGAAGTGGTTTAGGGTTTTGCCAAGACTCCAATATTATAAAATAAGGAGGAGAGAAACAAGCAAAGGTTGTTGAAGACATTTCGAATGTGAGGTTTGTTGGGACTCAGAAATGTCATATTTTTATCCACCTTTTCCTTCACAATTCCTTACATTTCATCATCCCATTAACCTTTCATCATATCATTTTCATAAATATATTTGGGTTTCACCTTCTTATTTTCCACTTTATTCGTTTTTGTATTATAAGTGAATTTATGATTAAATATTAGAAAATATACATGTTTTTATATATATCTCAAGAATATGTGAGTTTTGTAATGTGTAGGAAATATGTGAAGGATTAATTCCAAGAGACTTCTCAAATATCTCCTCCACCATATTAAGGAGATAATTATTCAAGCCTATTCCTAAGGAGAAGATCATGGAGGATTTGGTTGGCATATCTTATCCAAGATATGTGAGAGATGTGTGGAGGATTCAAAGGGATCATATTTTGTAATAATGGGAAAGTAGTTGAGAGTTCTTGAGAGAATAATGGATACTTCATTATGAGATGGTTATCTTCTTCATGTATATAAGAGAGTGCTCTCTCTTCATTTCATAGGTTTTTAGAAGTTGATTAGTTGATAAGTTTTGAGTTTTGGAAATAGTCTTGTAATTAGGAGAAGGGGATTCTTAACTTTGATTCATATTCTTTTATTGTACACTTTCATGATTTTTCATTTGATTCTTGTAATGTAATTTGAGATAGCTTTATTGTTGTGAGCTCACATATGTTGTTTGTCATTCAACTCTTCACATGTTGTATTGCTTTTCCCTTATGCAATTTCCTGCTTTCCTAGTTAGTGTTTCAATGCCTTCCTAGATTAATTTGATTTCAGTAATTTAGATTAAATTAGTTCCACTTCGGTCCTGCATATATAGTGCATGTGCCTCGTAAGCCTATGAACCTCGGATTGACAAATTAAATAGTTGGGCAAGTACTACAACAGAATTAAACGAACATATTTTCACTCAAACATTTTGGCGCCGTTGTCGGGGAGGCACGATGGATTGAAGTTTAGTTTGATTCTTCATGCAAGTGTGTTTAAACATGTTCCTAACTCCGAGGTCTTAAGGCGGTAATACGTGGGGAACAGCCTACGCATCGCATTCGAGATACCATAACGGGCTCGACCTCTTATGGATCAGGGCATGTAGGGTGTGTTTACATTTATGCAAGTGTGAATTTAAATTTCTGCAAGTATGTTTGATTTTCGCAACTGTGAAGGGTGTTTGATGAATTCATGGTTCATGGTTGTAATTGAAGAATTCAATTACTAAATTAATGAGAAGTCCTTGTAAGAGGGTTTAATTGAGTATTGAATTCAAGATTATCTCTATGGTCTTTGTTTTTTTTTTTTTTCAATTTTTAGTGTGCTGATTTGGAAGAGTTTTTGTGAACTAAAACCTTGTAAAAGGATTAAAAACTTAGACAATTATTAGCACTCTTTTTTTAGTATGTAAGAAATCCTTTTTCAACATGGTTTAACAATGAGTTTTAGCTTGGAACTACGCACTCAGATCCTAGAAGAAATTGGGATCTCTTCTTCCTTGGAAGAGGAGATCTTGACAAGAATTGAAAGTTCAACTACTCCCCAAGAAATAAATGAAGATTCAACATCTGAAGAATCCTGCATATCCGATGGCGAAAAATCATTCGAACAGGAGATCGAGGAAGAAGAACAGGAGTTACAACATGATCTGAGTGAGAGAAATTGTGCCTATCAAAGCCTTATCGAACAATGGTTCCAGGTAAGTACTAGATTAGATTCATCTTTTTATTTTTTAGTTGATTTGCAGTTACAACAACTAGACTCATTCACTCTCGAATATTTTCATCCATCATTTAAAAAATTGCTACTGGATATATTGTTGTTACTGCTACGTGAATGGCTTCATTGGAAGTTTAATTACATGTAACTAATTTTTTCTAATTAGTATAGAGTAGGTAGGCTTTCATTTTTAGTTTTTACTTTCATTTTCAGTTTTGATTTTACTTAGAATAAGTATGCTCTCCTCCGCGCTAAGTGCAATCGCAAGGATCAGAAAATAGGAATGATTTAGACTAATTTCAAGAATAAATAAATGTTTTGCAATATGCTTGATCAAAAACATCTTTCAATATGCAAATCATTGTGTCCATTTGTTAAAAAAAAATTTAAGTCTAGAGAAAGTTTAGTTTCTTTCTAAATTTTAGTTTTTCATTGATTTTTAAAAAAATAAAAATTAAATTAAATTTTCTAAGTTTAGATAGAATTTAATATCTTTCTAAAATTTTAGTTTTTTATTTTTATTTTTTAAACTAAATTTCACACACACATATATATTATTAAAAAAAAAAAATTATTATTTAAAAAAAAAAAAAACGAACATTTTTTTTTTTTAGATAGGATTCAATTTCATTTTTTTAGATTTTTAATCAAATAAAATAAATAAAATAAAAATAAAAACAACAAACAAACAAACAAAAAATTTAGGATAGGGTTCAAATTTTTTTTAGATTTCTAAAAAATAAAAACAACAAACTCATTAAAAACAAAAAAAAAACAAAAACATTAACAAAATCCCTCGGGGCGGCTTCACGTTGTATGATAAGCATCCTTACTTGCGTGCGCTCGTATTCATCCTCTGTCCAATCAACCAGTAATAGCGTGCCCTCTCCCCTTCTCTGCGGTCCTATCAAATTAAAAAATTCTTCCCATGTTGGAAGAGCCAAGAGAACCTGTCAAAGTCAAAGATTTGCTCAGCCCCCATGGTTGGCCTTCACTCCCGTTTCTCTTGCAAGGCGCATCCCTACCAGGAGCGCCAGACTCATTAACGCCAATGCTCCTGAATACTAAGAGGACGTACCAGCCCAGCAACATCAAACGGAAGCGGAAACATGGGTGGTTTGCAAGAAAGGAAACTCCAGGTGGACGGAGAGTCATTGCACGGAGGATAGCAAAGGGAAGAGCAAGAATCACAGCTTGACTGCAGATTCAAATTTTTTGTAAAATAACTTTCCTCTTACCTGTCTTGATCTTCGCAACTCCCTAAGCAACACCCACAAAATCCTCCAAAACGTAAATTAAAATCCGGCTTTTTGTACAGAAAATCAGGAAACGATAATACAAATTCCAATTTAGCAGGAACAAATCACTGCATGATAAGTCAAATCGGATTTTTCTATCACTAAATCAAATATCGAGGAGGCAGTTTTGTAGTAATATCTGGAGATCCTGATACTGGGAATTCATGAGGTTTTGGCTTTGTCAGTTATGATTCTTTTGAGATATCTGATGCTGCTATTGAGGCAATGAATGGTCAATATCTTTGCAATCGTCAAATTACGGTATCTTATGCATATAAAAAAATACAAAAGGAGATTCCACTCTGGACTTTAAAAGATCACAGAACTCGGTCGTCGACTGAACAGTTTCAGATTTGGCTTCAGCTTCAGAGTCCTCCTCCGAGAAATCATTTTCAGAATTATCGTCAGCCTTCAAAGATTCTAAGGCCTTCTGACACTGTTCCAGAACACGTTGCAACGTTTATCTCCGGATTCGAACCCGCTCCCTCCCGCACTCCTTTGCTTTATCATCTTTGACAGAAATTAATTTGGAGGCCCTGTCCTGCAAAATTTTCAATCTGATCGGATATTTGGGCAACCGTAGGTGCAGGGTTCGACTCCTTTGCTTTCTCTGGTTTGTTTTTACAGAGAAACAAACCACGCATTGGTGAACACGTACCTAGAGATGGCAGTTAAAGCAGGCTTTGTCAGTGTAAGAAAAGTCAAGGTTGAAGTTGAGTATGCACTATGATCTGGGTTTGACTACATGGATTCCACTTGCATCTGGAGTTTTGAAAGGGAAATAAAATAAAGGGAACATACCTCAAGATAGTCGTTTCGCATTAGAAAACTACAAAAACTTAGCACGCGGGTCATTGGTTGATGATGTACTAAAGAAGGTAGAAGGACTTAAACACATTGCAACAGAATTGGATGTGCCTCTAGCACAACTTGCTATTGCTTGGTGTGCATCAAATCCAAATGTTAGCACAGTCATTACTGCTTCAAATCCAAATGCAAAAGCCTTTTCAATTGTTTTAAATTAATTTTACTGCAAACCAATAAAAACATTTTGAAAAAGTATTGCACAATCAATGAGTACATTGCATGGGGACATGCAATATCTCTAGTTGGGGGGAAATAAAAGTATGTTGGATTTTATCATTTATTTTAAAGTGAATTTATGGGCAAAAGTTAGGATGCATATACTAACAAGATAAATGAGATTGGTGTTGTGTAGGTCAACGAGAAGCTTATGCAGAAAGCTCAACATTACGATGCGACACCTTTTTCATCCATGATTAGTGTAACTTCGAAAAATAATTAAAAAATGGACATTTCATAAATTCTTGAAAATGAGCTAATTTGTTTTTGAGTCACTTCATACAGGAATGATCGATGGAGATCGCACACAAAGGTGACAATTTTTATGCAGGAATGGTGCTAAGTTTTTCAGAGTTGAAGACAATGCAAAAGTGATTTTTCGAAATCACAATGAAACATGCATCATTGGACGCTTGAAGGAACTAATTCTTCACAACACATATCATGACATTTTCCACTACACAAAAATCCTTTTGCGTCGTGATTACTCACCTTTTTCCTTCCAAACGCCTAGACCATCCTTATGTTGCAACGCATCTTCCATTACCTTATCTTTCACGACTTCATGCACGCCTATTTTTCTGAATCGCATACATTCCTTTATCCTTTTCAGTTTATTGCCTTCTAGTTTGCCTTCTGAATAAAACTTATTCCCTTTTCATGATTACATTGCCTTGTTTTCCTCGCCATGCTGATCCACACTGCTTGCCCGTGAGTTCTTTCCATTTATAGTCCTACCAAATATTTTTGTACAAACTCGCGTTGACTGATGTGGGATTCCTTAAGGCCCACCTTTCAACAAGTCTTGCCCCATCGACATCAGCACCTTATCTGGGAAATAGACTAGAGTTCATTTTGGGTACCTTGAGACTTGCATGCCTCAATGGAAAGTTCTCTCGTTGACAATCATGGGAATACATCAATGTCCCTTGATCGTCAGATCTTGCAAATGGCTCGACGTCAACCCCTTTATTCGCATTTCGCAAGATGTACTCGGGTACCTTGGCACTCATTGACATCAATGGTGAGTTTGCCTCGCATTGGTTAACGACATGCATCAATGGCCGGTAATCCAATGATCTCTTTTCATGCTCGACATCAACACATTCTTTCGCATGATTAGACTTGTACCATCAGTTTTGTAGCGGGTGAAGACTATACACTCTTTCACGACTCCCTCAGCAGTTACAGCAGCATGAATTCTGATCGACGAGAGTACCACAGTTCCACTTTCAGCCTTTATATTTTCCATGATTCAGCATCAGCAGTTCAGATTCCTTCATTTCCCAGGATCCAGTTACAACAACATCAGTCACATTTTCCTGATCCAGCAGCAGCAGCAGCAACTACATTCCTATTGCATAGTTCATCATTCTTGGGTAAGTAGAGGTATGTTGTTTTCTAATCTTTAATCATGCAATTCCTTATATGCTAACTTGAATATTTTGGAAAATTCCCTCACCATGCTACATTTCCTTTCATGAGCCATGCCAAGTTGCATGACGACATGCAACTAATTCAGTTGGGGGGGGAACTATATTCGCTACATATTCACTACCATGATTCCATTTCTTCACCACTATCACTCCATTTTTTTTCTCATTTACCATTCACCAACATTTATTTTCCAACGATACTTTGTTGCACTTTGCTTCATACGCATTAAAATACATATTGGCATGCTTCATTAATATTATAAAATGGCTTCCTTATGCACATGATTTCCAGTGAGTGTTTACATTATTATTGCAGCAAGAGAACAGAAAACGAAATGAATGTTGTTAACACAAGAACCAACATTCTTTGTATTCATGGTTGTCACACAAGAACCAACCATAAGAAAATGAAAGTTGTTACTCATGCCCTGCACATATCCTGGAACATTCATTATTAAAAAAGACATCATCATGTAAAGCCAAAGTTCAGATGCCAAAGAGATCCATGCATGGTTGCATGAGGACATGCAACAAGTTCAGTTGGGGGGGATGTTGGGATTCAGAAATGTCATATTTCATCCACCTTTCCCTTCACTATTCCTTACATTTCATCATCCCATAAACCTTTCATTATATCATTTTCATAAATACATTTGGGTTTCACCTTCTTATTTTCCACTTTATTCATTTTTGTATTATAAGTGAATTTATGATTAAATATTAGAAAATATACATGTTTTTATATATATCTCAAGAATATGTGAGTTTTGTAATGTGTAGGAAATATGTGAAGGATTAATTCCAAGAGACTTCTCAAATATCTCCTCCACCATATTAAGGAGATAATTATTCAAGCCTATTCCTAAGGAGAAGATCATGGAGGATTTGGTTGGCATATCTTATCCAAGATATGTTAGAGATGTGTGGAGGATTCAAAGGGATAATATCTTGTAATAATGGGAAATTAGTTGAGAGTGCTTGAGAGAATATTGGATATGTAATTATGAGATGGTTATCTTCCTCATGTATATAAGAGAGTGCTCTCTCTTCATTTTGGGAATGGAATAGAAAGGGGGAGAATAGAGAGATGGAGTTTTTGAGTTTTTGAGTTCATGATTTGTAATTTGATTCTTGTAATATAATTGGAGATAGATTTATTGTTGTGAGCTCACATATGTTGTTTGTCATTCAATTCTTCACATGTTGTATTGATTTTCCCTTATGCAATTTCCCACTTTCCTAGTTAATGTTTCAATGCCTTTCTAGATTAATTTGATTTTAGTAATTTAGATTAAATTAGTTCCACTTCGGTCCTGCATATATAGTGCATGTGCCTCGTAAGCCTACGAACCTCGGATTGAAAAATTAAATAGTTGGGCAAGTACTACAACAGAATTAAACAAACATATTTTCACCCAAACAAGGTTGCTTGGGCAACTCGAGTTCTCTTGGCTGTTTAGCCAAAGGGAAGAGGGTTTCCTATTTAGGAACCCTCTCTCCTTCCATGGAGTAGCTCCTTGGAGGAGGTTGTGTTGCATTTCTCCACTATCCGGCATTTTGGCCAAGCTTCTTCTTGCATCTACAGCACAATCATGTTTAGGGCTGAATTTTTTATGTGAGTTGCAGCAAGTGGAGACTAGATCTCTCTAGATCTAGGGAGTTCTAGCACCCCTTGTCACTGGGAAACTCATCTATCCCATTGATACGCTAGTTTTAGACTCATTGGGCTCCAAATCTACATCTTGGCACTAGGCCAAACCAATTCCAGAAGAAGCAGCGCAGTTTTTTCCCCTAAACTGCGTTATTTGCAGATCTACAGCTGCGGGGTCATTTGTCGGTATTTTGGAGGAGAGATATCTGGTGTTAGGATTCTTCCTCTCACTGTGGTGATCCATGGATTGGCCATCCAATCCATGTTAGTTTCAGATCTGATCTATTGTAACATGTTATTATTCAGAAATTTCTGAATCATTCTGCAGATCTGCAATTTTAGATCTCATATCTACTTCCGGCATTTCATGTTTTGCACAAAACCCCAAGGGAATGTATAGATCAGCATTTCTTGTACTTATTTCTGTATTAGATCTATATTTTTATGTACTGATATGCTTCAGATCTGAATATTAATGAAACACTGCTTCATCCCAAGAAAATAACGTTGTCATGGTCATGCAGTCTTTTCTTATGTGTTGCAGCATCTTATTGCAGGGTTTTTCCTTATGAAAATGCTTGTTTTTCTTAGTATAATCCATATGCTTCCTATTCTAAACTTACATATTGATATTCATACATAAACTAGTTAAACCCTTGAGAAAATAACGCTGATGAAGCTTCATTCCAATCTGCATACTTGAGGTCATGGGGAATCAGGGTTTTTCTTGACTAGTCAAGAAGGAGGAATTGTTTAACATAGTAAAACGCATTTTTTTGAGCTGAAATTTTGCATGGAGGTTCCATATAACCCTATTTAACATATCCCGGAACCGTTTCCCTTATTCTTACCCATATTTCCTATTACATCCATTTTAGTGCATAAATCCTCACTTTTCCCCACTATTGGATGAAGGGATTGAACATATTTCTTTCTTCTGTAGTTACAGATCTATATTTATGTTTTTTACATGGGTTTCAAAGCTTATTCTTCAAGTTAGGACCGTTATACAGTTTCTAGATTGTTGCAGTCCCTTATTTTGGCAATTTTCAAGGCAACTAGGTGTGGGAGATCTGTTTAACCCACCTAGAGTGATTTTTTTGAAGCCTCCTCTTGGATTTAGGTCTTAGATACTCTAATATAAGGAATAAAAGGGCTGGTATGAGCTTATTTAGCATACATTCCTGAAAAATTCATTTTTCAGGCATGTATTGCTGAGAAATCCCTCTTGGGGATATTACCCTTCGAAAAAGTTCTATAGACAGAGTCTATACAGGGCCAGCTAGCCTCTGGATCTCACCCTCTTTTCATTGGTGACATATCCAGTAAATTCCCCTACAGTCAATCTTTGGAATAGATCCAGTTGTTGATTGGTAATGTTTTCGAAAAAAGGATTCTCATTTGCCGGATTCATGAGCAGTTTCTAAAAAGGAACATTACAAATGCTATGTAACCCAACGATAAACCTTCGCCTTGTTATATTTAACCTCTGGCCCACATAAACACACAACTTACCTTTACGTTATCTCCCGCGCATCTCCATGATGCGAATGTCGTCGATCTCCGATGGCAACCGATCGGACGATAATTGCATTTTTCTTGATCAGAACTTTAAGCCGAAAATATTTTTCAAAATGGGTTGTATTTCAAACCCTCCCAAGCTACGTGTCACACGTCGAACCATATCGCACTTTTTTTTTCCCATACAACTTACCATTTTTATATTTTGCGAGACCGCTGGTTTTGTGGTCTGAAACCACCGTCACTGTTCACGCTCCCGGTTCCAGCTGCCAACTTATTTAAGGTTCCTGTCTTCTACACCATCACTGCATTCATATTCTGTTATGCCATAAATCTTCATTGAATTCCATTCCGCAATTCTCACATAGGATTATATTAATATCACTAGAATTCTGAGAAAACCTCTTCACACAGAGGCTACTATTTCGACTTCCTCCACAATATAGCAACTCAGGAACTTAAAGGGAATCGGACCTCCTTCAACAGTGAGTACATAAAACTCGACCTCCACATTTTATGCAGAGCATTATAACTATCCCTATTTCAGCTCGCCTATGAGTCAACCATCACCATTCACCGTTAACCCAGAGCTGATTCACGCATTCTCATGCAAAACTCAAAATACTCTACACGCAGAGTTAAATCGAATGACACCCATATGCAATCAATTTATTTCAGAATGTATCCAATCTTGATACGTATGTAAACTCTTATTTACTGAAATAACATCAGTTTACCCATTCATATGCAAAATTACACTTTAAAAACCAATTACAGAGTTCAACATGCAATTTCTCAATAAACAGCATTCACTACGCATACATTCCACATATTAAACCCTTAACATAGGATTTTCCCTGACAGAATTCAATCAAGTGATGCACATATAGTTCCAACTAGGTTCTTTCATTTAAATGGCATTACTTACAGAAATCTCTGCTTCTGGCCTGATCTTTTGTTCGGTGGCCTTCTACTCTTACTACTTTGCACAGCTCTGAACTCTACTCGGTCTCTTCCTCTACCCTATAGATGCTTACATTTATACAAGAGATGAATGAATCGATTCAGCTATTTTAACAGCTCAACAAGGACTCTTGGAATTCTCCAAAGTCCTAGAGTTAGACTCAATTCCTAGAATAACTGAAACTGACTCTTCACCTTCCTAACTTAATCAACTTCCCTCATGTTCTCTAGTGGTTAGAGAACATTTACAATTCCTCAATATTTTATTCAAAAATACTAATATTTACATGAGAATTTAAAAACATGAGACCCCCTATGTCTACTTAGATACAAAGTATTTTATTGTGCCTAATGCCCCTGCATCATCCTCCAAGGTGGGTACAAGGGCTCCCAATGCCATTGACTAAGTGGGAGAGGGGGACCTTCAAGTTCCTCCACAGCTGTAACAAATCCTCCACTAAACAAGGGAGTTCCACCTCCAAATGTCTTTCAAAGTGGGCATTAAACCCTTTTTCTCTGATATAGGCTCATGTGCCTCATATAAATGACCCTTCAAAGGGTGTATAGACCTTCAAAATATTTATTAGAAAGGTCAAAAAACTGTTATGAAGTGGGCACATGGCTCAGAAAGCAAGGCAAAGTAATGAACAAAGGGAAAACTACGCCTCCAAGATTCCTCCAAGTGTAGAAGGCTTCAAAGTGAACTCATCTAGCTCCTTTAAATGTGGAAAAACTCATCCTCTGGATCCTCATAATCTGGGTTGAGCACCCCATTTCTTCCATGTGTTTGTTGTGCAAAGAAATGGGCTCTTCAATAGGAAATCCCCCATAGGATGAGAAAATTACTCCTAGCAATGGTCACAAGACTTTACAAAACACCTTAAATAAACATTGGTTCCAAAAACAAAATTTGATTTTGGCCCAAATTTAGGTTGTCCTCCCCCCCCCCCCCCCCCTTTAATTTCTTTTTTAATTCCAGTGCATATACCTATATATATTATACACAGGAGAGATACCTTACACCAATTAATTCTCTTGGGCAACTTCTGCTATGAAATTAGGCATTGTTCTCTGTATTCTTTTCCTCCCTTCAGGTTCCAAGTTAGTTCAGGACTTGGTTTATGATTGCAGGCAGAATTTCTATGGTGTCCTATTTACATTTGCATGCCATGCTCAAGGTATCTTCTCAGCCTCTACTTCTGTAGCTGACAATGTTCCAAAAGATGCACCTATAGCCATCATGTTAGTTGTCTTCCCAAATTATTTGAAATTCATTGATCATGTGTTTGGTAGTTTTAGTTACTTGATGCCGAGTGTCATTGAAATAGGATGGGACTGTAATGACTGCATTCGAGATAGACCTCCCTAGATAGGCTTACAAATTTACACTCCTCTTGTCTTTGTCAAGATGAATCCTTAATTAGAGAGGCCCATCATCTACTGACCACATATTTGACTCTTTGTGCCATTATTAGAGAGGCCCATCATTTCTCTTTGAAAATATTTTGTCGATTTGTTGACTTTTGTAAGGCATTTGACTCTGTCATGAGAGAGGCATTGTTTTAGAGGTGATACGGCATTGGCTTCTATCACGAGATTATATGATTTAGTGCTTGGTAATTTCTGCACTATCAACATCTTCTTAGACTACCTTAGGAGTACTATAGAGGTCAAGTAGGAATCCCCTCTCTCACTAACTCTCTTTGGGTTCTATATCGATGATATGGACTCCTTTATTAGGAGCACATATAGTATGGTGTTGATTGTCTTCTAGCCGATGTCTTGATCTCCTTGCTTTTAGTTTTCAACAACATGATCCTCTTGGCACCTCACCTAAGGGGTTGTAGAGACAAATTGAGGCCTTCTCCAACTCTTGTGATCTTTGATAGTTGAAATTTGAACTTAGTAAGACTAAGATTATGATCTTCACATGTCTCAGCATGCTCTCCTTGACTACCATTTTTACATTGGAGGGGATGGGATTCATATTACTACAACCTACACATACTTGGGGGTCAGATCTTAGGATTCTAGCTTAGCTTGAGGCATTCTTTCTAGCCCCAACTTAATAAGGAATATGGTTTGCTTGGCTAAAGAGATAGTTCTCTAGGACATCTCTTTCAAGATGCACTTCTTTGGACATGATCATTAGAGACATGACCCGTTATGGCTTCAAGGTTTGGGGACCTGGCTTGCTTTGGGTTGATTGGGATAGGATAGAGAGATAATAAACCCTTATATTATGATGCTTCATCTGCTGCTAACAGGCAATACCTCAATCTATCGTCTAGGTGGAGTTCAGGGTATTGCTTCAATAGACCCCTCCTTGGTGTAATTGTTTTGGGTTCTTCTTAATTGCTTCAGTTAGTGGCCATTTCTATCAATCAAATTTCCCTTTTTAGGTAATATTTGGACACTATAGGTCAGGTCCTACTATCTAAATGTGACTTAACCTAGGAGATTAGAGAGGATATCTACAAACTACATCAAAATCACTCGGATTTCCCTCCTTGAGGGCATTAGCTTGAATATGTCATTTTATTATTTTGAGTGCTTTATGTAGCTAAGTGACTCTTATTGTTAGGCCCATCTATACTATTAGACATTGGATGCACAACCTTAGTATTCCCCTTGGTTCATTCAGAGTGGGCTCCCACTAGCTTTTCTTTGAGATAGCTCACTGCATCACACACCTTAAAGGGAATTTTCAGCTACGTGACTTACAAGAGATCAAGTTGGGGGAGAACATTGTCTTCAAATGTTCCATCTATTAGGATATAGCACTGTTACATATTTATTGGATATATTATTGACTGATAACACTTGCTGTGTGGTTTTTCTGTCACGACTCACATATTTTTCATCACTTGCCTAGAGTCTATAGCTCAAGGACTAGGAACTAGGCCTTGCCTAGCTTTCCATTTTAAATCTTAAAAGACAAAAGAAATATCATTTTGCAAATCTGTTTTTTTAGCATTTGAAGGATAGATCTGTAGGGTTATCATGGATTCCTCCCTTATGTTGGAGGAGATCTAGCCTTATGTGAGAAGGATGATCACCAAGGTGACAATGGGTGATGTCCTCAAGTAACTTTGGGGTTTGTAGTTGATAATTGAATCTATATTTTGAAGCACAGATTTTAGAGGTAGCAATGAAGTGCTTTTCCCCTTGGATTGATGGAATGAGTTTGTCCCAACAACTTTGCAAATGCTAAATTTATATTTTGTCTTATATCATTTTTAAATGCCTTTCTCTTTCACGACAATACCAGTCAGCAACCCTGAGGGCTATGTTTGACAATATTCTAAATCCTTGCAGACCAACATCCCTGTGGAAGTGTTAATGGTTTAGTTTTTGGATCTCTTTCTGAAGATATTATCAACCACCACATGTTATTTGTTTTGAATAAATAACATGAGAATCTACATAATAAGATAGAAATAAATAACTCTGTTATAATGTAAATGATACTATGTAAAGACCAACTTAATTGTGCATCAAAGTTACTCGTTTGACAACATGCATTGTTTATGGTCATTGGAGAAGGTTTCATCTTCTTCTAGAATTTGATGAGGAGAAAAGAAGTTGTTGAAGATTCCTAGTCGGTCATAATAGGCAGTGGTGGAAAACTCATCCCAATGACATTATGGCTGAGACTTGTCTGAATGATGATCATGGAAGTTACTATTGAATCGCAAATATTTTGAAGGTTCTAGCTTGATTACAGAGTAAATTTATGCTCTTCTCCTTTTTGCTTCATTGAAGAAAAACAAAAATAGTGGTTTTGAGTCCTTTATGTAATCTTATTCTAAGAGTTGAATTCTTCTTTTGAATGCGTTTTGTTGGTCGGAAATTGATTTTGATTGGCAATGAATGATGCATTTATAGCTTCTTTCTAAATTGCACTTTCAACCATTTCCTGGTACTTTTAAGGGCATTCATCCAAAGATTGGTGTTCTATCATCTATGTGAGTGAGGAGGATATGAATCATGATACAGTAAGACGTTCATTTGGTTAAAGCTACTACATTTAGGAAGTATTTTCCATAGTTAAGAGGTTTTGATTGGTCAAATGTTGTGATTTAATGAGATTTTCTTGACAGGTTACACCAAAAAATTGTTTCTAAAACATTTGAGGCACCCTGAGGGGTATAGAGATTCAGAAAAGTTCTTTCTATTCTTATTTACTCAAGTAGAGGACTAGGAATTATTTTAGCAGTTCGTCTTAGCATAGATGATAAGAAACATGACATGATATTTACTAATATTTTTGTAAAGAATATATGGGTGGAAAGAATTTGGCATATTTTAGAAGCCTTTGTCTAAATCACTTCACTTGATTGGCTAGTCTGAAAGGGTTTCTAGCATCCAATTTTTTTGTCTATCTCACCATATTGGGTGAAATCGACTAAGCCATAAATGTCCTCTCCAATGGGAACATTCTTTGTTTCAATTTCAAATGAGAATGTATCACTAATTTGAGACATATAATTGACTTATAAATCTCTAGATTCAGTGCCAACGTTTTCCACTTTATCAACTCCTCATTGGAAACAAAAGACATTTTTACAAACTGTTCAAGATCAATATTTTCAGTAGAATACCTATCAACATGAAGACTATTATGGTGAATGCAACTATGAAGTGGTAAATACATACAATATGATAAATATTTAGATATATCCTTAGCTCCTTCAGCATAAAATAAGTGCCCTGATCAAGCATACCTCCATGGACCACCACCCATATTGCCCTCTAAGTCCCAATTGGTTATCAAACTAATTGTAATTTTACTCAACAGCTGAAGCATAAACAACGGAAGAACCTGTAGCTACAACTAGGGTTGATTGTTCCACAGATATGCACTCACATCTAACATAAATGAGATGCATTCCATTGTTTGGTAAGATTAGCATCAATGCCAAAATCAAAGGTAAAACCAAATGCTAGAGATACAAAACCACCCATTTCAATTTTCAATTGATCTGGTTTTAATCCAAAAGGAAGCAAAAATAAATATTCTTCTTGTGCCTTCTTCCCCTAGTGTTTCTCCTTATTCATTGAATCCATTTATTTCTCCTTCTCTCTTACACCATTTCTTTAGAAATTCAATTGTCCCTACCTTATCAAGGCTCTGTGCTTTCAATTTTTTTTTAAGCAGAAACATATATAGTAAGTGGAATGGTAGTTAAGTGTTGGAGCTCACTAGCACCATGCCTGGGCAATGTGATTTGTTGTCCACAACTATAGACAATGTTTCATATCCTTATTGGGAAGTCCAACAAAATCAATGTGTGGCTTATTTGAATACAACAGTTTCAAATTATTGATTTTTAGACATTCAAAATATCTTGACAAGTGAGGGAGAAAATGAGATTCTTCCTTTGATTTGTTCTTCTCAACCATCAAATCTCACTGTTGGCTCTAGTCCTATTAAGAGCACAAAATAGGTTGAACAACAAATTAATGGGAGTAAACTTTTGACTGGTTGCAAAACAGTGGATTTAGTGAAAGAATATTGCAACACTAATTATCAACCTGCCATCTCAAAAGATGCAAGAATACTTTCTTTGAAGGTGCCTAGGTTAATTATTCCAGATGATGTGTGAGTGTCACCTGTTAAACAACCTATAGTGAATCATTTTGAGAGTTTTTTCTTTCAATGGATGGCAAGCCATATTACCTCTAAAAAATCCAAATTATTTCTCAGAGTTATTTTCAATTGCAATGTGAATAGAGTATGTGATATATCTTCCATAAACTATTTAAAGGTGGCAAGAAATTGTATTTTTTCAATATTGGCTATTTTTTCGACACTCTGACCCAATGCATAATAATCTTTTGCTGCAAGTATGCTGCTCATTCACTGTGGAAATTGTCATTGGTCTAGGGTCTCTAAGCACAAGGTATGCCCCTCCTCTTTGATTTCCACAGGCTCCTTATCAAACTGATCCAAAACTGGCCCTATCTAGGATCCAACACCTACAAACACTTCATCAAAGACACATACCTTGTTGACTGTTTTGTTGTAGCTCCACTGCTACAATCTAGGCCTGGTTGGGGCATATAAACCAGTCCCTAACAGTCCTCTAATTTCTACCCAGAGTTGCCTTAAGGAGGTACAAACACCCTTCTATGAAAGGATATGACCCTCATTGATGATGATGGGCTTTTATAGCCTCTACCAGCTCTTCGACCTCCCTTCAAACAGCTGCAACACCCTACAGCAAGGTTGTGTAGGGCTGTGACATCCCTTCTAAGAGTTTGCATACCTTCCTTTCACCTCAAAACAACCCTCCATTACTTTGGCCTTCAAGAACAACACTTCGGTCCTGCACTTAGCTCGGACCCTTCTCCAGCTACTCGGTCACCTTCCTGCGGCCCTAAAACAGACTTGTTCCCACGCTGATATGCCCTCTTCTCACTACGGCCAGATCAGAGATATGTATTTTCCCTTCAACGCTTATGTTTGTGTTGTGTTGCACAAGGATGGATGCTAAAATGAGGATCACACACCTCTTATTTATAGCCTTTTAAGCCTCCACAAATTTTCTTGAAGAGACCCATCTGTTGGAACCATGTTACACCAAGCCTACATGACTTGGAAACCAATAATTACCTAGTCAACTTCAAAAATTCATTTCTCTCTAACAACAACTCGGATTCGAACGATTCTCGATGAGTTGGAATCATATCATCGAGCACTATCATCCTCATCCGTCACATGTCGATTTCTCATCATGGTTTTGGCCCAAACATGATGAGTGAAAAACCCCCAAGCTTGGATCTCAAGCCCACAAGCCCATTTGTGGCGCTTTGACCTCCAACCCTCGATCACCAGGGTTCGGAGTACCTCCCAAGCTACATAAAAAATCAACAAAAAATAGATTCAATATCTAAGTTGTCGTAGATATAAAATAAGAAAATATCTAATATCTTAGAACAAGCCATAACAACTAGGAAACTTGTTCAAGAAATAAAAGGATAAGAACATGAATAGTTAGGTAAAACTGAGTTATAAAACCCTCATAATGAAGGTAATGCATTGATTGGCTTTTTGTTGTGGAAATGGAAAAATACACTGAGTAGTTTTATATCTATGAACATTAGAAGAGGGGGAAAAGATGAAACATTTAGTTTGCCATTCATATAGTTGGATGAGTAAATAGCCAACTTTTATTTTAGATATATCTTTTTTACAATCATTGTTTTTGCATGGAGCATTACAACATGAATGATGTTTACTATTGAATTTTGTTTTTAAAGGATGCTAAGTCACCTTCCCCAATAATTTGTTAATCTCTTTTGTTGAGAAAACAGATGAATCTAACCTGTGACTTTTGAGAATTTGGATTATCTAACAAACTACTGTTGTGATGAACTTATATCATATTTTTCAATTTTTCTTTATGTACTTTATGGATTACTAGGATTAAGGCTCACAAAGGAAGGTATGAGACATTCAAGGATGTGCATATGACATTTTGGAGCTTAATTTCTCCCACTTTCACTATCTACTTTTACCATGTGTTTCAAGCATATATATGGTTGATGCTTTTCTTTAAATTTGTGTTGAATGATCAAATTAATTTAGAAAACAGTAGAACAGGAAAATGAAAATTGATCATTTGTAATATCCAGTGAAAAATTAGTATGATTTTAGTATGAATATTTTCATTGCTAGCCATAATTGTGCCATACTTTCTGCATATGAACTATCTTAGAATGTAGAAATGTCCCAACATTTCAAGTGGACACTATGCCCATCATCAGGGGATCCAATTGAACCTTCTGCACCAACCATCAGGGGATCTAAATGAAGCTTATGTAGTAAGAGGCTTAGTAAATGGCTATAAAAAATCCATGGCATGGAAATTTGGATAAGTTACAAGTAAAAATGAAGTATGCTAGAATTTAGAAAAAGATATCAGATAATGTAAGGTCCGCGATCAATTTTGTAGTCATTTCCAGTTTCCAAGGGCTCCTAAGGTGAGTCTTAAAACTCAAAATACTACTCAAATTTGGATTCCTGAAGATCATATTCCATTTTGGAATTTTGGCAATCTGAACTGTCTTCAGGGGCCCCAATGACACCATCATATGTCCTGATTTTAATTTCATTGTATTCTTTATCTATGAAATTTGAGATAAAGGGATCATTATGCACCCATTTTTCAACTTTTGATCCATTCAACCCTATTGTATTAGGTGCAGCCTGCAGGTATTTTAGCAGTGTTTTCTTTGATAAGGCAGACAACATCATTATTGATAGGTTGATCTCCGCTTGGCTCAAAAACAATGGCACTCTTTGAGCATAAATCATTCTCCCACATCTACACAGAGAATAATATTGAATTTAACACCCTAGCCAAGGCATCAGCGAAATCGGCAGCAAGCTAGCTGATAATTGACATGTACAAGGGAGAACAACATTCCAGCTCCACCATAAAATTACACTAGAATTCATTCTCCAGGTACTCATGATGAGCTTGCTCCTTTTAGGTACCTTCTCGTCTTTCCCAATGAAAGAAGTTGAAAGTTCTAAATTTGAAAAACAACTCTCTCACGGGAGTTATTGAGCTGAATTTTACAAGCCTGTCTGGCCTAATTTATTTGGATTTAGCCAGCAAAAATTTTTCTGGTAGTATTCCGCCTAGCTTGTGGAGCTGCAAAAATATCCATTCTGTGAGCCTGGAAAGAAAAAAATTAAGCAGTGAAATCCCTCCTAGCATGACATCCCTTCAGCTTCTCTCTTTTTGTCTGTACAGTGTTCCTTTTCTCCACGCCTCAGCAATATTCAAAGAAGAGATATGTCAAAATTTGCATGTTGATATCTCAGCTGGTTCAAAATACGGTATAAGGATATTCAACATATAGTGATCATAGCTATTGCACAATCTCTCCCTTCTAAAATTCGTTGTTTTTTCCTCATAGAAGAGCATCTTATGCTTGCAAACACTTTCTGTTGGCACTCTACTATAGATAACTATTTTGGCTTGCAATATTGGAGACATGTACTTGAAACAACCTTATATATCAAAGATGCTACTTCCAATACTTCAAATATTTGAATGGATTTATGTGGCATATCACCATGCAAAGCTTTTGTTAGAGATGAACCTTACTCTGAATTCACAGAAACCCATTCAACAATTTTGGATGCACGTTTTCTTTGAGACATCATGCAAAAATCCAAGGTTGACAAGATCAATTTCATTGTACCCATAGCTTCATGACACTGACGGCGCACATGAGTATTTCCATAAAGATGAGCTGAAGCATTCCCATAGCACTTGAGATTTACAAGTTCACCAAACTTAAAAATTTCTATATGGGCATCTTCAGAAAATTCACCATAATGAAGGGTAACTCCTTCACTAAATACTCAAACCCTTCTTTATCCAACTTGTCATAAGTATCACAAATAGGAGGGGTCTTAAACATTACCATTTTACGACTACTTCATCCAACTTACAGCGACAGATAACTATGTCTGTTAGTATCGGAGGTATGTTTATCACTTCCACCAGCATCCAGAAAAACAAACATACCCTCACGGAGTCGATGATCAATTTTTTAGTCATTTCCAGTTTCCAAGGGCTCCTAAGGTGGGTCTTCAAACTCAAAATACTGCTCAAATTTGGATTCCTAAAGATCATATGCCCTTTCATAATTTTGGCAATCTGAACTGTCTTCAGGGGCACCAATGACACCATCATATGTCCTGATTTTAATTTCACTATCTTATTTATCTATGGAATTTGAGACAAAGGGGTCGTTATGCACCCATTTTTCAACATTTGAAGCATTCAACCCCATTGTACCAGGTGCAGGTATTTTAGCAGTGTTTTATTTGATAAGGAAGACAACATCATTATCGATAGGTTTACTTCCACTTGGGACTTCTAGAGTAGGTTTATTAATAGAAACCTACTCTAGAATTCATTCTCTAGGTACCCTTGATGATATTGCTCCTTTCAGGTACCTTCTCGTCTGTCCCAATTCAAGAAGTTGAAAGTTTTGAATTTGGAAAACAACTCTCTCACGGGAGTTATTGAACTGAATTTTACAAGACTTCCTGAACTAATTTATCTAGATTTAGCTAGCAACAATTTGTCTATCAGTATTCCGCCTAGCTTGTGGACCTGCAAAAATATCCAGTCTGTGAGCCTGGCAAGAAACAAATTAAGCGGTGAAATTCCTCTTGGTATGGCATCCCTTCAGGTTCTCTTTTTTTTGTCCATCTCAAACAGCATTTTTATCAATATTACAAGTGCCCTAACAGCTCTGCAGGACTGTCATAACCTTACCACATTGGTTCTGTCAAATAATTTTAATGGGGATATGATTCCAGCTGATACACATGGATTTCCCATGCTCTAGACATTAAATCTTGGAAATTGTGCTCTTTCCGGGAAATTTCCAGTTTAACTCCTGAAATGTCCAAATTTATAGGTCTTGGATCTTTCCTGGAGTAATATCAACGGAGTTATTCCTATTTGGTTAAACACTCTTCAATATCTTTTTTATTTGGACATGTCAAATAATTCTCTGTCAGGACCAATTCCAAAGCAGCTTATGGAGTTACCTAGTTTTAAGTCAATACAAATACCCCGGTATCAGCTCAAACTCCCTTTGAGCCCCCTTTATATGTAAAGAAAAATCAAAATGCTTTTGGGCTGCATTACAATCCGTTGTCTAATCTTCCCCCTTCGCTATACTTGGCCAGAAACAATCTCAGTGGCACTCTAAGCCCTGAGATTGGGCAGATGAAAATACTTCATATTCTAGATTTGAGTCATAGTAATTTCTCGGGGATAATCCCAGACACACTATCTAACTTGACAAATTTGGAGACCTTAGATTTGTCAAACAATAATTTTTTTGGAATCATACCACCATCCCTGAAGGATCTCACATTCCTAGTAAGGTTCAATGTCTCTAATAATCACTTTCATTGGTTAATACCTTCTAGACATCAATTTGATACCTTTAACAAGTCTAGTTTTGAAGGAAACCTTGGTCTCTGTGGCCAGCCTCTTACTACCACTTGTAGTCTGCCTGTGTCAATACCGGGGGTACCTATTGCTGCACACAGAATCAATAGGCTAGACAGAAATACCATTCTTTGAATAACCATGAGTGTTGGTGTTGGGATTATTTTTCTTCTGGCTGTGGTTCTTTGGAATCAATCAAGAAGATAGGTAACAGAGCAGGGAGTTTCAGACGAGATGGATTTTGACATGCCTCACAGGCTTTATGATGCCTTGGAATATAACTTGGTGTTGTTATTCCAGAATCATTGTCGTAATGATCTTGCTATTACTGATCTCTTGAAAGCTACTGGTAATTTTTAGTAGGAAAACATCATTGGCTGTGGAGGCTTTGGATTGGTATATAGATCCACTCTGGAAGATGGCACAAAAAATGCAATTAAAATATTGACAGGAGAATGTGGTCATATGGAGCATGAATTTAAGGCTGAAGTAGAAGCTCTATCAAGAGCCCAACATAAGAATCTAGTGTCATTGCAAGGATACTTCAAGTATGGGAATGATAGACTGTTGATTTATTCCTATATGGAGAATGCGAGTTTGCTATATTTTATGAGCCTATGACACTTTAAAGACCATCATAATTTCTATATATTTGTGTCAATTAGACGTGTAATAGCTCTATTCTACAAGTCACCTCATGATGTCATCAACGATGCATCATGATAATAATATCTCCAAGTTCAGTTTCAAAGCGTCTTCACAAGATGCTCCAAGATGTCTTCAAGGTGCTCTAAATAGATCTTCAACAAGATATCTTCTACTTCTTTTCAAGGTGCTCCAAGTCCGTAGTCCTTAACTCTTCTTCAACATCCTACTCCTAAAATGTCTCCAATACTGCAAAGAACAAGCAGTTATCGGCCTTCAAAAATACCTTAAAAGAAATTCACCAAACAATCCCTTCAGGCCTGTTATTATTTCACTTCAAATAATGTTCAAAGTCTGTTCTAAAGCTGTTGACCATTGTCCTCAAGATAAAACAAGTTTTCTTCAAGCCTTCTAAAAAATGTTTTCCAAGATCATCTTCAAAAGGAATATAAATTATGTGCAAGAGGCTTGGACTAAGTACACACGGCATTAATTTAGAGCTCTTAGCCTAGAATGTGTCGCAACAGAGAAATGATCAAGCACTAGATTCACATGTAGAGGTCAGGAATAGGTTCAAGTATAAATGCTGAGATATACCTTCTCACCAAGCTCAAAATGTTTCCCACAAGTCCGAATAGCCTTTTGTCCACACACAGGTCTGAACTCTTGAGAAAATCTGAGATACGAGTTGTAGATCTGAGGAATATATACGATGAGCCCTCCTCATAGGACCAAGCTGCCAATTATCTTGTTTGCTGGAGGTTCAAGTCTCCATAGAATATCCTCGAGACCGAAGTTGTTTGAGGACTGCAATTCACAACGGTGTTTTAGCTTTGTCCACAACTCCAGTTTCCACTGGTCTAAGGGTTTTGTAGCTTCCTCTTATAGGTCCGAAGGTATGGAAATTTTTGTTACAGGTCCAAAATACAGAGAGTATCTTGGTGTCTTATCCACCGAAAGCTTCAGAGAAATGTGAATTTTGGACTGTCCAACAAAGAAATATGAGTTAAGAGTCTATACACAATCTGAAACTACTATAGTTACTACACATGAATCGCTATAATCTTCCACAGTTTGATTAAGAATTTCACCACAAAAAATACAAGTGTTGTAGCTTGGTTTGCAATCCAAAATTCTATCTTCTAGCACAATTCTTATCACAAGTCCGAAGGAATAGATAACCATCACATATTTTTGACCCAAACAAATTTTATTCCTCGACTTCCATGTCACTCTTGCGGTTATACTCTACTTTTTTCACCTCATCCTTAGGTCCGCCTAGATGCATTTGAGATCTATATCCTTCCTGGATCTACTTTCGTTGTGATATCCCTTAAATTTACAATTTTTCTCCAGTGGTCCAAAAGACTTCCTACTTTTCCCCCTTGTTCCTGAACTTTGAAAAAACATGGTAAGTAAATTCACATTTATAGAAATTTCAACAACTAGACAAATTAATATATGACATGAGACCATCCATCGAGTATAGGTTCCTCTGTGCATGAATTGTTATGATGTATATGCATGTTAAGTAATAGCATCACAATTGCTTGTATCTATCGATTAATACGCGCTTCTTGTTTCCTAGAAAACATTTGATCAGTAATAATATTACAGTATCTATACTTGCTTGATATTCATATTACAAGTACTAATATAAATAACTAAAAAAAACTGCAGTGGCCCAATCTTAAAAATTGAAGTGCCAAAATTTGTTGCTGAATTAAAACAAAATTTTTGAAATCCATTAAAAATCCCACATTGTATGAGACCTTGCCTTCAAATTTAATTATCTGGCATATACAACAGGGGTGCACTACATTAAGAACTTGAGCAACATGTAGTGGCCCAATAAACTTGATAAATGTCCCAACTTTTAGTGCTTTGGAATGCCAAAGTACTACATTTTAACTATTAATTTCCATGAGGCTTCATAACTTATCTCGCTCAAATATACTATGGGTGTAACCATTTTTCTTCCTGATCTTGCCCAAGGTCATGTGAAAGTGATTTCTCACAAAACATATTTGACCTCAATCTACTCTAGTCCATGTTCTTAACTTCATGTTTAGCATCAATCGTGGAGATATTATCTCGATCTTTACCTTTCGACGCAAACTTAGCATCTTCCTCTAATTTTTTCACCTGAGCAACATGTTTCTTCCCAAAAATATGCGAGTCAAAAACAATTTGACTGTTAAAAACTAAATTACATAGAGTACATACCTTAACTTCCGCTATTGCAGTGCCAACTTCCAATAACCTTTGTCGTTTGGTAGCTATGTCATATGTTTATTTTGCTTTAAATTTTCTTTTCCCAGTGTTAGAATCAGAAAATTCCCCTTCTAATTTTTTAATTTTTTCTGGATGTGTGAGCTTCCTACGGAATTTTATTGTCAAAAACTAAGGAGCGGAGGTTTATATTTATACTATTTTATCATGTTTTAAAGGAAATGTCCTTCTAGAAGGGGAGGCCGACATGTGTGCCAAAGTGCAAGTCGGCTCACTGTTAGGTGTAATTTTCTTAGTCTTAAAAATTCAATATCTCACAAACTACTAGGAGTTTCAAGACAAATAAAGGCTCATTGGAAAGGAAAAAATACACTCTATAAGATAGTATAGGAGAAAATTTGGAAGGATGCCTCTAAGGTGGTAAAAACATTTTTTCTTTGTGACTATCCTTAATGTTTGTGTGCGCATTTGTTGAGAAATAGGTAGGGCTAGGTTTAATTCAAATTCTTTTCTTGATAATCACTTGTGAGCTTACTTATTTTACTGATGTATTCTCGTCTTAGTTTATTATGTCTTTCATCAAGTCAATTACCAAAACACAAGAGACACAAATTTAGGCTCTTCGAGCTAGGGCCAAAACCTCTCCCTCTTGGAGAGGAAAACCCACAAGAAAATCTTATTATAGACTTTTAGATGACAAGTACCATGACCATGACACAAACCCTTGACCCTTGTATGCCTCCAAGACCTTGTCACTGCTTCTTCATTGACTCTTTAAGCTGGTCCTTCTTTTCTGCATTGTCCTGCACCATCCTGCTTTTTTCTACACCAGCACTAGAGAGCTCAGTCTAACTGTATTTCCCTTCTCTGACTGTATGTGATCCTTACTAATATATAAACACCTTGTTATAGAATATCTTGTGCACACCTTGCACCTTCACTTCACCTTGCTCATTTGTCTTCAACATACACACACGTCTTATTTCCTTTCGATGAACAATCCCCCATTTTCATACTCTAATGACACCCTTACTTGTGCTGCATTACTTCGTTGAGCACACTTATTATACTTAGCACTTCACACAATCCTGTAACTACTAAACACAATCATGTAAATTCTTCTTCTTCAAGAAATATATCTAGGTCTTGCGGGAGAATTCATCTGTAAAATTCATGTAATAGGAACATCCTCCCAAGGATGTCACGGGCAGCATACCAGATAAATCAAAATGTATCAACTGAAAGATATCAGTTGTCTTTATGACACTTGAGGGGAATGGTCCCCTTATATGCTTCCCTTCGACACAATATTAACATATACCTTCATGATCTTCTTTAAATTCAGGCATCCCCGTCACCACCTTCCTTGCTTCGGGAAGGGCTTTGTAATGAAGGTGTGTAAACCTCCGATGCCATAACTCTATTTGAATATTTGTATCACATCACATAGCCCCCAATGGACTTCCTCCAACCGAGTAGAGTGTATCAACTCTAAAACCAATAGTAAGATATTCTTTGAAGTTCCTCTTCCAGATGTGTACCTTTCCATCAACGAATGCCACCTTGAACCCTTTGTCTTCCATTGCCGAAATAGACATAAGGTTCTTCTTCAAATCAGGTACGTACAACACATCTTGTAAACAGATGACCTGACCTTGAGATATATGAAGGGTCACAGTCCCTATCCCTTTCATGAGATATGTGGCATTATCTCCAAGGATGATTTCTATATTAGTATCCTTCTCAATCAAATCAGAGAGGGCTTCTTTATAACCAGCGAGGTGCCTTGAAGCACCACTATCAATCAAACAGACATCCAGGGTGTCGGGAGGAGATGTAATAGAGAGGGAAGATAGAAGAATATATTCATTTTTCTTATTATCAACAACATTAGACTCACTGTACCTGGAATTTCTTGACCTATTGAAAGGTTGCCCATTTCCACTACGATCAGAGGGAGCCTTCCTTTTTCCTTTGAACCTGTTGTTCCTTTGATTTCCATTCCCCCTGAAGTTTTCGTTGTCTCCTTTCCTTTGGAGGATCAGTGGGGGAGCATTTGAGCCAATTCCCATAATCTTTGGCATCAGGCCAACCAATTTCCATCATCTACAGCGCAATATCCCTCAATGACTGCGTTATTTTCAGTGAGCATTTGCAGTGGGGGATTGCAGTGATTGTCGGAGGGTGAGATCTTCAGTGTTAGGCTTAGCCTTTCACTTGTAAGATCCATTGGAGGAGGTCTATTCATCTGATGCAGCATCTTCATCCATCTCCATCCAGATCCAGTCCTTGAGTTGTAGCTGCTACCCTACAACTCTGACATTTTGCAGTTTTGCATATTTCAGCCAATCCTTCCAGGATTGCCTTGAAATAGTGTTTGGGAGCATAGATCTTTTCTCCCATCATTGTATCAGCCATATATATGCAGATCTATGATTTTTTTTATTTCCTATAGCAGTGCTCTAACTATTACTGCGCATTTTTTATCCATAGAAATTCTGCTATGTAGCAGACACTTTTTACATATGTGTCCATGGGAGGCTTGTTTGCCTTGATCATTTGATATGTATTGCACTTATTTGTTGCTGATATAATAAAATGGCTTTATGGTTTCCATACATCTTGGTATGATGTTATTCACTTCTATTTCCAGTTTGTGTTTATATATTGCTGGATCTCCAATTTAGGAATACTATAAGATATTCCTAACATTGTAGATTTCCCCTATTTTGGGATATTACAGTGGTATCAAAGCATCAATCTTGGCTCAGCTTGTGGATCTTAGCCAATATGCTAGCTAGAAGACAAGAAGGCAAAGAGATGAACAGAAAAGAGAAGACTCCATTATGTGGAGGAAGAAAGGAAGATAGGCTTACAAAGCTTCTTCCAAGATCAGTACAGAGCATTCATGAAGATTTCAAGAAGATAAGAAGGGAGATGTATACAGAATCTCCAAGAGGGTTTGAAACTGAATCAAACTCTAGGTTTTCTTATGGGGAGTGTGAGCATGCAGCCACACCCTATGATGCATAGCGCAGTCACATGCCCAGTTTTTCCATGAGAGAAAGGGAGGAAGAAGGAATGCCTAAGAGGGGAACTCTTAGTGGTATCTTGCATGAATATGAATCTCAAACTCAGAAGTTTAGAGATCAAAACACTTTCCCAGAGTTTTGCAAGATCAAGGTGAGGAGGATCATGCAGCATAATGTGGATAGTATTCTTCTATCTACCTTTGATGGTTCCCCTACATGTTCAACCAGGGCTTGGGTGGAAGAGCTAGACACCTTTTTGCAACAGCATCAAATTTCTGAAGATGAAGCCATCAGAGTAGCAGCGCTGCATTTTGGAGGTAAGGCCTATGCATGGTGGATATTTGAGTCTTTTTCTTTAAAGAATGCAAATACTTCTTCCTATGCAAGGTTCATTAAAACATTGGTGGAAAGGTTTAATAAGAAAATTTCTGAAACACATGTGGTGAACCAAAACAAATCTAAACAAACGAAGACCTTGCATGTGATGGAGGAAACCATAGAACCAAAACCACTTCAGAAAACCAAGGAAGAGGCTGATAACTTGCGTCATACTTTGCTGGAGGCAAGATCTTTATCTTGTATTTTGGCACAAGAAGGCATGGAGATCCCTTTTCAAAAAGAGGATCCATTGATTAGGAGGTTGCCCAGTCATGTTGAGGAGGTTGAGGGAAACAGCGCTACCATATCTAGAGTTGGTCTAGCACCTCATGCAGAGGAAGAGGGAGCTCTAGTTCCAACTAGAAGGATTCTTGTATCATTACAAGGAATTCCCCAGGATATCACATGTGGAGATCAAGGCACAACTCATGATTCACATGTGCCATTGATGATAGGGTGTGAACCTATGGAGATGCAAGGAGGAGGTAGGGAGGATGACCAGCATCATGTGATGAGGAGCACACACCCCTGTCTATTTCATGAGGTTGATGCACCTAAGAGGGAGACTGGATTGCGCAGTGAGAGTAGGGACAAGTCTATCCATTCTTATATGCAGTATACGCTTGATGATGATGTCTCGTTGCATGGAGACATTTCACCAAGGAGACCACCAGAACAGCAGATGATGAGATATTCTTCACATTTTGAGGCACCATTCATTGATTTTAGAGGAGTGGAGACCTTGGAAGGTCATTGTATAGCGCTAAGAGTCTTGGGTGGACTCAAGGAGGAGAGAGGCATTCTCTCAACATCATCTTTACCCACTCTCATTTCAGATGTTGCGTTGTGGCAGAAGTAGCATGGAAAGGATAGAAGCCTTCCATCTTGCATCTTTGGCATGGGAGATGTCAAAGAAGAGGATGACCATATGATAGGTGCTCTTCATGAGAGATCATCAGCGTTGTCACTATGGAGGATAGATCCATATTGGAACTCCCAGCTGTTGGTGGAGTATTCCAAGGATCTTTTTGCTTGCATGATATTGGATGACCAGTTGCATGAGGAGGGATATACAGTCAGAGATGAGGTCATCTACTACCATGGTAGGATATTCTTATCTGGAGCTTCCAAACTTAAGGAGAAGTTGCTACAAGCAGCTCATGGAGATTTCCTTTTCAACCACACTTATTCTATGAGGACATACCACACCATCATGGAGGCGTATTTTTGGGAAGGCTTTGAGGAGGAGATGTATCAGCATATCAGGAGATGCATGGTTCATGTGGAGATGGAGGAGATACATAACTCTTTGAAAGAGTTAGCACAACCACCTCTTTTCTCTTTGAGGATGAGAGGAGACTCATCTATGAGCCACTCCATTTGTATGAGCAAGACATATGGTAAGGGTATTGTTTGTTTGCATAATTATTTATATAATGTATATATGCATCCCTTAACCATACATGTGCAGGATGTTGCTCCAAGGAGGAGCATTCTTTCTTCTATACTTCATGGTCTACTTGAGGCCATGAGCAGTATCGTTGACCACTCCCTAGGAGGACTTTGGGAGGATATGTATTATGGAGAATATTCTCACTTTGTACCATACATAATTCACTTTCTCCAAACATATGAGGAGAGTGGGACAGCAAGCAAGTGGTTGAGAAATCACACTTTTTGTCACTCTCTTTTGCAGTTGAGGAGCAGACTGCATTGGTTACATTTGAGGGACCATTTTCCTTCTCCCTTGCTACATATGGCAGCAAGCATGGTTCTCATAATTATGATTCCCTATGTTGCTGTTATTTTTATTGGAGGCATGATTGGGGGAATGGCACATTGGTTGGATGTGTCAATTGGGGGAGAGATTTCCCACATTGTTTGCATTGCATGTTCTAATGGGAGCATGAGAGGTAATATGGCCACCACAGCCAAACATTTGTTCTTTCATGAGGTGGGCCATGGGATTGATTGGATTCCATATGTTGGTGATTCCAAACTCATCATATATGGAAGGATTTGGGCCAGCATGTTTCATAATGTTGGAGGGGAGATCCTTGAGGATCTAGTCTTCTTCTTGCCACTTGAGGGAAACTTTATTACATCCCAAGATTAGCCAACACTCTACACTTATCTTAAGTGGAGAGAAGGACAGCGTGGGGTAGGCTCCTATGTCTACCATGTTCATCCTTTCAGCCCACCTACATTGCATGAGCTCAAGGTGGAGGAGCATTTTCAGGAGTTACCATGTTGGGAGGTAGCTCATTTTGTATGGATGATTGTTTGGGGGATGGAGGATCAACATGGGGAAGATGTTCCTCAACACATTTCAGACTCCATTCCTTGGGAGGAGACTTTCCAGTTCTATCCTTGCAATTGCTTGAGGACAAGCAACATTTGGGAGGGGAGGATTGTTGTGTAACCAACTCCAAAAAGAGAAGAAAAGAGATATCAACGCCTTAGAAATAAGCCACTTCGAGGGGGAAACCTCCAACACATTACATGAATGAACAATTCTTGGATGATACAATTTACAAAACCTCCTTCTATATATAGGAGTCCATGGGGCCACAATATAATCCTAGTGTGCCACAATGTAATCCTAGCCGACCTAACAATAATAATGTAAGGGCACAATAATAACAATATGGGGGTTACAGGGGTACAATAATAACAATAAGGGGGGCTACACTAACATAATAAGGGGCTATACTATTAATATAGGGACTTAACATGCCCCTCTCCTTTAAACAAGTGTTGTCCTCAACGCTTGATTATTTCTTGATGCTTCTGTATAAAATTCTCATCCTCCCATGTGAAATATTCTATAGGAAAGTTCTTCCACTTGCTGAGATACTCTGAAATTGATCGTACTTGTCGAGTTCTTGTTTCTATCACTGCTTCATAACTTCTTTCGATGTGATGTTGATCTTCTTGTTGTTTCATTAGATTCTGCACCAAAGTAGGGTTATCCTTTGAGAGTTGGAGAACTTGTTGTTGATGCTCGCTGTGATCTTCCACTAACTTATCATCCATATTAGCTATTATTTGATCCTTCAAACCATCCAACTTAGCCTCCATTTCTGATTTTAAACCATCTATTTCATCTTCGATTGCTCTTCGTAAGATCGAAACTTGTTGCACTTGGTACCGTAATTTTGATATTTCATACTGCAATTCTTCCTCTTCATGCATCATTGTATAGATTTCTTTTACTAGCTTTTAGGAGCTCGATATTGAAATTGAATTATCTCTGTATTTGAAAATCTTCGATATCTGAAATTCAGCTCTGTAGTAGATCTCTGAAGCTTCTTTCAAATGCCACAGGTCTGACCTGATTTGGATTCTCCAAGACAAATTTGTGTCCAATCTCCCACAATGACCTAATTCTGGACTGGTTCAGTAGAGCAAACTTGTAGGACTTTCCACGTATCACTGTTTCGTCCTTTGTCTCTAAAATTGATAGCCAAGAAACTACTGTCCGTGTAATTGCAACCAATTTTTACGGCACTCAAATCCGATGCCCAGAGAGAGAGTTATTGAACTTTTCCCACGATCACCTCTTTGAGATGAAATTCAGGAGCCTGAAAAAGCACTACCTTCCACAGATCATATCTCCAACAATATTGCGAACCAAGCTCTGAAATTTTTTGATGAATTTCCTCAGGATTTCAGCTTCGCACCATATGAATTTCAGATTCTGAACCTTCGTAGAAAAAAAATTATAGCGAAAATTCCACGATGACCTGTTTAGGAGCTTGAAAAAATACCTAACTTCCACAGATGATATCTCCGAAAATATTGCGAACCAAGCTCTGAAATTTTTAGAAAATCTTCCTCAGGATTTCAGCTTCGCACCCTAAAAATTTCAGCTTCTGAAACTTCGTAGAAAAAAAAGTTATAGCGAAAATGCCACGATGACCTGTTTGGAGCAGCGAAACCCTAGAATCCCAAGCTCTGATACCAAATGTTGTGTAACCAGCTCCAAAAAGAGAAGAAAAGAGATATCAACGCCTTAGAAATGAGCCACTTCGAGGGGGCAACCTCCAATACATTACATAAATGAAAAATTCTTGGATGATACAATTTACAAAACCTCCTTCTATATATAGGAGTCCATGGGGGCACAATATAATCCTAGTGGGGCCACAATGTAATCCTAGCCGACCTAACAATAATAATGTAAGGGCACAATAATAACAATATGGGGGTTACAGGGGTACAATAATAACAATAAGGGGGGCTACACTAACATAATAAGGGGCTATACTATTAATATAGGGACTTAACAAGGACTGTAATATTCCCACTTTAGCACACATCTAAATGGAATATTAGATTTTGTTTTTAGCACCTAGCAGCTAAATAAATGGGTAAGGAAGCCCATGCATATTAAAAACATGAATAAAGTCCCTCATAATGTGAAAGGGGATAGTCATAAGAGTTGTATTTCACGCCCTTATGTGTGAAAGAGGACATTTGCATGGAGACAAGGTCAAGTTTGACCAAGTCAACAACGTTGGGATAGGAGGTGGAGAACACTTTGAGAGACAACGCAGTATGAATGGGAGGAGGGTTATTTGGTGAAGGAAACCCTAACGAGTGGGACCCATGGAGAGAGGGCTTTTACTTGTTTAAAAGGAGGGCAAGGCAGCCATTGTTATTCATGATTTAGATTATTGATTTCATTGTCTGTTTAGACTTTGTGCATTCTCCTGTTGTTTAACAGAGTTGCAGTGCTGCTCAGCACAAGGCATTCCTGTTTAGGAATTCCTTATCCTTCCAAGAGAGGCCTCTTGAAGGAGCTTGCTCTTTATTTCTCCACATTTGGGCTTGAGTCCAAGCATCATCCTTCAGCTACAACACATTTTCTATTTAGAACTGGGTTGTACTGCAGGGTGTTGCAGTGGAGGTTACTGAACACCACTTCCTGTGCTTATTTTTCAGAGGAAGGAGTCTCCTTTCCTTTGGAGGATCAGTGGGGGAGCATTTGAGCTGATTCCCATCATCTTTGGCATCAGGCCAACTATTTTCCATAATCTACAGCGCAGTATTCCTCAGTGACTGTGTTATTTTAAGTGAGCATTTGCAGTGGGGGATTGCAGTGATTGTCGGAGGGTGATATCTTCAGTGTTAGGATCAGCCTTTCACTTGGAAGATCCATTGGAGGAGGTCTATTCATCTGATGCAGCATATTCATCCATCTCCATCCAGATCCAGTCCTTGAGTTGCAGGTGCTACCCTGCAACTTCGGCATTTTGCAGTTTTGCATATTTCAACCAATCCTTCCAGGATTGCCTTGAAATAGTGTTTGGGAGAATAGATCTTCTCTCCCATCATTGTATCAGCCATATATATGCATATCTATGATGTTTTTTATTTCCTGTAGCAGTGCTCTAACTACGACTGCGCAGTTTTGATCCATAGACATTCTGCTATGTAGCAGCATCTCACTCTTTACATATGTGTCCATGGGTGGCTTGTTTGCCTTGATCATTTGATATGTATTGCACTTATTTGCTGCTGATATAATAAAATGTATTTATGGTTTCCATACATCTTGGTATGATGTTATTCACTGCTATTTCCAGTTTATGTTTATATATTGTTGGAGCTCCAATTTAGGAATACTATAAGATATTCCTAACATTGTAGATTTCCCCTATTTTGGGATATTACAACTTGATCAAGTGTATGCGTTAGAGAATGAAATTTTTTTGTGAATAAAAAGACAATGATTAGACATCACATCTCATATTATTTGTTTTCACAAGTTATGTACAACTTGAGTTTTTTAGCATGTAACTTAGTTCACATGACTGTGCCTAAGCTTTCCCTGAATGTTGAATACTAAGTTAGTAAGGTGTTTTTTTATGGTGACATTTTATTTTCTTTGTTTATATAGGTCATCTGGCTACATAGTGGCCACTATCGCCCAACTGAAGAAAACTTGTTCGAGTTTCTTGCTTTTATGGGGAAAATTGACTTTGACATTGCTGATGTTGAGGTATATGTCATATAAATAGTTTATAGTCTACTTCAGTTTATATTCTATTGTTCATAATCTTTCATGTCTTACACTCTGCATTGTATCTTCTTTTATTTTCAGAAAAGGAACTCATTATTGATGGTAAGAGGTACGAATTGAAGAAAGAGAAGAACGATAACACTATAGCAACAAATGCAAAAAGAGTGAGAGAAGAGATGGTTCTAGTGATACCCTTCGAGCCAATATCTTGCATAAGAGACACACATAAAGACTGATGGTCAAGTCTTCAAAATTGGTGAATTCACCTGCAATATGGGGAGACAATGCATAACACGTCTTGAATATGATTCATTTGTTGTTAGAGATCCTTTAGGCACATGCACCATCAACTTTGGAAATGTTTCTAGTAGGAATTCATATGTCTTTTAATGTTTTAATTATTTCACCTCAGGTTTATTTTGGGCAAGAAAATGTTTTAGGAATGCCAGACATGACATCGGTGGATAGGTAAACAATTTTTTTATAATTGCAATTTTCATTCCATGATATCCTCTCTTTATCGTTTGATTGTATTTTGGACGTTTCTTTTGATTTTGTTTTGTCGTTTAACTGTGAAATTGAAAATAATTGGTATCATGTCCATTTAAATAACAACCAAAGCTTGAAGATGAAATTAGTATTACACGATATTTATTGGGATCCTTATAGCTATTTTGTGGTAAAATATTTTCATGAATATCAGAAAAGTTTACTTTCATGTTATTATTTGAGCACATGTTGTTTATATACTTGACCAAGTTCATGTGTTAGAAAATGAAATTTTTTTGCGAATAAAATGACAAGGATTAAACATCACACCTCGTATTATTTGTTTTCACAAGTTATCTACAACTTGAGTTTTTTAGCATATAACTTAGTTGACATGATTGTTCTTAAGCTTTCCCTGAAGGTTGAATACTAAGTTACTAAGGTGTTCTTTTCTATATATGGTGACATTTTATTTGCTTTGTTTATACAGGTCATCTAGCCACATTATAGTGGCCACTATTGCCCAACTAAAGAACATTTGTTCGAGTTTCTTACTTGTATGGGGAAAAATGGCTTTGACATTCCTGATGTTGAGGTATATGTCGTATAAACTATTTATAGTCAAATTTAATTCATATTCTAGTGTCTATTGTCGTTCATGTCTTACACTCTGCATTGTATTTTCTTTTGTTTTCAGAAAATGAACTTAATATTGATGGTAAGAAATAGAAATTGAAGAAAGAGGAGAGCAATAACATTGGAGCAACAAATGCAAAAAAAGAGAGAGAAGAGAACTGGTCTGGTGATACCTTTTGAGCCAATATACCGCATAAGACACACATAGATATTGATAGTCAAGTCTTCAGAGTTGGTGAATTCATGTGCAATGCCTTGGCAATGCAATGATAATGTTTTGAAGTGATGAAACATAATTTCATGTGTAAATTGTAGTCCAACCAATATTAAGTTGGAAACTCATTGTAAGACTTTAACATTTCATATAATATAATTTATGTGGTTGAAATTATTTATAATTGCACTTGATATTGTTTAGTATTGTAATTAACATATGCAACTTTATGTTTTCATATTAGATGAACATGCACATTGTATGATATTTTTTAAACCATACAAATTAATTTATGTTGATTAATAATGAACACATAAAATCAATTTAAAACTACTAAATTAGTATTTTATATTGATTAATGATGAACACAAATAAAATAAATATACAACTAAATTAGTCATTTATAATGATTATTAATGAAAGTAAATGAAAATAAATGAAATGAATATAAACTACTAAATTAGTCGTTTATATAATGAATATGAAACTACCAAAAAATGATAAATGACCACTGCAGATGATAAATTTGTGCTTACAAATAATGAGTAAATTTCACATATATACAACTATTAGTAGCTAATTTACAGTATCTTATAACACGACCAAAAATTTAATCATATTTCTTTGGTCATTAACTAGTTTCAAACGATGACTAAAATTTGCATATATATGACTATTAGTAGCTAATTTACAGTATCTTATAACACAACCAACATTTTGGTCATATTTCTTTGGTCATTAATTGGCTTTCTCAGGTGATTGTATAGTAATATGTTTTGTTGTATATTTTGTCATTAATTCTCACAATTAATGACCAAATCAATGATTAAAACAATGACCAAATCAATGACTAAATTAATGACTAAATCAGTGACTAAATTAATGACTAAATCAGTGACTAAATTAATGACCAAATATACTACTAGACAACAAAATTGAGATAACCAATTAATGACTAAGCTAGAAACGACTAAAAGTTGGTCGTGTTATAAGATACTGTAAATTAGCTACTATTCGTCACTGACCGAAAAATAGTCATTTATATGCAAATTTTAGTCATTTTTTTAGTAACTAATTAGCTATTTTGTACTAGTGAGGAGACCCTGTTCCAACAACCATTCAAAGGGAAAGGAACATATTTATGCTTACTTCGATAGGATGAGAAAAATGTCCAATAACCAAGGGCTTCCCTCTAGGTCAAGGTTCATATTGAAGGATATGATTGATTTAAGGAGGAATGGATGGTGACAAAGGAGGAAAGTTGAGGACCCCAAGAAAATAGAGGAAGTGCATCGGGATGTTTTGAAAGAACTACATGGATAGGGAGGTCGCTCTCGAGGTACCAATATTGGGTATTTAAGTTGGAGACTTGTGACACCACTTGATCATGGTGTGAGAGGCCCTGCGATGCCACCTTACATGGCAGGTGCATAGATGGTTTCACTTCCACATATGGGTGGGATTAAATGGAAACAACCCCATATGGGACCATGTGACCATGGATTCACCAACCAGGAGCTCAGATTGTGAATAGGGCTCAATTTGAAAATCGGTCTATGCCAAGCCCTTCAACACATAGAGCTTCTAATGATGGCCACTTGACTCTTGGTCCTGAGGGAGGTCTTGGCAAGGGAATAGGAGGGAGTGCTCAACCTCTACCATATGCTAAGAGTTCTCTATAAAATATTCCACCATTCACATTTCGAAGTAATAGACGAACATGTGCAGGTGCGATTTCAGGTTGCAGCTCTGACCGGATGCCAGTTGGTATGAGAGATGAAATTTTGACAAGGACTTATGCTGCATAAAAGCCTTTATTTGCAAAATATATGTCCAGGAAAGAAATTTTTTGGATAATGATAGAAGAGAGTTTAATAATTCATACTCATCATGTGACAGAGGTGGAAATACTACAAATGTTGAATTTCAACTGCAAGAATATTCTTCTCAAAGAACTTTGAGTTCACAACTCATTGAGGTTCAACTTAGGAAAAAGGTTGAAATGGAAATCAAAGAATATTACAGGTGCATTCCTTTAAAAATCTTCCATGCATTTTCATTATGTCTTTTAGAGAAGTCAACAAGTTTCCCTGAATTTTTCTTAATTTTGCATGACATGCCATCCAATGTGAGATATTTGGAGGCAACTTTTTGTGTAGATGACCTTAAAGCACCATTGTTCCATTCAACTATGGTTTCACTTTGGATATTAGATTTTTTTGTCAAGAAATATGTTGAAATTGATCTTCTGTGGAATTTACTTACACATTTATGCAAGTTTGAGCCTTTCTTGATAAAGCGGGGACAACTTACTGAATGTTAGTGTGAAATTTTGTGTTTGTTCTTATTCAAGTTTGAATTTATTTCAGGACTACTATAGTCTATGTTCATGTGTGATTATGAATTATAACTATATATAATTTTGATATTTCTAGGTTGGAGAGTATACTATTTTCATTGGAGGATGCTACTGTTGATGTGCCCAAGGCTCCTGAGTTCCTTGGTAAGATTCTCACAAAACTGGTTGTTGAAGGGATATTCTTTATTCAAGATATAGCAAGAGAAATCAAGGATGGAGGTACAAAGCCAGGAAGCTTAATAGAAAATGGCCATGCAATAGAATTTATTGGAATTTTTTTGGAAGATATTAAGAGACTGAAGGGGGAGCCTGTATTATCAACTTTTTAGAGAAAATCAGGAGTTCATTTAGAAAGCTTCATGCCCAAGAAATGAGGGTATTTTGTGGGGTTTCTCAAGAATAAAAATATTCAATGTTTGTGTTGAGCCTCAAGACTGTCTTTATTTTTGACATCTATCTCACCACTTTTCATTCCTTTTTGACATAATTCATAAACTCAATCAGTGTTAATTGATAGATATTCAGTCTGAGAAGGCATTTAAATGATCTCTCTTTTATATTCTAATCTTCGTTTTTGTAGCTACCGACATTGTTTGACAGGTTCCAAAGATGAAGGAGAAGAGCGAAGCATATGGGTAGTTTTGAAATGATCCATACATGGATTTTTTCCTACTCACCTGTCCAAAATTGAGAGGAATAACGCCTAAAATCATGGTCAAAGGTTCAGTCAAACAGAAGGTCGAGACCAGCGAACGAGAAGTTGGAAGCTTCACGATTTTCTCTCCACCTAGAAAATCGTGAAAGCTATGAAGACCACAGTCATGTTTAGAATTCTACTTCTAAGTTATGTTAATACCTTTAGGCGAGATCATCTCAAATAGTTGAATTTAATTTGTTATAAATACTGGGTTGTTTTGAACTGGAGATAACTTTAATTTATGTAATATTGCTACACAGTGAAACTATGTTTTTATTAGTGCAAGGAGAAGGCGAGTTCATGACCATTGATGCGTAATTAGTCACAAGTAATTCTTCAAGACGTTCTGTTGCAGTGGGCCCCTGCAAATAAAAGGTTTCGTAGAATAAATTTATGTAGCTTTCTAGTTTAATTTTCCATTACAGCATAGATTAAATTGCTAAGTTTTTCATTAGTAAAATGTTGTGTTTTCATGAGATGAATGATGTGTCTTTCGCATAGTTTAATGCTTCAAGTGTTTCGATTTCCTGAAATATATTGATTTCATAATCTTGTTAACATATGGAATGAATATTTTTTTTTCATTTGTTTAGACAGTAATCATATAACTCAGAATAGACAAGCATTTTACCTTTGCGTAGTAGGAAGAATACTATGTTTTCCTTCTTATTTCAATTAGCCTTTCGATTTACACAGCATAGTCATTTAGATTGGATCTTGATAGGTGTAATATTTCTATTTTATATAATTTAGAATAGAATGGTTTGTTTCAATAGTAAATAGAATTAGAATTAGTTTAATACTCTATTTTTCGTAGTATTAATTTAGATAGTTTTCATTTGATAAATAGAGTGAAGTTTTTAATGCATATTTTGATAGGACTTAATCATAGTTTGTATTGATGCTTTGTTTGGATTTAGAAGAAATTTAAGTAGATAATCTCATTTTTTAATTCAATAGGTTTAGAAGTACTTTTATAGATATTTTAAAGATAATTGCCAACATAGAATAATCTAACATAGAATTAAACATGGTTTCTTTTTATGCAATATAGATTTGTTTTAGATCAGTTTTCTTTCTTATTTTTACATTTCATTTTCTTCCTTCTTGAGTTTATTTTTCATTTTCTAGTTATTAGAATATTTTCTTTAGAGTAATTTATAGATCAATTTCCTTCTTAGATTAATATTAAACATTTCATTTTCTTCCTTCTTAAGTATATTTCTCAAGCATTAAAATTATTCTAGATTCAGTTGCTTTCTTACTTTTAGATTTCATTCATATAAAATCTCTAAAATACAACAATATTGAAGTTTCTCTTATAGTTCTTTCAAAATCAATTGTTCTTCTTTCTCAATTTTCATCATATGCTTTTAGTTAAGTTTAGATTTCATTCCTTGGATCAGTTATTAGCTTTCCTATTTCATTCAAACATTTAAGATAAAACATAAAACCCCACAAAAACAACATATAAAATCTACACAACGAAGTAAGAAAGATAAGCTTCTAGCATATATAGTGCACCTGCACTTCAGAAGATTACTAACTCTGGTCGATAATTTATGATAGCAATTTAAGACATTAAATTGACTAAATATTTTGGTGTTGTTGTTGGGGAAGTGTAATAAGGAGCCTTATTTTTTAAATCTAAAAAAAAAAACAACAAAAACAAAAACATGATATGCGTAGAGAAAGAGATTCTAGGGTAGATTTGTAGCTAGAGGTAGAATTTTTATCCCAGCAACACCACTCACCCAACCAAGACCTCGTAGTGCCACACCACCATCTCAAACTCATATTCCATTCTTAAAACATAGACTCCCTGAAATCTTAAGGTCTGAAATTCAACCTAAAGACTCTCCAACTTCATCAACTGAAGCAGTCATAAAAGAAGAAGATCCTAGATCTCCAACAAAAGGAGTAGTCTTTTTAACCTCCACAACAGAAAAAAATCTTAGCTCAAGAACTAGGAATCCCTAGTGAAGAGGAGGAAGAAATATTCTTCAACATACCATTGATAGAAGAACCAGAAGAAGAAAAAATAACTCCAAGAATAGAACCCTATATTAGTTCTGAGGAATCCACAATGGTTGGACAAGAAGAAGGAGAAGGACACAATCTGAATGGAGCAAACTTAAGAATAGGAGGATGGATAAGAGGTGGAGGAAACAGAGGTGGACGATATGGAGGAGGAGGTAGAGGAAGAGGAAGAGGAGAAGAGAATAGAGATGATAATGGAGAAGACCCTGTTGGATTTCATATCTATGATGAGGATACAACTGCCACAATGAAGAATATCTCACTTTCCATCCTTCCCAATTTTCATGGATTAAGAAATGAAAATCCTGAAACATTTTTATTTGAATTTAAGGTTTTATGTAGATCTTATGACTACTTACAAGATTCTCAAAAATTGAATTTTTTTCCTGCAACACTTAAGGGTGCAACATTAAAATGGTTCATGGGTTTAATAACACATTCTATTAGGACATGGGAGGAGATGAAGAGTGCATTCTTGCAAAAATACCAAGATTATTGCATACCTCATAGTCGGAAAGATGAAGTTTTTAAGATGATGAAAAGCCTAGGATGAAAACTTAGAGGACCTAATTGAGATATTCAGTTACAACTTAAAACGAGCTAAAATGGAAAACTTGGATCAAGACACTTTAAAATCTCTCCTGTTGAAAGCCATTAGAGATGAATGGATAGATATTCTTAATATGATGGGAAAAGGAGACATTTCTCAATTACTATTACCTGATATCTCTAAATTATGCATACATCTCTCAAGAGGGAAATCAATAATTGGAAAAATACAAGGGATCTTGTTCTCTCTCGAGTGAATAAATCTGCAGCTGGAACAGTAAGTAGGGCAGAAATAGGAAATTTTCTTGATGAATTCAAAATATATATTTTAGGGAGTCTTAGTGAACAAATAGACACCTTAAAATTACAAAACAAGCAAAGAGCTGAAAGTAATGCCGTATCTATATTCTGTCCTAAGTGCAGAAATAAACATGCCTTAAGAGAATGTCCTCTTAATTTGAAAGTCATAGAGACCTGTGTCATATGTAAAAAAAATCATGAAACAAAGAAATTTCCTTCTATACCAAGTCTGAAAGTTGTCTTCCAAGAAGAAATAGGCCCACACCCAGTAGATCCTCTTTGTTTTTTCTCTAGAATACCATGGCAAGGGCCACAAAATCAAGGTTTTAATACTCAGATGTATACTCAGCCCCCACACAATAATTGGAATTCATCAATGCCATGGCAGCAACCTTGGTCTCAACCTCAAACTTGGGCACAAGGAATGCAAAATCCTTATGGAAGATATTCTCAATATCACCAATATCCACAATCTTATTTGAACTGTCCTCCACAAAATTTTCCTCAACCAAGTCAACAACCTCAATTCCCAAATCATAATCCACAACTTTTATTACCATTTCCAAAAAGGGAAAACCAACTACCTGCTCAGCCACTCCCACACCCAAATAATATAAATGCACAACTTATTTATAACATAGAGGGGCATAATTTTCAAACTTATATGATAACTCCGCTAGATGTTAACAATGTTCAACTTATATATGGTAGAATACTAGAAAATAAAAAGCCATCTATTGTTATTCAAGAAAAATTCGATCACTTTGGTGTGGAAGTTTCTCCTCATCAAAATGAAAATCTTCAAAACAGAAATAATCATTCTGGAGAAGGGACGTCTCTTCATCAGAATCATAATTTTCAAAATCAAACACAAAAATATCCAATAAACTCAACTCCTATCATAGAGAAACCTTCAGTATCTATATTTACACCCCCTTTTCCTGAAAGATTACAAATTGATAGAGGGGTAGAAAAATAAATTTTGTTTCTTAACTATGATATATTAGATGAACTGAAAAATGTTTGCATCAAAATTCCTTTGTTACAAGCCATTAAGTAAATTCCAATCCTTGCAAAAAAAATAAAAGATTTGAGTATAAATAAATACGAAAGAAAAACAAAAGAAGTGAAAAAAATCCAGTTAGTGGGAAAAATTGTAGATATCATGATGGGAAAAACAACCAGACAAAAATATTTGGATCTAGGAAGTCCCATTGTAAAAACACACATCAATGGTATTGAGATTCCAAATACATTGATTTACTTAGGAGTAGCCATAAACATCATGATTAAACAAACCATGGAACAACTAAAGCTTCTAAACCTTCATTATACACCAACATTACTGCAATTAGCGGACAGATTAGTAATCAAACCAGATGGTGATTAGAAGACATTTATGTATCCTTAGACTCTTGGGAATATACAGTTGACTTTATGATCTTAACACCCAATAACAACTTAGAAGGACATCCATTGATATTAGGAAGACCTTGGTTAGCTACAGCTGATGCTTTCACCAGTTGTAGATCTAGTGATATGTTTATTTATGATGGAAATTCAACAAAGAAATTCACTATATATCTTCTAGAAAAAACAATGATAGAAGTAGAAGATGAAGAATGGATGGATGATGACAATGATATACAATCTATTTTTACTATTTCCCACATTAGTGAAGAAAATCAAATTCTAAATTCACTAGAATATTATGAATCATCTTCACAATGTGAGAATAGTCAAAATTTTCAAGAACAATGTAATATCGAATACTTATCACCTGAAAAATGTATTTATATTCTATGGAATAATTTGGTAATTCTTCAATTGAAATATTTCCAGGTAAAACTTACAAAAAAATAAATAAATAAAAAATAAAAACCTAGAAGAATTTCAAAAAGAGGAGTTAATAAAAACATTACAAAAACATTATTTTACATATGCATGGGAGTACACTTACATGAAAGGAATTAATCCTAAGAATTGCATACATCATATCTATATTGAGGAAAATTATAGACCAATCAGACAACCTCAAAGAATAATGAATCCAAATCTTAGGGAAATTGTAAAGGAAGAACTATAGAAAATACTGAATGTAAACTTTATTTATCCAATATCCGACAGTCAGTGGGTTTCTCCTTTAGTAATTGTCCCTAAGAAGAATGGAAAATGGAGAGTGTGTATTGACTATATGGAGTTGAATAAAGCTACTTTAAAAGATCATTTTCCATTACCTTTCATAGATGAAGTTTTGGATACATTAGCAGGGAAGAAATATTTTCCTTTTTGGACGGGTTCAGTGGGTACAATCAAATTCAAGTAGCACCCGAAGACCAAGAAAAAACCACATTTACTTGTCCATGGGGAAATTATGCTTACCGATTACTTCCCTTTGTATTATGAAATGCACCTGCAACATTCCAAAGAGCAGTATTAGGAAATTTCTCTAATTTAATACATGATTGTGTGGAAGTGTATATGGATGACTTCAAAATTTATGGAAATTCTTTTGAAGAGGCTCTTGACAATTTGGAAAAAGTTCACATAAGATGTAAAGAATAAAATCTCTCATTAAGTCATGAAAAATTATTTATGATGTTTACTGAAGGAATTGTTTTAGGACACCATATTTCAGGAAATGGAATTAAGGTAGACTCATCTAAAGTTGAATTTATTTTCAAATTAGAAATCTCAATTTTTCAAAAATATGTTAGGAGTTTTCTTGTTTTTACAGGGTACTATATAATATTTATAGAAAACTTCACAAAATTTGCATCTCCACTCTTCAAATTTCTCACTAAAGATTGTGAATTTAGCTGGAATCTTGAGTACCAAATGGCATTTGAAAATTTGAAAGTAAAGATATTTGAAGCACCCATATTAAGAGGACCAAATTGGAAATTACCTTTTCACATATCAACTAATGCTTCAAATACATCTCTGGGAGTTGTATTAGGATAAAAAGATCTGACTCCTGCTGAGTTAAATTACATTGTTACTGAAAAAGAGTTTCTAGTTGTTTTCCATGCTATTAACAAGTTTAGACATTACATCACTGGCTATGAAACCTTCGTTCATACAAATAATTCTACAATTATATATCTAATGAATAAATCTATCACTAATGGAATAATCACAATATGGTTACTACTCTTGCAAGAATTTAACATCACCATTCTAGATCGACCTGGAAAACAAAACACAGTTGTTGAATTTTTATCTAGAATTCAAAATGATAACAATTATACACCAGTAGAGGATAATTTTCCCGATGAATATATTTTTGCAATATCTACTAAATCTCCATGGTTTGCATACATTTCCAATTACCTGGCCACAGGAAAACTAACATTATATTTGTTTCCTAGATAAAAGAGAAGGATAATTCAAACAAGTGCATCATATTCATGGGTAAATAATGAATTATACAAGACAGGTCCATATCTTATCATTAGAAGATGTGTTCAAGAAGACGAAATACCTGAAATACTAAAGGCATGCCATGATGAGCCATGTGGAGGACACTTTGCTGATAAAAGGATTGTTTATAAAATCCGTCTTTTAGGATATTATTGGTCTTCCCTTTTCAAGGATGCCAAGGAGTATGTTAAAAGGTGTGACAATTGTCAGAGAATGGGGAAACATGTTCCTACATATGAAATTCCCTTACAACCATAGGTACTCATCGAACTCTTTGAAAAATGGGCCCTGGATTTTGTTGGACCAATCAATCCACCATCGAGACAAAAGATTTGTATTCCTATATGCACTGATTATGTCACTAAATGGGTAGAGGCTAAAGCACTTTCTTTTGTTAATGAAAATGTTGTAGTTTCATTTATCTTTGAGGATATTTTTACTCGTTTTTGTGTACCAAGGGAAATTGTGACAAATCAGGGAACTCAGCTTACATCTAGAATGGTGAAAAATATCATGGAAGAATATAAAATCAAGCACAGAAAGTCCAGTCCATACCATCCACAGGAAAATGGACAAATGGAGTCCACCAATAAAGTGATTGAAGCAATCATCACAAAGATTGTACATCTACATAGAAAGGATTGGGCAGAAAGGCTTCCTAAAGCTTTATGGGCTTACTGGACTACATGGAGGAATACAACAAGACATACTCCCTATGAACTTGTTTATGGGAAGCAAGTCTTATTTCCAATAGAGTTCCAAATCATAACCTTCAAAACAACAGTCAAATTGGGACTTGACTTATCAGAAGCTTAAAAACATATAATGGAGCAACTCAATGAGCTTGATGAAATAAGGCAAGATGCAGTTCAAAAGACCAGCCTAGTTCAACAACAAAACTCCAGATGGCATGATAAGTACATAAAAGAAAGAAAAGTTAAGGCAGGAAATTGGGCACTTTTATTTGACTCAAAGTTCAAGGACTTCCAAGGGAAATTTAAAAATCATTGGCTTGGGCCTTATGAGATTGAAAGAGTCTTTGATAGTGGAGCAGTCAGGATAAGGAATATTGATGAAGAAAAGGTTCCTCTTCTTGTAAATGGACATCGACTAAAGGTTTATCATAAACCACTGACAAAAGAGGAATTTGTCAAAAAAATTCAAGACAATGTTGATATGAAGTTGGTGAAGAAGAATCTTTCTTCTTCCCCAACTTAGTCTTGTTTTTACTTTTAATATCTAAAAAATAATAATAATAAATAAATAATAAAATAAAACAATTTTTTATAAGTATGAAAACCAATCATTGATTGGCATCCTTATGTAGAAAATACAAGGTGAGAATCAGAGTTTATTTCTGACATCTTATATTTTCTTTACTCCCATTCTAAAAATCCCAAATTCTTTGCATTTCCCTTTCTTTTTAGAAAAATAAAGATTAGCTACATAATTTTTGCATTTCTGTAGCTATTATGACATTCTACATCTCTTACACATCTCTGCAACATAGATGAACAGAACTGTTTGACAGAAGTAGCTGAAGACAAGATTGAAGATCATACTGAAGAATGTACTCAAGGACACCTGAGGAATCAAGACAAAGAAGAAAACAATAAAGGTTAGCTATATCCAAGGTATGATACAAATTTGTTTAAATAATAAGTTTCAAAAAATTGATATATATAAATTAGATGGTCGTATATTTTCCAACTCAAAAATGTCATCATTAAGACTGATTATGCCGAATCAAGATCAAAATCTCATGATTCGCCACCAAGCCCACATCATAATATCCTCAACAATAAATTTGATCTCATTCATTAATAATGCAATGATCATGTCTCATGCCGAAACATCACTTATATCGAAACCTCACTCACATTCCTAAACCCTCGCTCATTCACTTCACTTGTTACTTGCACGTCTCCACTGTTTTATGACATAGCTCCTCCACATTTCCAAGCTCAGATTAAAACCCTCAATTTATCTAGTCAGGTAGAGACATTCTTGAAGGAAAAACTCTCAGCAAAGATATGAGTTTGATCGTGAGAACAAAGCCTGTAGGTAAGAAATTCATGGAGGGATATCCACAACTAAAGGAGATACTGGAGAAGGCACAATGGCTTAATTTCATAGAGAAATTTGATGGGTTTCACAAAGAAGTCACGAAATATTTTTCTAGAGTCTTCGTTGGAGTTTAGGTCAAAATTGGTGACATCAAATTTGCAGTTACAGAATATTTGGTGGCAGAGGCAACCGGACTTCCAAAAATAGGTGAAAGGTGGTTCAAAAACAAAGGAATCAATGGAGAGGAAGGGAAAGTCTTCTTGAAAAAAATAAGTATGGACAAAAGTATTTTTAAGAAAGGAATCCCCAACATAGCCATTAAGAATAAATGGAGGAACATGCTTTTGATAATTCATAAATTATTACATGTGAAGGAAGATTTGGTTGCATGTTTTTCTACAATGCTAGGTTACTGATGAATTTTCTAGAGGATAAAAAAATAAACCTTCCATATTTTTTGCTGAATAGTATAAGGAAGATGGAAAGGGTGGTTCAAAAGAGGGTTCAGTTTATAGATAACACAATGCATCATCATGCATTAATAAAAATCCTCCTTTAATTTCATTTAAAGAGCATAGGAAATACTTGGGATGATTTCCTAACAAGAAATAATTTTCAAGAAAAAAGAAGAAAAGCAGCCTAGTGATAACGAAGGGAAAAGAGGAAGAAAGAGAAAAACTGAAAATCTTGTTGAAAATGAACAACCACCTCAACCACAATCAGAAGATGAAATTCCTATTGCACAATTATTTAGAAAGGCTAAGGAACAAACCAGTAAAAAGAGAAGGGTTAGCATGAAAGAAAAAGGCAAAGTCATACATACAGAAAAATCAGAAACTTAGAACATTCTACAACTAGTAAGAAGAATCTAAAGACTTTGTAAAGTAGCCAAAAATCCACACCCTAAGGTTACATAACCTATTGATATAGAAGAAAGTCTTGAGGTACCATCACCTATCATTTCTTCTCCCATACAGGATCCAAGTAGAAGAATGTAATATTCCCAAATTTTCACATCATATTTGGAATATTAGAGTTCTTAATTTTCTTAATTAATTAATTAAAATAAAAGGGCGGAGGGACCCATAATCCTAAAGGATGAATAAGATCCACTTTTGATGTGTGAATGTGGATTAATTTAACATAGATATACATAATGGAGTAGTGGAGCAACTACTAATGTGAAAGAGTGTAGATCATGTCTCATTAATGAGATAGATCATAGAGGTTGAAGCAGTCAACTAAGATCATGGAGGAAATCTAATGGAAGATCATAGAGAATTCATGATGAAGTGATGGAGGAAGTAGTGCATTTAATGCACACGTGATGGAGAGGGTGCACATTTCATGTAGACATGATGGAGGACTTGGAGAGACAGCGCAGTCAACCATGGAGGAATGTGTCCACATGAACAGCGTAGTGTAGAGGTGGGCCAAGGATTGGGAAGGCTCACTTTGTATATAAAGGAGGTGAATGAAACATCGGAAGCATGCTTCATTTTATGATTTGATGATCTGTTTAGATCTGGATTTGTCAGATGACATTTCCATGCACTTTTATGTTGTTTAGCTAAGTTTGCAATGTTGTTTAGCACAGGGTGTTCCCGAGCTGGAATCCCACCCTTACCCAAGAAGGACTTGTGTGCCTACCCTGGGAAGGTTATTCTAAGCTTCCATTCATCATCAGGCATTGGTGCCACACCATTTCCACTCTCTACAGAACGCATACCTTCAGGAATTACACAATTTCTGAAGATCAGTTTGGGAGGAGGAGGTTGTCTTCAGTATTTCAGCTGGAGAACCAGTGAAGGATTATTCCTGTCACCTTGAGTTTCAAGATAAGCATTCCCGAGGCTTCATTTTAGATCTGGAATCAGACCAAACATTATTGACCTCCTATCAGTAGCAGTCCCATCAAGGATTGCGTAGTCCATCATTGTAGATCCAGAGGAGGAAAGAAGTTCCTAGTATTTCGGCTAGGAATCATGTGAGGGATCATCCCCTCACCTTGCCATCACTGTTTCCATCATCCTAGAGCTTATTGCAGTACATTTCAATAGGCATTGAGTCCCTCCCTCTTGTACAGCGTAGTTTTCCCAGCAACTGCATTTTCAGTTGTTGCATCTTGAAGGAGGAGGAAGAAGAGACAAGATCTCAAGCTTCTAGCTTGGAGATCTGAAGGAGGGATCAGCCCTCAAAGCTTAGATATGTTTGTATAACATACTTCAGCCATATTTGGATCAAATCTAGCTTCAGATCTGCATAACCCAGTAGCCAAAGGATCAAACCCTAGGAGGGTTATTTTCCAAACTCATAGATCTGGAAAATCCTTTCTGGGTTATCTTGGGTTTCCATCACATTGGACATATCTCGAAACTTGGCATCATCAAAGCTTCTAAGCTCCATAGATCTACATTTCCATTTTCAGCATCTATATGTACATCATCAGCAAAAATGGACAGCGCAGTCTTGCTTCCTGTAGCTCTCCTGTTACGCAGTGCTAACTGTAGCATGTTTGCAGGGTCATTCTAGGCCATCTCTTTGGCTTGAGTGTATCATATTTTGAGCACTATTGTACTTGCTATTCACCTCCCATATAATAAAATGGCTTAGCTTCTCTGTATATTATGTTGTTGTCTTTATATTTATTGTTTATCTTACTAAAATTCTCATATTGTGTTTGAGTATTACTGCATTCTCCCTTTTGGGATATTACAGTGGTATCAGAGCATGATCTTTGGCTCAACTTGTGGATAATTCATCTTTTGCATCAAAAGAAGAAGCAGATAGAAGAGATCTATCATGATGGAGGATTGTAGTTTTGCCACTCTTCTCTTTAGATCCCTACAAGATCTCTCCAAGGAGGTCAATCAAATGAAGAGGGAAAGGAAAAAGGAGGATCCAAGAAGAAGATTTGATGAGGAAGGTTCAAGCACTTCCTATAAGCAACAAAGAAAACCGGAGAATCATATATCTCCTCATAGATCTACTATGCCAAATTTCTTTGAAGAAAGTGAATGGTATAGTCATTAAGAAAGAAGAAAGATGGAACCTGAGACTCGTGAGACTCTCAGTCTATATCTTGAAGAGTACAAAGCACAGTCCAGAGCATTCAAGGAGAAACTAACTCTCCAACAATTCTTCAAAATCAAAGAAGAAAGAGGATCATATAGCAGCAATAGAAGAAAGAGGCACAATAAATTCTATTTGCCTACATTTGATGGATCTTCCTTAAACACAATTAAGGCTTGGAGGAAAGAGTTAGATGTATTCTTTAGGCTACATCCTGTAGCTGAAAGAGAGGCTGATCAAATTGTAGCACTTCATCTTTATGGTGAATCCAATGATTGGTGGTTTGGTCACATGGAGCATGCAAAGGTGACTAAATATTTGGATTTATTTCACAAGTTAAGAAATAATTTTGATATGAGAAAGCCAGATATGTGTCCAAAAGAGATATTTCCTAAGGAAGCAAAGGAGGATATCATTCATGTCACTCTAAACAAAGAGTCACTACATCCACCACCAGCTGCAAAGGTATCTGTATCTAGAGGAGAAAAACTTGCATCTTTGCAACATAGTCTTAAGTTCTTTAAAGTCCCATGCATGATTCAGGAGATGCATGAGAAAGAGGAGGAAGATTCTAGCGTTGGTACATTGATAGAAGGTTAGCCATCCCTCTCACTAGTATTTGGAAAGACCATTTTACCGGTTGGAGGAACTCTTGTGGCCTTGCAAGAGGTTCCCACATATCAGTTGATCCAAGGTATGCACCCACTTCCATCTCATATTGTTTCAGTAACTCTTATTGAAACTTATGGGAACATGCCATCAGGGCCAATGCATAACCAAGGGTTAGAACAACATGTTGATTTGAAGCAGCAACATATCACTGCGCAAAGAACCCTTGAGCTAATCAAGAAAGAAATGAAAAGCTATCCCAGTTTGTCATTTATGAACTACATTCAACCCTTTGAGTTGAAGTGTATATTTTTAGAAGATGGGATGAGTATGATCCTATGTACAATGGCTGACTATGAGTTCAGCATTGTGCCTTACCATGAGACAGCATATGTATCACCTTGCAGATCTACAGCGCTATTAATGAGAAATAGTGATAAGAAAAGGACCCATTCCTTATGGGAGCAAGCATATGGCAGCTTCATTCATGAAGCAATGGAGAGAAAGATGATAGCTGGCAGACATCTTGAGATGGGAAATATTTTCCCCTTTCAAGATGACTCTTTCTCAATGAGCATCTCACAGCTCAAATAGAAACTTCTACCTACAGCAGATCCAAAACCTTATTAGTTTTGGAGGGCCATTGATGAGAAGAAGGTCTCATTAAGAGATCTCATTGGAGGTGCACTTCAACATGTCATGGAGTGCAAAGTTCTTCATCAGTTTGAGGAGAATGGTATTCTACAAAGGGAGGATACCATGTTTATGCATAACATCATTCATCATCCACATGGGGATGAGTAGGTGAGGATGATAAGCAAGGGGTTGCATGACCACTTTAAGATATATGACATGGGACAGCAAGAAGCTTGGTTATGTTGGTTTCTCTTGGGTGAGTTTGGTTACTACCCAAAGGCTCCTATTTCTTTGATCCATGCCTTGAAAAACACTCATTTAATGAAGAAGGAGGCATGGTTGCGCTGGCTGCTCTTGGGTGAGTATGGTTACCACCCAATAGCTCATATTTCTTTGTCTCATGCCTTGTGTATCAATGATAGAATACAGCAAAAGAAGGCATGTTCACTTTGGTTGTCCTTGAGAGAGTTTGGCCATCACATGACATCTCCTATGTCTATGTGTTTTGTATTGTGTAGAACTTTGCATGGTGCCCTCATGATGTGTATTGATGGTGTTTGCTGTTATTGGGCTGATGTAACATTCCACATGTCTATCAGTATTTTTTTACTCCATGATGCACATAAGGAGGTGAAAAGGCAGCAATATCTCTTGTTGCTTTGGTTGCTTTTGGGGGAGTTTGGCTTGTCCATATTTCATGGTGGAGATGGGGGATGGCAGCAAGAGGCCCTACTCCGGTGGTTACTATTGGGATAATATGGTTTGACATCTTTGTCTACCCATGTATCTCTATTTATTCTTTTGAATAATGTTGGAATGATGCTTGGATCCAACAAGGCCAACAGGGTTAAAGATGAGGGCATGTCAATGCTCAATATACTTCATGAAACATGGGATGAAGGAATTCTTTGTGAGATGGGACTTTTCCTTCGTGGGAAGAACCACTTTATTTTATAAATCTCATGTATTGATAATGATGTTGGACAGCATATGGTTGTCACTTGGCACTTTTTGCATCTACTTTTGTAGTTGCTTGAGGACAAGCAACATTTTTCCAGGGAGGACTGTAATATTCCCAAATTTTCACATGATATTTGGAATATTGGGTTCTTAATTTTCTCAATTAATTAAGTAAAATAAAGGGTGGAGGGACCCATAATCCTCAAGGATGAATAATATCCACTTTTGATGTGTGAATGTGGATTAATTTAACATATATCTACATAATGGAGTAGTGGAGCAACTACTAATGTGAAAGGAGTGGAGATCATGTATCATTAATGAGATAGGTCATAGAGGTTGAACCAATCAAGTGAGATCATGGATGGAATCTAATGGAAGATCATAGTGCATTCATGATGAAGTGATGGAGGAAGTAGTGCATTTAATTCACACATGATGGAGAGGATGCACATTGCATGTAGACATGATGGAGGACTTGGAGAGACCGCGCAGTCAACCATGGAGGAATGTGTCCACATGAACAGCACAGTGTAGAGGTGGGCCAGGGCTTGGGAAGGCTCACTTTGTATATAAAGGAGGTGAAGGAAACATTGGAGGCATGCTTCAGTTTATGATTTGATCATCTGTTTAGATATGGATTTGTCAGGTGACATTTCCATGCACTCTTATGTTGTTTAGCTAAGTTTGCAGTGTTGTTTATCACAAGGTGTTCCCGAGCGGGAACCCCACCCTTACCCAAGAAGGACTTGTGTGCCTACCCTGGGAAGTTTATTTTGAGCTTCCATTCATCATCGGGCATTGGTGCCACACCATTTCCACTCTTTGCAGAACACATACCTTCAGGAATTACGCAATTTCTAAAGATCAGTTTGGGAGGAGGAGGTTGTCTTCAGTATTTCAGCTAGAGAACTGGTGAAGGATTATTCTTGTCACCTTGAGCTTCAAGATAAAAATTCCTGGGGCTTCATTTCAGTTTTGGCATCAATCCAAACATTATTTACCTCCTATTAGGAGCAGTCCCATCAAGGATTACGAATCCATCATTGTAGATCCAGAGGAGGAAGAAAGTTCCTAGTATTTCAACTAGGAATCTTGTGAGGGATCATCCCCTCACCTTGCCATCACTATTTCCATCAGCCTGGAGCTTATTACAGTACATTTTAGTATGCATTGAGTCTCTCCCTCTTGTACAGTGCATTTTTTCTAGCAGCTACATTTTCAGTTGCTGCATCTTGAAGGAGGAGGAAGAAGAGACAAGATCTCAAGCTTCTAGCTTGGAGATCTGAAGGAGGGATCAGCCCTCAAAGCTTAGATATGTTTGTATAACATACTTCAGCCATATTTGGATCAGATCTAGCTTTAGATCTTCATAACCCAGTAGCCAAAGGATCAAACCCTAGGAGGGTGATTTTCCAAACTCATAGATCTGGAAAATCCTTTTTGGGTTATCTTGGGTTTCCATCACATTGGCCAGATCTCAAATATTGGCATCATCAAAGCTCCTGAGCTCCATAGATCTACATTTCCCTTTTCAACAGCTATATGTACATCATCAGCAAAAAGGGACAGCGTGATACTGCTTCCTGTAGCTCTCCTGGTATGCAGTGCTAGCTGCAGCATGTTTGCAGGGTCATTCTAGTCCATCTCTTTGGCTTGAGTGTATCATATTTTGAGCACTGTTGTATTTGCTATTCACCTCCCATATAATAAAATGGCTTAGCTTCTCTGTTATTCTATTTTTGTCTTTATATTTATTGTTTATCTTGCTGCAGTTCTCATATTGTGTTTGAGTATTACTGCATTCTCCCTTTTGGGATATTACAGTGGTATCAGAGCATGATCTTTGGCTCAACTTGTGGACACTTCATATTTTGCATCAAAAGAAGAAGCAAATAGAAGAGATCTATCATGATGGAGGATTGTATTTTTGCCACTCTTCTCTTTAGATCCCTCCAAGATCTCTCCAAGGAGGTCAATCAAATGAAGAGGGAAAGGCAAAAGGAGGATCCAAGAAGAATATTTGATGAGGAAGGTCCAAGCACTTCCTATCAGCAACAAAGAAAACCAGAGAATAATAGATCTCCTCATAGACCTACTATGCCCAATTTCTTTGAAGAAGGTGAATGGTATAGTCACGAAGAAAGAAGAAACATGGAACCTGAGCTCATGAGACTCTCAGTCTATATCTTGAAGAGTACAAAGCACAGTCCAGAGCATTCAAGGAGAAACTAACTCTCCAACAATTCTTCAAAATCAAAGAAGAAAGAGGATCCTATAGCAGCAATAGAAGAAAGAGGCACAATAAATTATATTTGCCTACATTTGAAGGATCTTCCTCAAACACTATTAAGGCTTGGAGGAAAGAGTTAGATACATTCTTCAGGCTACATCCTATAGCTGAAAGAGAGGTAGATCGCAGCACTTCATCTTTATGGTGAAGCCAATGATTGGTGGTTTGGTCACATGGAGCATGCAAAGATGACTAAATATTCGGATTTATTTCACAAGTTAAGAAATAATTTTGATATGAGAAAGTCAGATATGTGTCCAAAAGAGACATTTCCTAAGGAAGCAAAGGAGGATATCATTCATGTCACTCTGGACAAAGAGTCAGTACATCCACCACCAGCTGTAAAGGTATTTATATCTAGAGGAGAAACACTTGTTTTTTTTATATTTGCAAGATATTCTTAAGTTCTTGACACATAGAGTCCCATGCATGATTCAGGAGATGCATTAGAAAGAGGAGGAAGATTCTAGCGCTGGTACATTGATAGAGGGTTAGCCATCCCTCTCACTAGTAGTTGGAGAGACCATTTTACCGGTTGGAGGAACTCTTGTGGCCTTGCAAGAGGTTCCCACATATCAGTTGATCCAATGCACCAACTTCCATCTCATATTGTTTCAGTACCTCTTATTGAAACTTATGGGAACATGCCATCAGGGCCAATGCATAACCAAGGGTTAGAACAACATACTGATTTGAAGTAGCAACATATCACTACACAGAGGACCCTTGAGCTAATCAAGGAGGAAATGAAAATCTATCCCAGTTTTTCATTAATGAACTACATTCAACCCTTTGAGTTGAAGTGTATATTTTTAGAAGATGGGATGAGTATGATCCTATGTACAATGGCTGACTATGAGTTCAGCATTTTGCCTTACCATAAGACAGCATATGTATCACCTTGAAAATCTACAGCGCTGTTAATGAGCAACAGTGATAAGAAAAGGACCCATTCCTTATGGGAGCAATCATATGGTAGCTTCATTCATGAAGTAATGGAGATAAATATGATAGTTGGTAGACATCTTGAGATGGGAAATATTTTACCCTTTCAAGATGACTCTTTCTCAATGAGCATCTCACAGCTCAAAGAGAAACTTTTACCTACAGCAGATCCAAAACCTTATTATTTCTGGAGGGCCATTGATGAGAAGAAGGTCTCATTAAGAGATCTCATTGGAGGTGCACTTCAACATGTCATGGAGTGCAAAGTTCTTCATCAATTTGAGGAGAATGAATTTTTACAAAGTGAGGATACCATGTTTATGCATAACATAATTCATCATCCACATGGGGATGAGTAGGTGAGGATGGTAAGCAAGGGGTTGCATGACCACTTTCAGATATATGACATGGGCCAGCAAGAAGTTTGGTTATGTTGGTTTCTCTTGGGTGAGTTTGGTTACTACCCAAAGGCTCCTATTTCTTTGATCCATGCCTTGAAAAACACTCATGTAATGAAGAAGGAGGCATGGTTGCGCTGGATGCTCTTGGGTGAGTATGGTTACCATTACCACCCAATAGCTCATAATTTTTTGTCTCATGCCTTGTGTATCAATGATAGAATACAGCAAAAGAAGGCATGTTCACTTTGGTTGTCCTTGAGAGAGTTTGGCCATCACATGACATCTCCTATGCCTATGTGTTTTGTATTGTGTAGAACTTGGCATGGTACCCTCATGATGTTTATTGATGTCGTTTGCTTTTATTGGGTTGATGTAACATTCCACATGTCTATCAATATGTTTTTACTCCATGATGCACATGAGGAGGTGAAAAGGCAGCAAGATCTCTTGTTTCTTTGGTTGCTTTTGGGGGAGTTTGGCTTGTACATCTTGCATGGTGGAGATGGGGGATGGCAGCAAGAGGCCCTACTCCGGTGGTTACTATTGGGAGAATATGGTTTGACATATTTTTCTACCCATATATCTCTATTTCTTATTTTGCATAATGTGGGAATGATGCTTGGATCCAACAAGGCCAACAGGGTTAAAGATGAGGGCATGTCAATGCTCAATATACTTCATGAAACATGGGATGAAGGAATTCTTTGTGAGATGGGACTTTTCCTTCATGGAAAGAACCACTTTATTTTATGGATCTCATGTATTGATTATGATTTTGGACAGCATATGGTTGTCAGTTGGCACTTATTGGAGAAGGAGGGACATCTAACCAAACAATTGGAAGTCACTATATGCATTCTTGAGAGACAACTTTGGAACCAAAATTGCATAACACATTGCAACAAATGGAGGAGGCCTTCCTTATGTGGATGCCATTTGGAGGGGAATTGATGGATTTTCATATACTTTTGCAATTTCTTGAGGGCAAGCAACATTTTTCTAGGGAGGACTATAATATTCCCAAATTTTCACATGATATTTGGAATATTGAGTTCTTAATTTTCTTAATTAAGTAAGTAAAATAAAGGGTGGAGGGTCCCATAATCCTCGATAAATAAGATCCAATTTTCATGTGTGAATGTGGATTAATTTAACATCTATCTACATAATGGAGTAGTGGAGCAGCTACTATAGTGAAAGGAGTGGAGATCATGTCTCATTAATGAGATAGGTCATAGAGGTTGAACCAGTCAAGTGAGATCATGGATGGAATCTAATGGAAGATCATAGTGCATTCATGATGAAGTGATGGAGGAAGTAGTGCATTTAATGCACACATGATGGAGAGGGTGCACATTTCATGTAGACATGATGGAGGGCTTGGAGAGACAGCGCAGTCAACCATGGAGGAATGTGTCCACATGAACAGCGCAGTGTAGAGTTGGGCCAAGGCTTGGGAAGGCTCACTTTGTATATAAAGGAGGTGAAGGAAACATTGGAGGCATGCTTCAGTTTATGATTTGATGATCTGCTTAGATACGGATTTTTCAGGTGACATTTCCATGCACTCTTATGTTGTTTAGCTAAGTTTGCAGTGTTGTTTATCACAGGGTGTTCCCGAGCGGGAATCCCACCCTTACCCAAGAAGGACTTGTGTGCCTACCTTGGGAAGGTTATTCTGAGCTGCCATTCATCATCGGGCATTGGTGCCACACCATTTCCACTCTCTGCAGAACACATACCTTCAGGAATTACGCAATTTCTAATGATCAGTTTGGGAGGAGGAGGTTTGGGAGGAGGAGGAATTACGCAATTTCAGCTGGAGAACTAGTGAAGGATTATTCCTGTCACCTTGAGCTTCAAGATCAGCATTCCTGGGGCTTCACTTCATTTTTGGCATCAAGCCAAACATTATTGACCTTCTATCAGCAGCAGTCCCATCAAGGATTGCGTAGTCCATCATTGTAGATCCAGAGGAGGAAGGAAGTTCCTAGTATTTCAGCTAGGAATCTAGTGAGGGATCATCCCCTCACCTTTCCATCAGTGTTTCCATTAGCCTGGAGCTTATTGTAGTACATTTCAGCAGGCATTAATTCTCTCCCTCTTGTACAGTGCAATTTTCCCAGCAGTTGCATTTTCAGTTGCTACATCTTGAAGGAGGAGGAAGAAGAGACAATATCTCAAGCTTCTAGCTTGGAGATCTGAAGGAGGGATTAGCCCTCAAAGCTTAGATATGTTTATGTGACATACTTCAGCCATATTTGGATCAGATCTAGCTTTAGATCTGCATAACCCTGCATCTAAAGGATCAAACCCTAGGAGGGTGATTTTCCAAACTCATAGATCTGGAAAATCCTTTCTGGGTTATCTTGGGTTTCCATCGCATTGGCCAGATCTCGAATCTTGGCATCATCAGAGCTCCTGAGCTCCATAGATCTGCATTTCCCTTTTCAAAAGCTATATGTACATCATCAGCAAAAAGGGACAGCGCGGTATTGCTTCATGTAGCTCTCCTATTATGTAGTGCTAGTTGTAGCATGTTTGCAGGGTCATTCTAGGCCATCTCTTTGGCTTGAGTGTATCATATTTTGAGCACTGTTGTACTTTCTATTCACCTCCCATATAATAAAATGGCTCAGCTTCTCTGTATATTCTATTTTTGTCTTTATATTTATTGTTTATCTTTCTGCAGTTCTCATATTGTGTTTTAGTATTACTGCATTCTCCCTTTTGGGATATTACAGTGGTATTAGAGCATGATCATTGGCTCAATTGTTGGACACTTCATCTTTTGCATCAAAATAAGAAGAAAATAGAAGAGATCTATCATGATGGAGGATTGTAGTTTTTCCACTCTTCTCTTTAGATCCCTGCAAGATCTATCCAAGGAGGTCAATCAAATGAAGAGGGAAAGGCAAAAGGAGGATCCAAGAAGAATATTTGATGAGCAAGGTCCAAGCACTTCCTATTAGCAACAAAGAAAACCAGAGAATCATAGATATCCTCATAGATCTACTATGCCCACTTTCTTTGAAGAAGTTGAATGGTATAGTCATGAAGAAAGAAGAAATATGGAACCTGAGACTCATGAGACTCTCAGTATATATCTTCAAGAGTACAAAGCATGGTCTAGAGCATTCAAGGAGAAACTAACTCTCCAACAATTCTTCAAAATCAAAGAAGAAAGAGGATCCTATAGCAGCAATAGAAGAAAGAGGCACAATAAATTCTATTTTCCTACATTTGATGGATCTTCCTAAAGAACTATTAAGGCTTGGAGGAAAGAGTTAGATGCATTCTTCAGGCTACATCCTGTAGCTGAAAGAGAGGTTGTTCAAATTGCAGCACTTCATCTTTATGGTGAAGCCAATGATTGGTGGTTTGGTCACATGGAGCATGCAAAGGTGAATAAATATTCGAATTTATTTCAGAAGTTAAGAAAGAAGTTTGATTTGTGAAAGCCAGATATGTGTCCCAAAGAGACATTTCCTAAGGAAGAAAAAGAGGATATCATTCATGTCAATCTAGACAAAGAGTCACTACATCCACCACCAGTTGCAAAGGTACTTGTATCCAGAGGAGAGACACTTGAATCTTTGCAAGATAGTCTTAATTTCTTGACACATAGAGTCCCATGCATGATTCAGGAGATGCATGAGGAAGAGGAGGAAGATTCCAGCTTCGATACATTGATAGAAGTTCAGCCATCCCTCTCACTAGTAGTTGGAGATACCATTATACCGATTGGAGGAACTCTTGTGGCCTTGCAAGAGGTTCCCACATATCATTTGATCCAAGGTATGCACCCACTTCCATCTCATATTGTTTCAGTACCTCTTATTGAAACTTATGGGAACAAGATCTTGAAGGAGGAGGAAGAAGAGACAATATCTCAAGCTTCTAGCTTGGAGATCTGAAGGAGGGATCAGCCCTAAAATCTTAGATATGTTTGTATAACATACTTCAGCCATATTTGGATTAGATCTAGCTTCAGATCTACGTAACCCAGCAGCCAAAGGATCAAACCCTAGGAGGGTGATTATCCAAACTCGTAGATCTGGAAAATCCTTTCTGGGTTATCTTGGGTTTCCATCACATTGGCCAGATCTCGAATCTTGGCATCATCAGAGCTCCTGAGCTCCATAGATCTGCATTTCCCTTTCAGCAACTATATTTACATCATCAGCAAAAAGGGACAGCGCAGTATTGCTTCCTGTAGCTCTCCTGTTATGCAATTCTAGCTGTAGCATGTTTGCAAGGTCATTCTAGGCCATCTCTTTGGCTTGAGTGTATCATGTTTTTAGCACCGTTGTACTTGATTTTCACCTCCCATATAATAAAATGGCTCAGCTTCTCTATATATTCTGTTGTTGTCTTTAGATTTATTGTTTATCTTCTGCAGTTCTCATATTGTGTTTAAGTATTGTTGCATTCTCCATTTTGGGATATTACAAAGAACTCCAGATATTGACCCTGTCCAGCAAGAGATATATGATTACATTGAATCTTTGGAAATAAGAAATATAGAAAAGACATCAATTCATAATGAACAACCGTCTAGTCCACAAGAACCTCTAGTGAATACTCTAAAATAAGAAATTTTTGAGCCAGAGATACAAAATAGGCATATAAAACAGTAAAAAGAAGCTCTGAAGATTCAGAACCAAATTGACAAAAAAATCAATGACAACACTATTCTACATATGGGGTAATGGTTCAAAAAGAACAAGAAATTAAAAAAGAGGAACAGATACTTGAACAGGAAAATCATAAATTTGAAGTACAAACTTCTTATGAATAAACCAAGAGTAGAAGTGACTTCAAAGAGGGGAAAGAAGATGAAATTGGATGTCCTGGCAGAGGTGTCAGAACATATGCAAGAATAAGGTGAAGAATCACAATTTTTAAATTGCATGAGGACATGTAATGGTCTCCTAGTGTGGGTATGTTGAGCCTCAAGACTGTCTTTATTTTTTACATCTATCTCACCATTTTTCCTTCCTTTTTGACATAATTCATAAACCTAATCAGTGTTAATTGATACATTTTCAGTCTGAAAAGGAATTTAAATTATTTCTGATTTATATTCTAATGTTTCTTATTATTTGAATTAATTTTGTATTTAGCTACAGAATTCATGCAATTTTGTAGCTAATCTCTGTTTCTTCAGCTACTTACATTGTTTGACAGGTTCTAAAGATGAAGGAGAGGAGCGAAGCATATGGGTAGTTTTGAAATGATCCATATATGGATTTTGTCCTACTCACCTATCCAAAATCGAGGGAAATAACGCCTAAAATCATGGTCAAAGGATTAGTCAAACAGAATGTCGAGACTAGCAGACGAGAAGTTGGAAGCTTCACGATTTTCTCTCCACATAGAAAATCGTGAAAGATATGAAGACCACAGTCCTGTTTAGAATTCTATTCTAAGTTTCGTTAATATATTTAGGAGAGATCATCTCAAACAGTTGAATTTATTTTTTTATAAATACCAGGTTGTTTTGAATTGGAGATAAGTTTAATTTATGTAATATTGCTACACAGCGAAACTCTATTTTTATTAATGCAAGGAGAAGGCAAGTTCAAGACCATTGATGCATAATTAGTCAAAAGTAATTCTTCAAGCCATTTTTTTGCAGTGGGCCCCTACACAGAAAATTTTTCGTAGCATAAATTTATGTTGCTTTCTATTTTAATTTTCCATTACCGCATAGATTTAATTGTTGAGTTTTTCATTAGTAAAATGTTGTGTTTTCATGAGATGAATGTTGTATCTTTTGCATAGTTTAATGCTTCAAGTGTTTCGATTTCCTGAAATATATTGATGTCATAATATTGTTAACATATGGAATGAATCTTTGTTTTTCATTTTTTTACACAATAATCATATATCTCAGAACATACAAGCATTTTACCTTTGCGCAGTAGGAAGAATACTATGTTTTCCTTCTTAGTTCAATTATCCTTTCGATTTACACAGCATAGTCATTTAGATTGGATCTTGATAGGTGTAATATTTATATTTCATAGAATTTAGAATAGAATGCTTTGTTTCAATAGTAAATATAATTAGAATTAGTTTAATACTCTGTTTTTCATAGGATTAATTTAGATAGTTTTCATTTGATAAATAGAGTGAAGTTTTTAATACATATTTTTATAGGACTTAATCATAGTTTGTATTGATGCTTTGTTCAGATTTAGAAGAAATTTAAGTAGATAATCTCATTCTTTAATTCAATAGGTTTAGAAGTATTTTTTTAGACATTTTAAAGATAATTGCCGGCATAGAATAATCTAACATAGAATTAAACACGGTTTCTTTTTATGCAATATAGATTTGTTTTAGATCAGTTTTATTTTTTAATTTTACATTTCCTTTTCTTCCTTCTTGAGTTTATTTTCCATTTTCTAGTTATTAGAATATTTTCTTTAGAGTAATTTATAGATCAATTTCCTTCTTAGATTAATATTAAACATTTGCTTTCCTTCCTTCTTAAGTTTATTTCTCAAGCATTAAAACTCTTCTAGATTCATTTACTTTCTTGCTTTTAGATTTCATTCATACAAAATCTCTAGAATACAAAAATATTGAAGTTTCTCTTATAGTTCTTTCAAAATCAATTGTTCTTCTTTCACAATTTTAATCATAGGCTTTTAGTTAAGTTTAGATTTCATTCCTTGGATCAGTTCTTAGTTTTCCAATTTCATTTAAACATTTAAGATAAACATAAAACCCCCTAGAAACGACACATAAAATCTACACAACGAAGTAAGAATGATAGGCTTCTAGCATATATAGTGCACTTGCGCTTCACAAGATTACTAACTCTGGTCGATAATTTATGATATTAATTTAAGACATTAAATTGACTAAATAGTTTGTATTGAGTCGGCATTAGTAGATATATGTAATTAAGAAAATTTCAAGGTAGTGTGCTCACAATTTTGCCTGGTCAATTTTGTGGTTTATCTGTGCTCTCTCATGTTGACAAGTGAATGGTTGGTTAGATTTAGCTCGTGCTCTGACTAAATATGCATAAAAATCTTACTGTCAACTTTTTCCTGTACATGTTTGTATTTCCATCATTTACATGAGTTTTGATGGAATAAAACAATATCTACCATTAGATAGTTAGTAATAACTTATTGGCCTTAAAGGAGCTTCTTGTAGAGATATAAATGAAGTAAACAAAAGGCTATAAAATATTACTGTCACACAACCTATTAGCTTTGTAACCTATCCTATTTTATATGTTGGAACAGCCTTGCCTTGTGTCGGGCATTGTTAAGCTTTGCACTGACTAACAGGAACCTACTTTTGTCATATATGGGTCTTATTCCCTTTTTTCATGCAATATAATGTGTTATTAACTTATTTATAAATTTATTTATATATATAAACATATGTGACGTTCCCAACTCGTTCGTTCCAAACTTGTTTGACTATGATCGTGCAAAAGCAATTTTTTTAGGACCAAATTAAATCGGTCGTATAGTGCCCTAAAGCAATTGTTAATTTTTTTTTAAGGATTGAAAAAGGGTCATATAGATTAGTCTGTATGTTGTATAGGGGTTGAATAAATTATCCGCAAGTGACAAGGTTGATTCAGTCATGGAAAAATAGAGTGGTTGAAATAAGGTTCAAACCCTACTGCCAATAGGAAAAGAAAACTACACAAAGAAGGGGTGGCTGAAATTCCGTTTGGTAGAAAATGATCTACCAGCATCACCATGAATAAGCACGTATTTTCAAGTGTAGTTTTGCAGGAGAGGTGGGAAGGTATGGTCGACAGTAGTTAGTGGAAGAATTTTGGCCTGCACGCAAGGCCGCACTCGAAAAAAACAAAACCAAAAGAAGCATAAGGTGGAAACTGACTAAGAAGGAAGAAAAATGGGCTAGACTAGTTGACACCACTCAGCCGTTGAGAAATCATGAGGGAAAAGACACACAAATGACCAATAGAAGGGAAGTTGTCAGCATATTTAGTTTGTGGATGGAGGAGTGCTATCAGAGCCAACTAGACTTGTGTTAGTGCAAGTTTAGTAGCCACCACACATGTGGTCGAGTAGCCTAGTTGAAGCCGCAGTGATAGGTCGTTAGGAAAAAATCGATCGATAATTCTAGCAATTGCAATTGACAAGCGGGGAAGTGCATAGATCGTAGTCATAAGTAATTAGGTGGGTTTTCGGGTCAGGTGCAGGAGCCTGCATTAAACTTCCTGCGCCTACATCCAAAATATTCTTGCCTTCAAAATGGTGCACGTTCTCAAATATAGTTCTTTAATAAGCATACATCCTCACGTGCCACATTTGGGAAAAGAGTTGTAGGGAATCTCCACAATTCCCTCATTACCCATGTCTTTCCTTGTACCAAATCACTAACATTCGTGCATAGTCTTTACTAAATAGTAGATATTTTCTCTCTTGAACATCTCATAATTATAATGAACAATTGCCTCAAGATGTTATTTATCAACGCATTAAGGGAATTTTGAGGTCTAAATTGAGCCTCCTAAGAAAAATGTACAACAAAAATAAAAATTATAAGAACCAGTAGGATTCAAGATGATGATATCAATCATGGGGGATAATTCATCATTTTTAAGTAAAAGAGTAAAAAGATTAAAAAATAATAAAATAATAAAACTACTTTCTAAACTCGTATTTTCAGCATATCTCCCAAATTTTTTACTCAAATTTCAATTGGGAGTACTCGTTGGATGCAAAATTTAATTCCTCATCCAAGGAGTACCTATGTTGCATACTTTTGATGGACCCTGCTACATTAAAAATTTAGAAATACATGAAAAACGTGATTGCAATCATGTTTTTCATGTATTTCTCATTTTTCATGTAGAAGGATCCATCAAAAGTATGCAACATGGGTACTTCTTTGATGAGGAATTAATTTTTTCATCCAAAGAGAACTCCCGCTTGAAATTTGAGTAAACACTTTGGGAGATAATTTGAAAATACGAGTTGAAAATATATTTTTTCTTTTTGCCTTCTAAAATTTGATGATGTAATCAAATCTTATTTTATTATTTCCACTATTATTTTATAATTTCTTTAGGAGGCTAATTTTAGACCTCAAAATTCCCCTAATGAACTTTTCCTTATGAGAAGGTGTCTCATCTTGAGGAGAAATTTGCTCATCAACAGACCATTTTGAGGGAATTAATAAAGAGGATGATAAAATAAATTTAAGAGAGATAGTCAAATATGACTTCATCTTTCCCCATTTTTGTAGGTGAGGTGGGTAATGAGGCATTAATGGATCAAATATCAAAGGAATAATTACAAACAATTTTGCACTTTTTCCAAAAGTATAATAACCCTCAGCCACTTCGCGGGACAATAGAATTCTTCTAAGGGTTCCATGACTTCCTTCAAACATACCAACTAATAATTGCTGACAAATTAAAATACACAGGGAGGATTTGGGAGCTTTCAATTCAACATTTCAGGCTTTAATCCCAAAAATTACACAATAATGAGATGGTTTCAAACCCATATCACTATGTAATTGCATCTACAAAATCATTGCAAAAATTATTGCATGTAGGGTCAAAATCCACTAAGTTGATTCCATGTCATTAGAACAATTTTGCATCCTTCCTGGGAAACAAATCCATTACAGAATTGGAGTATCCCAAGAAGGAATTTATAACATCAAACCAAAAAATTACAAGTAATGTTAGTGAGTTTGTCTTTCCAAGGCATATGATAGAGAAAAATGGCTTTATTTAGGGGTACTCATCCATATAGGGTTCAATGTGTAATTGGTTAACTAGGTAATGAATTGTCTTTCCTCAATATATTTGAAATTCTAATTAATGGATCATCCAATTCTTATATCATGTCTATAAGAGACCATGGGTAGGTATGACTAATGGCTCCTCTGTTATTTTTTACGGTAGAGTAGGTGGTCTCAACAGAGTTATAACAGAGTCAAAAAGAACTATAAGCTTGAAAACAATACAAATAGGAATTTCCCTAAACTTGACATATTTACTCAGATATGTTGATTATGTTTTTATTTTGGGTGATAGGACAAAGGCAGATGCAATTATGTTGAAGGACCCCGCCCTTGAAGAACTGAAATTCCTACATTAAAAACTACCAGCAACTGAGGAGCTACAAGAATCAACACCGTCCTTAATTTGAACCTAAATAGTTGTATTATCTCCGAGTATTTCCCTAATCACAGTGACTAGTGGATTCTCCTCATGGATTATTTAATCCACAAAATGTATTCCTACATTTGAATCTTGGGAAAAAAAAATATAATTGTTATCATTTAAATTATCCATATCTCTTGGAGCCCAAAAATCCATTTTCTTTGGATAATCTTTATCTATAACCTCAAAAGCAACCCTATTATAAGTTGAAGGACCATTATGTCCTCTTAAGTCTTTACAAAGTATAATGGAATGAAATTGGGTGAAGACCATATCCAGGTTTACCATGTGAGAACCTGGGTTCATTGAGATGACGACCTTGGTTTGAAGATATCCACCATACAAACTAGGACCACCCATACTTATCGTTTCCATCTCTCTTTCATCATCAAGATTAACATATTGAGGATCTATAACCCGTGGAGGCCCATGATAGTCATTGCAATGTAATTTATTAGAATACATGCCATTACTTATTGTGAGATTTACCACATCCGAAAATGGCATCATTCACATCATTTTGAAGAAGTCTACAAATTAGGTCAACATAATTTTTTTCACATTTACAACTTCCCTCACATTTGTTGGTTATTGAAGCTCGAGCACTTTAATAACAAAAATAGGAAAATTCAAACAACAAAAATGGTCCACTCTCTTTTCATTTGCTAATATTATAATGAAGTTTTATTAGAGACACCGTTTGTTTGTTTGTTTTGTTTAGAAAAGGTTTTGCTCTTGGTTTTATGTGACTTTCAATTTATCATATGTAGCATGTTCAAAAATGGGAAAGAATAATGTGTGACATTTATCTTGCAGAAATTGAAACTAAATGAAAGGATACATATTTTAACCAAGCTACAGTTCACTTTGGTAAAGGCGGAGAAACATCTTAAAATGTTTCTTAAGAATACACCATATACAAAGTTTGAACATAAGTAATATATGCATTTTTATTTGTAGATATGTTATTTTTTCTACCCAAGATATCACAACAAGAAAAATATTGATATTGTAGAAATTGTTTGAGGAACTCATTGAGATCAATTTTTCTGATGTCCTACTTGATTGATACTTTTTCAAATGTCAGGAAGGCTTTAAATATGAATTAATATGTTCATGAAACAAATCAGATTCAAATTTTATAGATATAAAAGATAAAACAAATGTTTATGTCTTTGTTTGATTATTGCTTGACTTTGTTGTGGGTAGGTTACAGGAAATGTGATTGGAAAAAGTATGGGGAGACAATGCGTAACATGTCTTGGATATGGTTCTTTCATTGTTAGAGATCGCTTAGCCACCTGAGCCATCAAGTTTGGAAATGTTTTTGGTAGGAATTCCTATGGTTTTTAATGTTGTGATAATTTCACCTCATGGTTATTTTGGGTAAGAAAATGTTTTAGGAATGCGAGAAACAACAACGGTGGACAAGTAAATAATTTTTTTATAATTTCAATTTCCATTCCATGATATCCTCTCTTTATTGTTTGATTGTATTTTGGACGTTTCTTTTGATTTTGTTGTCTTTTAACTATGAAATTGAAAATACTTAATATCATGTCCATTTAAACAACAACCAAACCTTGAAGATGAAATTAGTATTACATTAAATTGATTAGAATCCTTGGTTACTATCAAAAAATGTTACTTTCATGTTGTTATTTGAGTACATGTTGTTTATATACTTGACCAAGTTCATGCGTTAGAAAATGAAATGTTGTTGTGAATAAAATGACAAGGATTAAACATCACACCTCAGATTATTTGTTTTCACACATTATCTATAGCTTGAGCTTTTTAGCATATAATTTAGTTGACATGATTTTTCCTAAGCTTTCCTTGAAATTTGAATACTAAGTTCCTAAGGTGTTCTTTTCTATATATGGTGACATTTTATTTGCTTTGTTTACACAGGTTATATGGCCACATTATAGTGGCCATTATTGCCCCACTGAAGAAAATTTGTTCGAGTTTGTTACTTGTATGGGGGAAAATGGCTTTGACATTATTGATGTTGAGTTATATGTTGTATAAACTATTTATAGCCTAATTTGTTTGATATTCTAGTGTTCATTGTCTTTCATGTCTTACACTCTGCATTTTATCTTCTTTTGTTTTCAGAAAATGAACTCAGTGTTGATGGTAAGAAGTAGGAACTGAAAAAAGAGGGGAGCAATAACATTGGAGCGAAAAATGCAAAAAGAGAGAGGAGAAATGGTCTGGTGATACCCTTAGAGCTAATATCCTGCATAAGACACACATATAAATATTGATGGTCAAGTCTTCAGAGTTGGTGAATTCACCTACAATGCCTTGACAGCACAACGATAATGCTTTGAAGTGATGAAACATCATTTCATGTGTAAATTGTAGTCCAACCAATATTAAGTTGGAAACTCATATTGTAATACTTTAACATTTCATATAATATAATTTATGTGGTTGAAATTATTTATAGTTGCACCTGATATTGTTTTATTTTCTCTTTTCACTATTAATCCATGATATAATCCTTCTTTCAATCCTTCATTCAACAACATGTCCTGAAGATGGATCCCCCTTGGGATTCGAAACGTCGACGAATGTTATATAACATTGTGGATAATCTGCAGAGCTCTTCAATAGTATTGTAATTAACATATGCAACTTTGTGTTTTCATATTAGATGCACATGCACATTGTATGACATTTTTAAAATCATACAAATTAATTTATGTTGATTAATAATGAACACAAAATCAATTTAAAACTACTAAATTAGTAGTTTATATTGATTAATGATGGACACAAATAAAATGAATATATGACTAAATTAGTCATTTATAATTATTATTAATGAAAGTAAATGAAATGAATATAAACTACTAAATTAGTCGTTTATATAATGAATATGAAACTACCAAAAAAAGATAAATGACTACTGCAAATGATAAATTTGTGATTACAAATGACAACTAAATTTTTCATATATACGACTATTAGTAGCTAATTTACAATATCTTATAACACAACCAAAATTTAGTCATATTTCTTTGGTCATTAATTGGTTTCAAATGATGACTAAAATTTGCATAGATATGACTTAGTAGCTAATTTACAGTATCTCATAACACGACCAACATTTTGGTCATTAATTGGTTTTATCAGGTGATCATATAGTAATATATTTTGTTGTATATTTGGTCATTAATTGTGACAATTAATGACCAAATCAATGATTAAATCAATGACCAAATCAATGACTAAATTAATGACCAAATCGGTGACTAAATTAATGATCAAATATATTACTAGAAAACAAAATTAAGATAACCAATTAATGACTAAGCTAAAAACGACTAAAAGTTAGTCGCATTATAAGATACTATAAATTAGCTACTATTGGTCACCGACCAAAAAATAGTCGTTTATATGCAAATTTTAGTCTTTTTTTTAGAAACTAATTAGCCATTTTGTACTAGTGCATAGGAAATAATACATGTAGTATGTTACCTGCGAGTATTCTTGTTGAAGTTGCTAGATCCTGCTTTTCCTTGCTTGATCCTTGTTTTCCTTTCCTTTCTTGTCCTTCCTTTGCTTACTTCATCCTCCTTGGAACAATGCTAAACTACTCCAAGAAAACTATATCCAAGATTATGAGAGAGAGAGAGAGAATAATGAGAGAGCTCCAAATCTGAACTGACAAAAGGTACCAACTAATCCTCAGAAGCCTTCTTATCAATGAGGCCTCGATTTTCTTCATTTTCCATTATTTTCCTTCATTTTCCTCCTCACATGCAACCTGTGAACTTTTACCTTCCTTTTCTCCTAATTTCCTTTATTTTCATAAATAAATGTGCCAAAAATACTTTTTTCCTCTTTAATGCCTTCTCATTTTCCATTTCCATTTTTCCTTAGCCATAAGCACATATTGAGTGATTCCCACTAGGATATTTTTCCCAACGTTCAGCTTGGAATAAGTGTCCTTGAACCATGGTCTTATTTTTGCCTTTATTAACTTTTATTAATTGAAATTTTTCCAGGGTATTTTACAGAACCCCCCCTCCCCCTTGGGGAACACCGTCCTCAGTGTTAAACCACATCTACACCTCATCAAAACCGCTAAAAAGCAAACATACTTCTCATGGAGTTTTATATTAGCTCGTTGCAGTATTTACAATGAATGAGCCGCTCAAAAGAAAAACCATGATAACATGACCATATAACATCCATACCAATTATTGGAGCTTTGTGAATTATCTCATGGCGGTAGTTGCATCCATATAAATAAGTACATATACCAAAACATCATCAAAACATATGACAAACAAATACCAACACCGAACCAAAACTGCTTTGCCTCAACCAGAAAACAATGAAAGATACATGCAGGCCTGCATCTGATCTATCATCTCCCATGTAGCTTCATTGGGCCCAAAGTTCTTCCACTGCAGTTTAACTTGCTTGATGGTTCTGTTCTTGAGCATGATCTGCTTCCACTGCAATATGCACTGAGATTCCGGCTATAATTATCCTTCTTGCTCCACCTGCAATACAAACCAATCAATAACATGATCAATAATTTCAAAGTAATGAAACATGAAATACATCATGGACTTTCATTTTTGGAGGCAATGCAAGTCGATAGTGTTGATTTGTGGTTGTCATTGATGTCAACCCAAGCAGCACCAGGGACTACCCTGATCTTGCATGTGAATTTTGACCTACCAAATTACTATATTCTGAGTCAATGATATTTTGGATGGTTTCTAATTTTCGAGATGTTTCCTTTGATATATGTCACACCACGTAATTCTTCACGGTTTGAGAGATATTCATGTTTGAAGTTAGTAACCCCAGTTAGTGGGCTAAAACCCCATCGGGTTGTGGCATGACACTAATCATTGGTTGTGGTCATTGAACAGTAAATAATTAATAAGTTTTAAGCTTCAAAAATCTCTCCCACATTCACTTGTTGAAGACCCTCTCAACCTAAGAATTTATATAAATTGTGATCCTCATATCCTCCTCATGTAGGGATTTCGCTACTTGAAACAGGTCATCGTGGAATTTTCGCTATAAAAATTTTTCTGCGAAAGTTCTGAAGCTGAAATATTTATCATGTGAAGCCAAAATCCTGAGGAAGCTTGTGTAAAAATTTCAGATCATGGTTTGCAATATTTTCGGAGATATGATATGTGGAAGTTAGGGTTTTTGCAAGCTCCAGAAATTCATCTCAAAGAAGTTATATTGGGAAAATCATCATAACTCTGTCTCTGCGCATTGGATTGGAATTCTATAAGAAGTGGTGGATAGTGCACGGACTGTAGTTTTCTGTGTATCAATTTCAAAGCCGAAGGAGGAAACAGTGACACGTGGCACGTCATACAGGTTTGCTCTACTGAAATAGTCCATAATTTGGTCATTGTGAGAGATTGGGCATAACTTTGCCTTGAAGAATCAAAATTGGGTCAGACTTGTGGCATTGGAAAGAAGACTCAGAGGGATACTACAGGACCGAAAATCATATATTTGGGATCTGAAATAACACAGATACACTAAATTCAATATCGAGCTCATAGAGGGCAAGAAAAAGCTAGATCATGTGTTTTCAAGGGCTGCAAAGGACCAGACTTTCTAGGGTAGCAAAGCAAAGCAAGGTGCAGAAAATTGATGCAGTAGAGGTAAGCTCCTGGTAAGTATATTTTGTATATGCATTTTCATCTCTTAATTGCATTAGGTTCTTTGTATTCTAATTTTTTTATTTTTTTTTAGCACTGACATATGCTCTGTAGGATGAGGTAAGTTTTGCTATTATCATGTCATGGGTATTTCCTTGAATAATTTTTGCAGGTATTATATATTCATCAAGATAATAGACAATTCATGATCTAATGTTCTGAAGAGTGAGAAAGGGTAGCATGACAAGAGCAACAATCAAGGTGCAGAACAGTAGCAAGAAGTTCACCACATGAAGTCTTCAAGTGGGCGGCACTGCATACAGTCATTCTAAAGGTATCCTTGTACTGAGTCATTGTAAAAGAACCATTGTAAAATTTGTACAAGTGTATATCTACCAAGAATTGAAGAGGCAGTTTTGGGAGTTCTAGGATCATCATTAGGCGGTTGTGTCATTTTTGGGTTATGGTCTAGTGTGTCTTCTTCTTCTACATCATTCTATATCATTGTAAAGTGGACCATTTTCCCTGGTATGGGAGTCCATTCTTCTTTTATTATTCTATAGGGTGGTAGGGTGGTGCTAGGTTGGTGCATGAAGTCACCAACAGGTTCAAGCCTATGAAAACTTCAGGTTGGTAGGGTGCTGCTAGGGTGAGTTGTAGCTCATTGGGTGTTGGGGCATCTGTTCAGTTGACTATTGAAGAATCTCGGGCGTTGGAGCGTCCATCCAGTGGGAGATGGAGAAGAATTATTTTCTATATTCTAGGAAGTTGGAGCTTTCTTTTCAATTGGAGTTGAATATTAAAGAATTATTAGAAAAGCATTCAGGTGGTTTTTTTCTCGAAGGGGGTTTCCACCTTAAAAAATGTGTGCATTTGTGTTCCTTTTGTTTACTGTTGTCATTGTACAAACACTGATAATAATTGAAGATTAACTAATGCTCTGAAATGTTAATAATAATACTAATTGAAAGGAATATTGATTCACCCCCCCCCCTCAGTATTTCCAACAATTAGTATTAGAGCTTGGTTCCTTCAATAGCAGTTTAACAATTGGAAGGACGTCATGGAGCATACCAGGAATAGTGTACCTTTGTTCAATGAAAATAATTATGCACTCTGGAAAGGAAGAATGGAGGCATGTCTCTTGGCGCAAGGTTACAAATTATGGGACACTGTTCAAAATGGCTTTACATCAACCTCGGATGAACAAGGTAAGAATAATTTGGTAAATGATGCAAAAGCAAAGAATATTATTATCAGTGGACCTATTGAATCTTTTCATCATAATGTGTTGGATTGTAAAACCGCCAAAAATGTATGGGACAAGCTTGAGAATATATATGCAGGTGACTCAAATGTCAAATAAGAAAAGCTTCAAATCTATAAAGAAAAAATTGTGCAACTCGGAATGAAAGAAGATGGCAACATTGTTGCATAATTCCAACACGTTGATGAAATAACCAACACTCTGGAAGGATTGGGAGAGCCTGTTGATGAGAAGACTATTATACGAATATTCTTAGAACGTTACCTGGGAGATTCAACCCAAAGGTATCAGTCTTAGAATACAGTGCAAATCTGGACAAACTCAGCAAAGAGGAATTACATGAGGTTCTCATAGCATATGAAATGAGACTTGATGAAGAAGAGGGCACTTCACACCTAGAAACTGCGTTCGATGCATCTAAGAAAACCAATAAGGACAAACAACCTTCAAAGGCAAAGACCTGCACCTGAAAGTGTGAAGAAAAGGAAGATGATGAAGAAGGTCTTTCAGATGGATAATATGCTCACTTTATGAGACAACTAAAAATTGGTAAGGAAAAATTCAAAGGTAAACTTCCATTGATATGTTTCGGTTGCGGTGAGGTTGGGCATTTCACAGCAAAATTTCTGAGCAGAAGTGATGTCAACTCAAAAGGAAATAAAGGCTTAAAGAAATTCAACAAGCAAGGAAAAAGGAAAGGATTCAAAAGGAACTTTCTCTCTAAAGAATATATCTCATCATCCGATGAAGATAGTGACGGTGAAGAAGAAGCTAATGATAGAGTATTGTTTATGGCCAAGCACAATAAACAAGAGGTATCAAACAACGAAGAAGAAGGGTTGACCATAAAATAATTTTCTAAGGAGGCAATCAGGCTTATAAAAGAGCTCAAGGTTGAGAAGATCTGTTCCAATACTCTTGAAGAACAAGTTCAAGGTCTCAAAATTAAAGTTGAAGAACACAAATGTATTGAAGAGTCACTTCAAAAGAAGTTGGAAGAAAGCAACCAAGAAAGGGAACCATTAGAAACTGAAGTAGTCTCGCTGTGTAAGGAAGTGAAGAAGGGAAAAATTGTCCAAAATTATGCCAACAACTCAAGGGCATTGGAAGAACTCATCAACAATCAACGATATTACAATGAAAAAATTGGCCTTGGTTACAAAGAAGAAGAAGCAAGACCTTCTACAACAAAATACAATGAACCTACGAGATCTAACATGCATGTAGACTTCATTGGACAAGATTCGCAAGAAGAGCCTTGGAAGACAATTCCCCGACGAAGAATTCCATCCAGGTACCAACATATTTTTCATGGCTATTGTTATTCATGTGGAAAATTTGGTCATAAAGTTGTAGAATATCGCAATACCCTAGGAACCAATACAATTCCAGGAGATCTGTCAAATATGAACCTCCCAGGGCTCAAAGAAACATCAATAGATTTGAACATTTAAGAAATAATATGGAATGTTACAAATGTCGAAACTTTGGGCACATAGACAGAGACTGCAGACCTGAAAATCCTCTAGAAGAATATTTGAAGCCACAAAACGAACGAACATGGAAGAAGAAGAAGACTGATAATTGTGCTCCCACTCTCAAGGCTCAAAAAACAAATATGTGTGGTATGTTGATAGCAGTTGCTTAACGCATATAACTGGAGATAGAAAGAAATTTGTATCTCTAAAAGAGAAGAAGGATGGAATTGTATCCTTTGTTAATGATGGATCTTTAAATGTTATAGGATCAGGTACCGTTACTCTCGAAAGCAAAGATGTTCTAGTCAATAATGTTCTATTGGTTGAAAACATGAATCAAAATCTTCTCAGTGTTGGACAAATGTGTGATCAAGGACACACAGTGCTATTCAACTCCACAAAATGTGAAATCGGGAAAGGCGGGTATGGTAAAATTGTGGCTACAGCAAGTCAAGCTCCAAACGACATATATGTTCTGGATGAAGCAACTAAAGCATGTCTACTAGCTAAAAAAGATAAAATTTGGTTATTTCAGAAACGAATGGATCACATAAACTTTGACAATCTTGTCAGGATAAGAAAAAAGGAAGCAGTACGAGAAATGCCGGAAATCTCAAAACCTTCCAACACACTATGTGAGGCATGTCAGCACGGAAAACAGACAAAAGTTGAATTTAAAACAAAAGAACACTTTGCATCACATCCATTGGAATTGATACATACTTATCTATGTGGTCCTGTGAGAACAAAAGGCTTAGATGGAGAATTATATTTCATGTTAATGGTAGATGACTATAGCAGGATGACAGCTGTCAGTTTCCTAAAGAAAAAATCTGAAGCATTTGAGTGCTTTAAGATCTACAAGGAGTTGGTCAAAAATGAAACTAATTTGAAAATAAAGTGACTAAGATCAAATAATGGTGAAGAATTCACTTCCAAATTATTTTAGCAATATTGTGACGAAAATGTAATAAAAATACAATTTTCAACAACACGAACACCTTAGCAAAATGGAGTTGCTAAAAGAAAGAACAAAACCATACAGGAAATGGGTAGAACAATGTTGAAGGACTCAAAATTGGATGAAAATTTTTCAATTCAAGCAATTGATATGGCAGTCTTCATTATCAACCAAAGTCTTCTCAGAAATAATTGCAACAAGACCCCATATGAATTATGGAAAGGAAAATCGGCTAATGTAAAATATTTCAGAATATTCTGAAGCAAATGTTATATCAAAAGAAAATATCAAAATTTGGGTAAATTTGAATCATGTTTTGATGAAGGTATCTTTGTTGGTTACTCATGCAAAAGAAAGGTCTATAAATGCTATAATCTAAGACAAAAATATATAGTCGAGAGCATAAATGTTACATTTGACGAAGATGGTGTTCTAACGAATAATGATGAGGACCTAGAATCTTTGAAACTTGAGACAGAGGATAAAAAAGGCACAGAGAAAATTCTAGAACAAGAAGCAACTGTCAACCAAGAAGAAGTAAATAATGATCATCAAGATCATATACAGGAACAACAACAAGAAGCTCTTCCAAAGAGAAAAAAAGAATGGATTCAAAAAAACCACCCATCAAATCAAATCATTGGTGACATAAATGAAAGTCAACAGCTTCGTTCATCACAACAAGCTCACATTGCTTTTCTAGCAACCTTTGAGCCTAGTAGTTTTGAGGAAGCCAACCAGAATGAACATTGGGTAGCAGCTATGAATGAATAATTGGATCAAATCGAGAAGAATAACACCTGGGAATTAGTTCCACGACCAAAAGATAAAAATGTCATTGGGCATAAATGGGTGTTCAGGAAAAAATTGAATGAAGATGGACAGGTTACCAGAAACAAAGAAATATTTTTAAGCTCCTAAAATCCCTCCCATGCTCACTTTTTGAAGACCCTATCAACCTAAGCATTTATATAAATTGTGATCCTCATATCCTCCTCATGTAGGGATTTCGCTATTTGAAACAAGTCATCGTGGAATTTTCGCTATAAAGTTTTTTCTACGAAGGTTCAGAAGCTGAAATTTTTATCACATCAAGCCAAAATCGTGAGGAAGCTCGTGTAAAAATTTCAGATCATTGTTCACAATATTTTCGAAGATATGATCTATGGATGTTAGGGTTTTGCAGGCTCCTGAACTTCTCTCAAAGAGGTGACCTTGGGAAAATCATCATAACTCTCTCTCTGAGCATCGGATTGGAATTTTGTAAAAAGTCGTGGATATTACATGGACTGTAGTTTTCTTTCTATCAATTTCAGAGCTGAAGGAGGAAACAGTGACACATGGCATGTCGTACAAGTTCGCTCTATTGAACTATTCCATAATTAGGTCATTGTGAGAGATTGGGCATAACTTTGGCTTGAAGAATCCAAATTGGGTCAGACCTATGGCATTGGAAAGAAGACTCAAAGGGCTACTAAAGGACCAAAAATCACATATTGGGGATATGAAATAACAGAGATACATTAGATTCAATATCGAGCTCCTATAAGGAAAGAAAAAGCTAGATCATATGTTGTCAAGGGCTGCAAAGGACTAGACTTTCTAGGGCAGCAAAGCAAAGAAAGGTGCAAAAAAATGATGCAGCAGAGGTAAGCTCCAGGTAAGTATATTATGTATATGCATGTTCATCTCTTAATTGCATTAGGTTCTTTGTATTCTAATTTTTTATTTTTTTTTAGCACTGACATATGCTCTGCAGGATGAGGTAAGTTTTTCTATTATCATGTCATGGGTATTTCCTTGAAGACTTTTTGCAAGTATTATATATTCATAAAGATAAGACTCAATGCATGATCTAATGTTCTAAAGAGTGAGAAAGGGTAGCATGACAAGAGCAACAATCAAGGTGCAGAATAGCAGCAAGAATTTCACCACATGAAGTCTTCAAGTGGGCAGCACTGCATACTGTCAATGTAAAGGTATCATTGTACTGAGTCATTGTAAAAGCATCATTGTAAAAAATTTACAAGTGTCTATCTGCCAAGAATTGAAGAGGCAGTGTCGGAGGTTGAGGATCATCATTAGATGGTTGTGTCATAGTTGGGGTTATGGTCTAGCGTGTCTTCTTCTTCTACATCATTCTATATCATTGTAAAGTAGAGCATTTTCCCTATTACGGGAGTCCATTCTTCTTCTGTTCTTCTATAAGGTGCTAGGTTGGTGCATGAATTCACCAACAGGTTCAAGCCTATGAAAACTTCAGGGTGGTAGGGTGGTGCTAGGGTGTGTTGTAGCTTATTGGGTGTTGGGGCATCCATTCATTCGACTACTGAAGAATCCTGGGCGTTGGAGCGTCCATCCAGTGGGAGCTGGAGAAGAATGCTTTTCTAGATTCTAGGAAATTGGCACTTTCTTTTCAATTGGAGTTGAATATTAAAGAATTATTAGAAAATCATTCAGGTGGTTTTTGTCTCAAGGGAGTTTCCATCTTAAAAACTATGTGCATTTTTGTTTCTTTTGTTTCCTACTATCATTGTACAAACACTTATAATAATTGAAGATTAACTAATGCTCTAAAATATTGATAATAATACTAATTGAAAGGAATAATGATTCACCCCCCCTCTCAGTATTTCCAACAGATAGGCCACTGGTCCAATCCTCTAACGGATCTCAAATGGCTGGAAATATCGTGGTGCCAACTTGGCACGTGATCCAATCCTCAAGGAGTTATTCTTGGGTTTGATGCACAAATAAACATGTTCCCCAACTTGAAACTCCTTAAATCCCCTTTGTTAATCTACATAACTCTTATGTTTGTCCTGTGCTGCCTTTAGATTCTTCTTTATAACCTACATTTCATGTTCCATGTCTACCAACATGTCCATCCCAATCAACATCTTGTTAACTATATCACTCCAACTGATGGGAGTGTTACAACTCTGTCCATACAATGCCTCGAAGGGAGTCATACCCGATGACTCCTAATACCCATTTTTGTATGAAAACTCAACCAATGGTAGATATGCTTCATATTTCTGTTGTTGATGCATCACATACATCCTCAATGTGTATCATGTTTACCCTATCAGTCTACCCATATGTTTTCGGATGATATGTCTTGCTGAAGGCCAACTCAGTGCCCAAAATTTTAAATAGTTCCTTCCAAAACTTGGAAGTGAACTTTGCATCCCTGTCTCACACGATCTTCTTTGGAACACCATGCAATATGACTACGTCTCCGATGAACTATTGCACTACATCGCTAGCTGAATAAGTAGCCTTCACTAGAATGAAGTGTGCAACATTTGTCAACCTATCCACGACCACCTTGATAGAATCATGTTGTCTCACTATCCTTGGTATCCTGTGATCAAGTCCATGGAAATTATCTCCCATTTTCATTCCAAAATCACAATAAGTTATAGTAGACCACCTGGATGCCTACATTCTTCCTTTACCTGCTGACAATCCAAACCCCTAGAAAATAACTCTGCTACATCCCTCCTCAGATTCAGGCAATAATAGAATCTATTCACTGTAGTCAATTTCTTCTGATAGCTTGGGTGACCTGAATATGGTTTCACAAGAAACTCCCTCAAGGTCACCTTCTTGAGCTCACTATTGTCTCACACATGTATCATGTCTCTACACCTGACCAATCCATTTTTTGTAAGACAATAGTCCACATCTTGTACACCTCTACTACCTCTACATGTACTTTGCTGCAAGTTGTGCCTAAGCTCCATATATCTGACATCTTGATGACCTGCCTGCAAGATACTGTAATGTAAATATGTCCCATAGGATCTCATAGCTACAATGTGATTTACCTATATCTGCCTGCTAAGAGCATCTATGACCTTATTCTCTTTACCTTTGATGTAATTTATCTCAAAATCAAACTCGTTTATCGTAGCCAACCACCTATCCTACCTGGAATTTAGATTTGGTTGGTCAAACATGTACCTTAACCCACTGTGATCTCTCATCAGTACAAATATCCTGCCAAGAAGATAATGCCTCCACATCTTCAATGCATGGATGATCGATGCTAGCTCAAGATCATCATGTGTTATGAAACCAAATCCAAAAATAGAAGAAAAGAGAGATCAACGCCTTAGAAAGAAGCCACTTCGAGGGGTAAACCTCCTTTACATTACATAAATGAACAATTCTTGGATGATACAAATAAAAAAACCTCCTTCTATATATAGGAGTTCATGGGGTCACAATATAATCCTATCCGACCTAACAATAATAATGTAAGGGCATAATAATAAAAATATGGGGGTTACAGGGGAACAACAATAACAATAAGGGGGTTAAACTAACAACAATAAGGGACTACACTAGTAATCTAGGGACCTAACATGCCCCTCTCCTTCAAAAAAGTGTTTTACTCAACGTTTGAGTAGCTCTGGATGATTCTGTATAAAATTCTAATTCCCCCATGTAGAATCTTCAGTGGGTAAGTTCTTCCACTTGATGAGATACTCTGAAATTGATCGATTTCGTAGCTATCGAGTTCTTGTTTCCCTGACTACTTCAGGTTCCATTATGATTTTTCCTTCCTAATCAAGTTTTGGAAATATTGTTTGAACTAGAAGTTTGTCACCTATAACCTTCTTTAAGCATGAAACATGGAAAATTGGATGCACTCGCGAAGAAGCAGGAAGCCCCAATTAGTATGCCATAGTACTAATCTTTTGCAACACCTTGTAATGACCATAGTACTCTGGCGATAATTTATTATCCTTATTAGTTTGATTAAGGGACATTTTTTTGTATGTTTGCAGCCGTAAAAATACCCAGTCTCCTACATCAAAACTTCTCTCACTACAATGTTGATCTGCATGTTGTTTCATTCAATTTTATGCCAAATTTAGGTTATCCTTTAAGATTTGGAGACCTTGTTATTGATGATCGATGTGATCTTCCACTACTTGAACCTTAGAATTTTCTCTTAAAGATGATGTGATGAATGGTGGATGATATCCATAAAGTGCCATAAATGGGGTCATTTTTGCTGCAGTATGTAAGGAAGTGTTATACCAACATTCACCCAGAGGTAACCACTTGACCCATTGTGCTTGTTTATCAGATACAAAACAACGAAGATATCCTTCCAAACATTTGTTCACTATCTCAGTTTGACCATCGGATTGAGGATGATAAGATGAGCTATGAGCTAGTTGAGTACCCAAACAAGAAAATAATTCCGTCCAACAAATTCCAGTAAAAATGGGATCTCTGTCGCTTAAAATAATCTTTGGGTTTCCATGTAGCTTTTGAATTGTTTCCATAAATGTAGTAACAATTGTACTTGATTTAAATGGATGAGATAATGCACAAAACTGTGCATACTTGGTAATTCTATCAACTACCACCATGATGACACTCTTTCCTTCAGACTTAGGTAAACCTATGATAAAATCCATTGAAATATCCTCCCAACGTTGACTTGGAATGGATAAATGTTGTAGAAGACTTGGGGTCTTAATTGTCTCAACTTAATTTTTCTGGAAAACCAAATATTCCACCACAAACTTTTGAATATTAGATTTAAGGCCATCCCAAAAAATTATTTCTTCACCCTGTGGTAAGTTTTTAAAAAAATTGAGTGTCCTCCTAAAGGAGAAGTGCGAAATTCCAAAGGAATATTTTGTTTTAGTTGGGAATTCTTAAAAATATATAAGTGATCTTTATACCATAAGGAATAATTTTTCCAAATAAATGTATCAGATGTATTAGGATCTTCCTGCAACTTTTGAATGAGTGTCCACACTTCTTCGTCCTTCTTCCATTCATCCCTTGCTTCGGTTATCCAATCTGGTTGGATAAGAGAAATGGCAAAAAGCAATGCTTCCACCTCTTCATTCTTTCTTGAGAGTGCATCTGCAACAACATTTAACTTCCCTTTTTTGTAGACGATTTAAAATTCATAACCCAACATCTTTGTGACCCATTTTTGCTGCTCTTTTGAAGATAGTCTTTGTCCCAAAAAGTGTTTAAGACTATAATGATCAGTTTTTACCTTGAAGTGTCTTCCCATTAGCTAAGGTCGCCATTTCTTTAGTGCATGTAGTATTGCCAACATTTCCTTCTCATAAAGAGAATTTTGTAAATACTTTTCTTTGATTTGACGACTTTCAAAAGCAATGGGTCTTCCTTCTTGCATTAAAACAGCACCAATTCCATTTCCCAAGTCATCACATTCCACAATAAAGGTTTTTGTGAAGTTTGGCTTAGCTAAGACTGGTGCTAGGAACATTGCCTCTTTAAGATGTTAAAAGGCCTTAGTTTCTTCAGGAGTCCATGAAAATCCATCTTTCTTCAATAATTTTGTTAGAGGTGCTACTATTCTCCCATAATTCTTAACAAACTTGGGATAATACCCTGTTAACTCAAGAAATCCTCGCAACTACTTTATGGTTGCGGGGGCTTTCCATTCCTTAATGGATTTAATTTTGTTAGGGTCTACCTTAACACCATCTTGAGATACAATATGACCCAGATATTCCACCTCTTGTACTCCAAAGAAACATTTGGAGGTTTTTGCATATAATTGTTTCTCCTCCAATAGTTTGGGCACCCTGTCAGCATGTTGAACATGATCCTTCCAAGACCTGTTGTAGATTAGTATATCATCAAAAAATACTAACACAAAATTTCTAAGGAAGGGTTTGAAAATGGAATTCATCAACCTTTGAAATGTAGAAGGTGCATTAGTAAGTCCAAAAGGCATGACCAAAAATTCATAATGACCCTCATGAGTTCAAAATGCTATTTTCGGAATATCTTCAGTCTTCATTCTAATTTGATGATATCCTGAACGAAGATCCAACTTGGTAAAATAAATTGCTCCATTAATTCATAAATCACATGAATGGGAAATTTATCTTTAATAGTGAGCTTATTGAGCTCCCTATAATCCGGACACATGTGCCATGATCCATCCTTATTGTGCACCAATACTACTTGTAGAAATTTATAAATACTGATAATGTTACCAGATTCTCCTAATGTAACAAATTAATCTTATGTTAAATACAGAATACTTCCACTTAATTCTTTGCAGAAATTAAATCGCCAATTGCAAACACATGTGAAGAAAATCAATCACACATAAACACAGTTGTTTAACGAGAAAGCTTAAAGCTAAAAACCCCAACTATCATATATTATGTATATCAATGGATCATGTAATAATGTCATACAAAGCTTAGTACATCAAGATCTCAGTACAATCAACAATCATTACACATTGTCATGCAGAAATTTGCATATATGTGCAATAATTTCTTGCCTCCTGACAGCCTACCTCCACTGCACAATCCATGCTGAAGAAGACCATTGAATGAATTCGAATTGGCCTTGCCTTGACTGCGCAATCCTCATTGGAATCTCCAATGTGTGTCAGATGCATTGAATGCATCACTATAGTCACAACAGATATTCCATCTCACCCTTTCACCTATCTCTCCACTGGGTCTCCACTGGAACTGACATGCAAGTATTTAATTGTTGTATTTGTTCAGTTGTTAGTGAGTTATAAGTTGTGAATTAATTCACTAAGCTCTCACTAGTGTATCTTTCAATTAGACTAGATACAACTAGCTCAACTGAGTTTAACTAACTTAATTGAGTTAAACTAAATAACAACTCCCATAACTACTCTTCCAACTCTGTCACAACTTTGCCACTTCAGTTCTAACTAAGTCCTCCATGAATGAGCCACGAATAACCCTAGGAATTGCGTAATTCATTCAGCCCACTAATTTTCCAAATCTATTCACTAAAATAAAGTGATCCAAGAGAATAAGTTGATATTTATTGTCGGATTATTATTAAGGGCTAATAATAATCGACATGCATCTATATTTAGATTGACGATCTATAAATAGACTTCGCCCAATATTCTAAAAATAGAATTTCATCTATTTTTCACATTTTACTAACCATATACAAATAGCATCTTACAACTTATAGAATATGCCCACCATGTCTAAAAATAGACATACACCTAAAAATAGCCTGCGGACCCCACTTACCGAAAGTGCTTACTTTTCACTAAGCTCGTCATCTTGTTGAATCTCAACGCTCCCTCTCAACAAGATATGGATTATCCTTCACCCCGATCCTGCCTCTATGGTATTCGAATTTTCTCCTGGTGAACACCTTCGTCAGAATATCTGCATCCTGATCTTCCATAGGAATGTACTGAAGCAACATGATCTTCCGCTGCACACAATCTCTGATATGATGATACCGGATATCTATATGTTTAGATCTATCATGAAACACAGGATTAATAGAGAGTTTCATGCAACTCTGATTATCACAATGTATTACTGTACGATTTAAATGAGAACCGAACAAATCGACCAGGATCTTCCTCATCCAGATAGCCTCACATGCAGCTTGACTTGCTGCAATGTATTCTTCTTCCGCTGAAATGATTTCCATGAATCTTTGTTTCCTGTTGTACTAAGAAAATTTTGTAGATCTGATATTGAAAACCCTTCTTGATGTGCTCTTTCTATCCGTTGGGCTACCTATCCAATCTACATCCGTGAAGCCATGCAACTTCACCTCATCCGTTTGTCTGTACCATAAGCCATACTCAGATGTGCCCCTGAGATATGTCAAGACATGCTTGTCTGCCTTCCAAAAGAGCTTGGTAGGTTTAACCATCACTTGACTAAGTTGGTTCACTGCATAGCATATGTTTGGTTTTGTATTAACTAAATACATGAGCGAACCCACCAACTATCGATAGACAGTAGCATCCACTACCTCTACCGATGTAGCATCCTCTTTCCTCCAATTTCCTGGAAGAGGAGTATCCATGGGCTTACAGTCCTCCATGTGAAACTTACCAAGTATATCTCGAGCATACTTGCCTTGAGACACAAACAGTTCACCTTATTGCTACCATATTTCCAATCCAAGGAAATAATGAAGGAGGCCCAAATCCTTCATCTCAAACTCCTTTGCAAGATCTGCATTGCATGAGTGTATCAACTTCTCATCACCCATTAGTATTAAATCATCAACATAAAGAATAATTATTAAAATCTTACCCTCCACCACAATTTGGTACAGGTTTGCATCTGCCTCACACTTGGTGAAGCCAAGTCCGGTGAAATAGCAGTCGATCCGTGTGTACTAAGAACATGGTGCTTGCTTCAGCCCATACAGCGCTCTTTTGAGTTTGCACACAAGCGACTCGCAGTTGAAGATCTCAAATCCTTCAGGCTGCTCAATGTACACTTCTTCCTCAATGATCCCATTAAGGAACACAGTCTTCACATCCATCTGATGAATGCGCCAACCCATCTGCACTAAGAGAGCAAGGATGGTCCTTATGGAAGAATACCGTGCAACAGGTGCAAAGGTTTCTTCATAATCAATCCCCTCGATCTGTGAGAAGCCCTAGGCAACAAATCTTGCCTTATGCTTCTCAACGCTCCCATCAGCAGCTTGCTTTACCTTGTAGATCAATCTTGAACCTAACACTAATTTACCAACCGGTATTCGAACAATCTCCCAAGCATTGTTTCTGACAATGGAGTCATACTCCTCCACCATGGAATCTACCCTTGTGGGCTCCTGCACTGCTTCTTCAAAACAATATGGCTCTGTCATGATACACTTACTCATAAGAGCCATGTATCCAATAAATCAGTCAGGTGATTGTCTCTGTATGTGTTGTGATGTAGGGACTCCTACATTCTGTGCCGCATCAAGCTTTAGTCTCTCAGCTTCTGTGGTACACTTTCTTACTATTCTAATGTTTGGTTCTGCATGAGTGGACTCCTCCACTCCATGAATATCCTCCTGTGGTTGATCCACATCTAGAGGCTCATCATTGAGAACAAGAAGTTCCTCCTCTGCATGCAAGTGTAACTCCCTCTCAAGCGACAACTTCATGGCTTTCACCTCATTGAATTTATATCCCATCGCACCATAGTCGTTCAAATGTTTAGCAAATACACATGATAATTATGGGGTGTTTCTGTGTACCCCAAAAATATCCCAACTTCTGCAGTCGGCTCCAAATTCTTCCTGGCATCCTTTGTCACATGAATGTAAACAGATGAGCCAAAAATCTTCAAATGAGAAATATCAGGCTTCTTACCAGTAAAAGCTTCTTCAGGTGTACTCATGCCAAGTACTCTATGAGGACAACGGTTTTGCACATAAACCGCAGTGTTGCATGCTTCCACCCATAAGTGCATCAGTAGGCCCTGGTCATGTAGCATAGCTCATTCAGCACCCATGATCATTCTGTTATTCCTCTTCGCAACCCCATTCTGCTGTGGGTTATGAGGCGCTATGAGTTCTCTTCAACTTCCTTCTTTTCTACAGAATTATTTGAAATCATTCGAGATATATTCACCACCATTATCGCTCCGCAGAGCCTTCACTTGCTTCCCCGAATCCTTCTCCACCAATGCTTTAAAATCACAGAACTTTGAGAATGTTTCGCTCTTCTTCTGCATGAAGAATATCCAGCATCTACAATAATAGTCATCAACAAAATTAACATAATACCTATGTTTTGCTATTGAAGCAACTGAGAAAGGTCCACACACGTCTGTGTGAATTCTCTCCAGGATCACCGAAGCACGGTTCTCCTTCTCATGAAAGGTGGTCTTCACAAACTTACCCATAGTATATCCCTTGCACTGATATAACTACGCAAGAGTACTCTTGGGAATTCCTGTAGAAATCTGCTGCAAAATCTTCAAGGTGCCATGGTGAAGATGGCCCAATCTCTTGTGCCATAATTCGCCCTCATCCCTACTCACCACTTCTTCTGCTTTGTCCATCATTGCAGCATAGCCATCTACCTCCAGCTTGTAGATATTCTTAACTCGAATCTATATCCTCTTGGTTTGACCTATTGTTTATGTCATAGGAAGGCTTTTCCCTCGCTGAAAACAATTTCATGACCTCTGTCCTCCAACATAGTGATCGAGACCAAGTTCTTCTTCAGACCTGGAACATGCATAACATCTTTCAACAGAAATCGTTTACCTGACTCCCTCTCAAAGGTAATGGTTCCAATTTCAGTCACACTGTATCTACCATCGTTGCCCATCTCTACATGCATTTGGAGATCCTTCTCCTCCAAGTCACTAAACAACTCCTTATCTCCCGTCATATGGAAGGAAGCACCACTATCAAGATACCACACCGATCCCATTGCGCTTGAAACCAAGCATGCGATAAAAGAGAAATCAAGTTCAAATTATGAGGTTAAGGCCTCACCCACTACAGCTCCAACATCCTTCTTGTTCTTCTTTTTCTATGGGCAGTTAGTGGCGAGATGCCCATGTTCGTGACAATGAAAACACTTCACCTTGGACAAATCTAGCTTCTTGCCTTTAGCCCCGGATTTTGGATGGGATTTCTTCCCCTTCCCTTTCCTTGCTTTGGTAGCCAAAGCACAATTCTCTTCATCATCATTCTTCGATGAAGAGCCACCCCTGGTATTCTTCCTTATCTCCTCCTGCACAAGATCCGACCATAGTCGCTCCCAATCCGACAACTTCTCCCGTCCATTGACAGAGTCTTCGTAGTTGTGTCAACTTTTCGGAAGCCCAAGGAGAGCCAAGCTCACCAAGTCATCATCCAAAACTATAATTCCCACACTCCCCATCTCATCCCTACATTGGACAAACTTTGTGAGATATTTTGGAATACTGTCGCCTTTCTCCATTTTGATTTTTCTGAGCTTATCTTTCAGCGCCGACTTCCTATGGTCATTGTTGCTTTGGAAAACATCTGCCAAAGCCTTCCACATTGAAAATGGAGTGGCTTTCCCATGAAGGCTTGACACAATATGGTATTTCACACCTTCCAACAGAATTATTCTTGTCTTTGCTACCTTATTTTTCCATGCGTCAAGTAATGCAGCATCGCTAGAAGTAGGCTTAGGAACATAGCTATCACTGAACTCCTTCAGTCCATTATCTTCAAGCACCGCCTCCATCCTATCCTTCCAGGTTATGTAATTCGAGCTACCCTCAAGGGCATACTCTAATCGCAACCCATTGAAAGACATTTCAATGAATACTCAACTGTCGCACCAAGAAATTTCTGCAGCAAAATCAAACTGACCACCAGCACAAAACTCAGCACCTCTTCACAATTGCAATCTTCAGTGATTAAAACTGCTTCGATACCATGTAGAAATTTATTAATACTGATAGTATTACCAGATTCTCCTGATCTAACAAATTAATCTTATGTTAAATACAAAATCCTTCCACTCAATTCTTTGCGGAAATTAAATCGCCAATCGCAAACACGTGTGAAGAAAATCAATCGCACATAAACACAGTTGTTTAACGGGAAAGCTTAAAGCTAAAAATGCCAACTATAATATATTATGTATATCAATGGATCATGTAATAATCTCATATAAATCTTAGTACATCAAGCTCTCAATACAATCAACAATCATTACACACTGTCATGCAGAAATTTGCATATCTATGCACCAATTTCTTGCCTCCTAACAGCCTGCCTCCCCTGCGCAATCCCTGTTGAAGAAGACCCTTGAATGAGTTCGAATTGACCTTGCCTTGATTGCGCAATCCTCATTGACATCTCCAATGTGTGTTAGATGCATTGAATGCATCACTATAGTCACAACAGATAGTCCATCTGACCCTTTCACCTATCTCCCCACTGGGTCTCCACTGGAACTAACATGCAAGTAGTTAACTGTTGTAATTGTTCAGTTGTTAGTGAGTTATTAGTTGTGAATTAATTAACTAATTAATTCACTAAACTCTCACTAGTGTATCTTTCAGTTAGGCTAGATACAACTAGCTCAACTGAGTTTAACTCACTTAACTGAGTTAAACTAAATAACAACTCCCATAACTACTCTTCCAACTCTGTCACAAATTTTCCACTTCGCCCTCATCTCTGCAAATGGTAAGTTCTTACTGCAGGCCCTTCCTCCCATAGTAGGGTTGACTCTATTTGGGTTTTTTTGGTCAATTCCATTAAATTGTGTTAGGCTATAGGGTTCTCTCTAGATGTATTCTAATGTTCTTTCAGATGAGTTTCATAGAGGATGTGTAAGATGTGTTTGTGCTTGCATGAATTTGACTCCACCAGTTTCATGAAGTTTAAGCTATGGATTTTAGTTCGACAAACTCATCCATCTCAACACCCAGTAACGAATTGCCCTTGGTCTAATCTATATTGAAGGTGAAGTGAAAAGTGGTAGAGAATGGGAGATCGAAAGTCATCAACTTTATCACAAGGGTAGTACTCCAGATCGAAAGTGATGAGCTTTAGTTCTCCAAATTTGGGGATTTTCTGATGACATACCAAAGGTCACATCCATACAACCATATCAAGGTCAATGTTGAGATCATTACTTCAGTTCTAACTGAGTCCTCCATGCATGAGCCACCAATAACCCTAGGAATTGCATAATTCCTTCAGCCCACTGATTTTCCAAATCTGTTCACTGAAATAAAGTGCTCCAAGAGAATAAGTTGATATTTATTATCGGATTATTATTAAGGGCTAATAATAATCGACATGCATCTATATTTAGATTGACGATCTATAATTAGACTTCGCCCAATATTATAAAAATATAATTTCATCTATTTTTCACATTTGACCAACCATCTACAAATAGCATCCTGCAACTTATAGAATATGCTCACCATGTCTAAAAATAGACATACACATAAAAATAGCCTACAGGCCCCACTTAGTGAAGGTGCTTACTTTTCACTAAGCTCATCATCTTGTTGAATATCAACACTACTGGAGCAAAGAAATAATTTTGACTAGGTTGAATTATACCAGCCTCTAACATTTTTGCAATCATACGTTCAATTTCGCTATTTTGGACATAAGGATATCTAAAAGGCCTGATGTTTGGAGGAATAATTCCTGGAATTAAATGAATAGCATGATCATGATCATGAATAGGTGGGAGTCCTTCGGGAGTTTCAAACACCTTAGAATTATTGTCCAAGGATTTTTGGAGATCTGGAGAAATAGATGATTTTGATGTTGGAACTTCTAGTGAGCATAATTGTGCAATTACGCCTCATTGTTCTTTCTTCAGAATCTTTTTCATGACATTAGAGCTTATTATCTTTCCCAGCTTCCCTGCGATACCCTGTAATTCGACTTCCTTTCCTTCCGAAAAAAAATTCAAGAAAATTTCTTGAAAATCAAAAGCTACCGTCCCCAAAGATTGTAACCATTGTACTCCTAGTACAACATCAACACCTCCCATTGGAATGGAAAGCATTGGACTATTAAATACATATTCCCTCATGGTTATCTTTATATTATGGCATTTTCCAGAGAAATTTATCATTCCTCCATTTCCAACCATCACTTGACATTCTGGTGTTGGGTATAGGAATAAATTCAATTCCTTGGCTACCTTACAATGAATAAAATTATGGGTACTACCCGAATCAATCAAAACTATTACCTTCTTATTCTTGATATGTCCTTCTATCTTGAGATTTTAAGGAGTGGTAATGCCTGCTAATGCATTACACGATATGGTCGGACTCATTTCTTCTTTCTCTAGGGTTGGTTCTTGGTGTATATCCTCTTATTTTGAATTTTCTTGTTCATTTTCTTCCTCCTCTTCACAATATATGTAAAATAATTTCTTCTCAACATACTTATGACCTTTAGTATATTTGCTATCACAACTGTAGCAAAGCCCTTTTTCTCTTTTTTCTTCCAATTTTTGTGGTGTCAACCTCGTAGGTTGTGGAAGTATAAGAGTAGAAACACTTCCATCTTTATAGATGTGAGTGGTAGGCTTCCTTGTCACCATAATTTTACATTCAATTTTAATTGAGAACCTGAATGCCTTCTCCAATGAATCAGGTTCCCAAATGCGAACCTCATGTTCGATGTTATCCTTTAAATTCCCTATGAAGACATCAATCCTATGTTCCTTTGGAATATCAGTTACCCTTATATTCAATTTTTGGAAGTCCTCAATGTGATCCACCGTTGAACCCTTTTGTTTGAGATTTATAAATTGTAGATTTGAGGCTTCTGCGATCAGTGTTTTGTGTAGAGATATTTTCCGGATAAATCGCATCCATTTTTGATAAATTCAGCGTTTCCAACCAAGCCACCTTGGTTCATCTTCAGGAAAAGCTCTATGAGTAAGACTAATCTCACAAGAAAGGTATAAATATGAAAGAGAGGGATGATGAATAACAGGGAGGTGCAAGGGAGGCCGACTAAATAAAGGTGTTGCTCTTTGTATCCTCGTAATGTGCTATCATTTCCTCTGTAAAAATTGACCAAGTGACAATTTTTTTACAGGAACAAAGCCATCGATACCATACAAATGTATTTTTTTTTCTAAATATAAAGTTGCAATGCGTACCTTTTGTGTGTTTTGCACATTATTGAGATCAAAATATTGCTCCATCTGTAGTATCCATGTTACGGGATCTTTGAAATCAAACTTCCTCGTATCGATCTTTGGAATATGGTGGGTATTCCATCCAACATTCGATTTTATGAAATCAAGATTAACATTTATTTTTTTCTCATCATGAGTTTCCTTTACTATATTTTCCCCATTAGGAATAATTTCTTGTATCAACTTTTTCAAACCTTCCATTTTTTCTTCCATACCATCCATCTTAGATTCCACACCTTTCTTCAAACCATCCATATTATCTTCCACACCTTTCTTGAAACCATCCATCTTAGCTTCCACGCCATTCCTAAAAAATTCCATTTCACTTTTTGTTTCTCTTTGCGAGAGCAAACTTTGGTGCACTTGCTCTTGTAATTTTGATATATCATGTTGCACTTCTTCATCTTTATGATTCATAGTAGAGTATTCATAGGGCTTGATGGGTGTTGAATTATTTTTAGGGGGCATTTTATAACCCAATACTGATTTCTGTGCTTCAATATGCCCTTGGAATCACTTCAAACTGATTTTTAAAACAATACTTATGCAATTTGAAAAAAAAATTACACACCTTTTTCTTGCTTTTGAGGAGCTCGATATTGAAACTGAATTATATCTATGATTTAGGATCTTCAATATCTGAAATTCGGTCCTGTAGTAGCCCACGGAATCTTCTTTCAAATGCCATGATTCTGCCCTGATGTGGATGCTTCAAGGCAAATTTATGCCCAATCTCCCACAATAACCTAACTAAGGACTGGGTCAGTATATCGCACTTGTACGGCGTGCCATGTGTCATTGTTTCCTCCTTTGGCTCTGAAATTGATACACAAGAAACTACATTCCATGTACTTTCGGCCAATTCTTATATAATTCCAATGAGATGCTCAAAGAGAGATTTATGACTATTTTCCCAAGGTCACCTCTTTTAGATGAAATTTGGGAGCCTGCACAAACCCTAACTTCCACAGAACATATCTCTGAAAATATTTTGAACCAAGATCTGAAAGTTTTACACAAGGTTTCTCAAGATTTTGGCTCTGCGTGATAAAAAATTATGCTTCTAAACCTTCGTATAAAAAAATTTATAGCGAAAATTCCACGATGACCTGTTTGGAGCAGTGAAACCCTAGAATCCAAAGCTCTAATACCAAATGTTATGAAACCAACTCCAAAAATAGAAGAAAAGAGAGATCAATTTCTTAGAAATAAGCCACTTCAAGGGGGAAACCTCCTTTACATTACATAAATAAACAATTCTTGGATGATACAAATGACAAAACCTCCTTCTATATATAGGAGTCCATGGGGTCATAATATAATCCTAGCCGACCTAAAAATAATAATGTAAGCGCACAATAATAACAATATGGGGGTTATAGGGGTATAACAATAACAATAAGGGGGTTACACTAACAACAATGAGGGACTACACTAGTAATCTAGGGACCTAACATGGTCGAATAGTTCTGCTCATGTTCATTCATTTTCCGTGAATCATAACATACTACATGTCCCTCCTACATAAGGGCTCCACTAAGCCCTCTCTTGCAAACATATGTACACACTATAAACTCTCTATCTAGATCTGTGATCTTTAACACTGGACCATGTGTTAGCAACTTCTTAAGCTGCTCAAAACTGGCCTCGCACTCCTTTGTCCATTTAAACTTCTTACCTATCCTCTGCAATGATGTAATCGAGTAAGTGATCTGTGAGAAGTTCCTGATGAACCTCCTATAGTAGCCTTCCAATCCCATGAAAGATCTTGCCTTGTCTACATTTCTAGGAGTTTCCCATTCCATGATGGCTCTTACCTTTTTTGGATCCACTGTGATGCCTTCCTTAGAGACAACATGTCCTAATTAATTTACCTAAGTCTGAAAGAAACTACATTTGTTGAGCTTAGCATACAATTGATGCTCTCTCAATAATCTCAACACTTATGTCGAATTCTTTGCATGTTCTTTCTCATTCTTGGAATATACCAAGATGTCATCGATGAACACAATCACAAACTTGTCTAGAGAAGGATGAAACACATTGTTAACCAAAAAAATAAATGTAGCTTGAGCATTATTCAAACCAAAATTAACTACAACAAACTTGTAATTCCCATATCTGATCTTGAATGTAGTCTTATAGGTGTACTCTTCTTTGATGTGGACTTCTTGATATCTCAATCTCAAGTCTATCTTAGAGAACATTGTTGCTCCCTTCAGCTGATCAAACAAATCATCGATCCTCAGTAATGGGTACCTGTTCTTTATGGTCACTTTGTTTAACTTCTTGTAATCAATGCATAGTCGAAGAGTACCAACCTTATTCTTCACGAAACATTGGTTTGTCCCATGGTGATACACTTGGCCTAATGTATCTCTTATTAAGCATCTCTTTCAGTTGAAACTTTAAATCTAGCAACTCAGGTGTACTCATTCTATAAGGTGCCTTTGATGTTGGTGTTTCCCCTAGTACCAACTCAATAGAAAAGTCTACTTCCCCATGAGGTGGAAAATCTTAAATCGCTACTTAAAACACATCCTGAAACTGGTGTAAAACCAAATACTTGCTCAAAATATCTACATCCTCAACTTCCTTATCTGTGTCATAAGAGATATGAACCATAAATAGCACACACCCTTTCCTGCGACTGTGCTTCGCATGCATAGTGGTCACCATCCTAACTAATGTGGCTTTCTTCTTTCCCTGTAAGACTCTTGGTTCCCCATTGTCATCCAAGCACTCAACGGTTTTTTAAAATCAATCCACCTTGGTTCTGTGAAGATATAACCAATCCATACCCAATAGCATACTGAATGATCCCCATGGAAATATGTTCAAGTTCGATGTTGTAGGTATACATTTTAACTCAAATGCACAAGATCTTACCCAATGGTGAACTCTTCTCTTCGTACATATATCCAACTTCATTAACCAAGATTCTGCATGCATTTATTTTCTCAAACCACACTTATCCACCAGGTCGGGATTAATATAACTATATTTAGATCCAGGGTCAATCAAAATAGAAACAACTTGATCACAAATCTTACCGTCCATCTCAATGATAAATCCTGATGATCTTCCTGCGTGTTGTCCATAACTGCATAAATCTAAGGAATGCTATGACCAACATCCCCAAATTTCTGTGCCTCATGTGCACTATAGATATAGGGTCTACCACCCTGATACTGAGGATAGACCCTCTTACGATGATACTTGCCACATATCCAACACTATAACAGTGCTTTACCATCACCTCTAGTCTGTTGCTCTCCTGGTCCTTTCCAACTTGTATTGAACTACTTGCAAGAAACCACATTTTCTTTATCACCTGCATCTTGCGGTCTTTCCCGCTTTGGTGGTCATCTTCCCTTATCTTTCTCATTGCATTTCAAATCACACTTAGGATCAACTTTGTGTTTTGACTGCTCATAACAATGCTTCAGCTTTCAAATGGACTCCTCCAATGATTTAGGTTCATCAAACTCAACCTGATCTCTATATGCTGATGGAAATCCACTGATGAATCTTTGGATCTTAGCCTTTTCCTCCTTGAGGTAAGAAATATATCTCAACAACTCCAAAATCTTGTTAGTATACTCATCATTTGTCATGGAACCCGTCTTCAACTCATAAAGCTCCTTAGCTCTAGCATCATAGTACCTCTCTGACAGATAGTTCTTCTGGAATAGCTTCTCGAACTCACTCCAAGTCAACTCCTCCTCATAGATACCCCTGACATTCTTCACATCTTCCCACCAAAATTCTGAACATTTGACACTGAATTTGGCTACCCTGGATTTCATGTTTTTTGAATAGTCATGCAATCTGAAGAACTTCCTCATACCAATCAACCATGCCTCTGCATCCTGTGCTTTCTTCATCTCTCTGTCAAAGGTAGGTGGCCTTGCTTTCTTAAACTCATCCATAAAATACTTCCTATCACTCCTCCTGTAAGGATGATATTGATGACAATCATGATGCCTATAAAAACTAGAACTAGAATGGTACTTGTTTTTGTCACCTTTCCTATCCGGAGTGTCAAATAATTTGTCATCTCTAATCGTGTCATCTCTACTTGACCTGTAACGAGTAGGAGACCTATTTTCATATGCACCATTAGTATACGTCTTTAAATCTGAATAGTCCCAAGCAAAAGCATCAGCAAAAGAAGACAACAAACTAACATATTTTTCTTTTACCTTCGGTGGCAATGCTTTGGATAACTTCACCATCTTTGGATTTTCAGCTGTTCCAATGTTCACGTCTTCAACTCCCTTTTCTGTTGGCCGCAAGGTTGGCTTTCTAGCTACGTCATATTGATCGAAGAGCTCTTCTAAAGGTATGAAACCCTTAGGAATGACATTATCTTTCAGCTGCACCACTTCCATCTGATTTATTTGCACATCAGTCTCACCATCATCATTTTCCATGTCAATTGAAGTTTCTTTGAATTTACCTTTGTTTTGCAGAAATTCATCAATCTCAACATCATCTTGGAATACTTGCCAATACCTTTGATTATCCGGGACAGTTGGACGATGTTTCACATGGATTTCGAACTTGTTACTTGAATTCATTGGAATCTTCAAATTACTTGTTGCCTTAGCAAGAGCATCCGCAATGCCATTCTGAATGCGAGGGATACAAGTCAAAGTATAGTCTGAAAATAACTTCAAGATATCAAGAACAGCATTTCGATAAGCCCGCATTCGAGGATGCTTAGCTTGATACTCACCCTTCACTTGCTTAATTACCAACTCGGAGTCGCCATACACTGCAATCCTCTTAGCATTCAATTTCCTAAGTATTTTCAGACCAGCAATCAAAGCTTCATATTCTGCCTCATTATTCGAACAATCAAATGCTAATTTGTAAGAACAAACTCTCACATTGCTAGGTACCTTGTTTGGGGCGGAAAAAGGACTACGTACCCAAATTCCGATTCCAGCACCATCACTCCCAACGGCACCATCGAAATCCATAGTCCATAAACCTTCTTCATCTTCTTCCAAGTGCTGAAATTTCGTTTGCTCTGTTATTTCTGCTTGTTGTCCCTCAACTTTCTGCTACTTTTGGAAGGCTGATTGTTCAGCGAAATTCTCAAGTTCTTGTCTCTCTTTCATCAAAACTTCTCTGAAATTTTCTGTGATCTCCGGAATGTCCTCTGCTTCAACTAACTGACTATCTACATCATTGAAACTATCTGAATACAAAACAAAAGACTCTAAATCTGTATGTACATAATTAATCGGATGATTTACCGGTTTCTCCTTGCTGGTGATCATATATTTCATCTTCTGTTCCCGGTATATTTTTCTCATCTGACCGAACACAGGAATGGTAGCATAGGAGAAATCGAGCTGCAATGTTCCCTTCAATTTCGCTCCCCAAGATCTGGAAAGAAGCATGCCAAATCTAGGAGGAATGTCTGCCACAACCACATCCATCAAAACATTCTTCGTCGGAATCTGATCTAAACTTACCACCAAATATTTAATAAGCCCGATGCATCTTACTCTGCTGGAATCAAAAGAATACAGATCATGATATTTCCGAGTGATGTCCAATCCCAATTTCTCCATAATCGCCCTTGGCATGAGATTGTGAGAAGCTCCAGAATCAAACATGGCATTATGTAACACAAAATCATGTAATCTAAGGCTGATATAAAAAGGCGGCACATCACTATCGGAAGACTCATCATCCAGTGCTGGACCAAAGATCAACTCAGGTTGATCATCTTCCACATTCACCATATCAGAAATTGGATCGAAATTCAAAATTTTAGATACTTGACCCTTGTAGCTGCTATTTCTCATCAACTCGGTCAAAGGAATGGAAACTTTTAACTTAGAAATCTCACCTTCTAAGCTAAAAGCTGAAGTCTTTTCTACCTCTTTGACTGGAGCATCCTTCTTTTCGGCTTTTTCCCTCAATACAATTGGCTGATTTGATCTTTCACTTGCTGATGGGGACTTGCTAGTAGTAGGATCAGCTACATCTTTTCCCTTCTTTTGTGCAATGGGTGCATCATTTTTTGGTGCTGCAACTTCCTTTCTCTTTTGGATTGGGTTGATAGGCACATCTCTGTTTCTAAGTGAATATTGTTTCTGCTGGGAGGACAAATCATTCATATAACCTCTCTGATACTCATCCGACTCTTCTTCAAGAGCTGTCTCATTTGCCAAGGTAAAATCCTCATCCTTTTGTACAGCTGAACTTTCTGCATACTCCTCATCTTCAGTGCTAAAGGTTGGCATGTCATCAGGTGTCAAAAAGTGATTTAATTCTCCAATTACATTGTCTTCATCATCTGATTCCGGACCAACAAAATTCTGCTGTAAAGGAGTTTTTACCTGTTGTTGTGCTGGCGGTATTGGTGCTCACTGCTCTTGTTGTTTGATCCTGAATTGAGGTTGCTGCTGTCCACGGAAGTTGGGATTTCTGATCTGCGGTTTGGGCTTATCGAGTGTCATTCTTTCAAACATATTTTCCACTTTGCGAAGTAGTTGATCTGAAGTAGAAGCTTCTTCCTTTAGCACAACTTTCTTCTCTGCTTTCAATCTAGCTCTCTTGTCATAATTCAAATTCGCTTCAACACTCACCGCAATTTTCTGCATGTCCTCCAAAGTGGGCGGATCTCTTTCCCGTAATGAATAGGCCATGTCCGGGTAAAAACCATCTAGGAATTTTAACAAATCTGACTTCTTAGATGGCCTTAGATCATCAGGAATTGCATTATAAACCGCATTAAATCTGATACAATAGTCTTGGACAAACTCACCAGGATTGCGCTTGATCTTGGTATATTCAGAAGTGATTTGAAGAGGATCTTTCTTTATTTCCCACCGATCTAAAAATTGTCTCTGCAGCTCGGCCAATGTAGCAATACTTCTAGGCTGCAAAGCTCTGAACCACTTACGTACTTCACCTCCAAAAGTTTGCACAAACAATCTCATGGTCACATTTTCTTCATCAATTTCATGAAGATCAAAGAAGTATGCCATTCTATCTATATGCTGCTGAGCAGGAACACTCTGAGGAGTACCATCAAACAATGGGATTTTACTTTGATAATCAGTGGGCATAGCATCCAAGTTTTGAGGCAAGACAAGGGGTGCGAATCTAGCAGCCATTGCTCTTGGTGGATTTATAATCTGTCTTGGAGAAACGGGTGGAGTAGGAGGAGTAGATGTGCGAGGTGTATGTGGTGGGGATGGAGGAGAAACTACTGTAGATTTTTGATCAGAAATATATGGTTGCACGGGAATAGTAGGAATGAACGAAGGCTTGGTGTGAACTTGTGAATCAGAAGTAACTGCTGATGGCCCAAGAGTGTCAGATGCAGATTCTATAAACTCAGGAATATTTGTTGCCACAATGGAGTTTTGAATATTCAAGATGTAACTGTCAATGGATCTATTAGCTTGTTCAATTTCAAGATACTTGATAAACTCGGGATTTATGACAGTAGAACCAATAGCACTTTCAGACTTAGTCTCAAACAATGACAACTCAAATTGCTCATCAAATTCAATATCTTCAAGATATTCAAACACGGTGGGACATGAATGAGATTTGAAAAGAGGAATCACGGGACTTTCTTGACGGAGGATTCTTGAAATCAAATTGGGATTCTCATACATTGGAGGTGAATCGAGATCCGGATTTTCTCTAGTATGTCTTCTGGAAGCCAGTGTGTTGGATTAATTTCAAAATCAAAGGGATAAAACCAACTTTTTCAGCCTATCAAATTTTAGACTCATCACCCAAAATTCTAGAACGATCTGATATACCGGGGAAATTCACAAGTCAAGTGTCATGTTCACAAGCTAGACCGGAGATTGACTGAAGCAGCATTTATCTACTTTCGCTAATGCAAAGCAAGAGCGTTTCGAAGGCTACCTGGCATAACTTCAGGCTCCGTCTGTAGCTTATAAAAAAATTAACACCAACAAGAAAACCATTTTCATTCCCCAGTATGGTCACCACTATGTTATTACCTAAATCTACCTCAGGCTGAAAGAAGGCAGAGTTCAGGGTAACATCAAACCACGCTCAGTCTGGTAGCTAGCCCTACCAGAACAGGAGAGGGCTCTCTCTGGGTCAATCTCAGCAAAAATAATCGATAGGGCTTGAGATGACTTGAAATAAAAGCTAATTTTAGGCTAGGTATATAAGTGAAGGAGTTTGATTTTGTTTTTGGGGGTTTTTGTTGGATCAAAGGGAAAGGCAGTTTTGGATGCGGGGATTAGGCCTAGTTTTTGCAGAGTTCTGATTGGGGCAAGGAAGGTAATTGTTTTGATGCTTTAGATTGAATGGATGGATGGATCAGACCGGTGAGGAGCTGAAGAGGGAAAGAGGGTCTCAATATTCCTCCTCAAACAGATGAAAACATGGAAAATTAAACAAAACTGAAGGTAGAGCAAAGCAAGCTAGTGAATTCCACCTTTAACACTGATTTGTTTAATTTAAGAAGAAAAGAGAAGGGAAAATGATACACATAAACATCAGTGAACTTACAATTACATAGAGAAAAACACCATCAAAACACAGAGCCACATGGATCCCAAAGAGTGCTGCAAACCCTGGTCTCTTCCTTTGCCAAAATTGCAGACTGAAATATACAATGAAGTGCCAAGCAATCCCAAATGTCCAACCCTGAAAATGACTGATAAAATACATCATATAGACAAGCCTAACCCATTCCCATGCCTCTAGGGGTCTAGCTCATCATTCTAGGAGTTGTTTCAACCATATCTAAACTAGGAACTAGAAAATAGGCCATGAAATAACTTGCCTCTATATGCTAGGAAACTGATCCATTCACTCACATTTCACCTTTTGGTGAATGAATCTTCTAGAACAAGTAAAAATGTGCCAAAATTACATCATGATCATGAAATTACATCAAGGTAGATCAAAATTTACATGAAAAAGTGAAACTGGCCAAAACTAGGCGAAATTCTGAGCTGCTGAGTGAAAAATAGGCCAAAATCCTCTATGCATCACGCCCAAAATCTCTATGCATAGCACAAATGTGGAGCTGATTTTTAGGCACTTCCCGAAGTCCAAATTGAGCTCATGATAGCTCGTTGGAAAGCCATGACTGTCTACTTTCCAACCCAAGTGGAATTTCTAGATTTGGTGTCCATTTTCCCCTCCAAAAGTTGAATCTCCCAACACTGCTTCCTGTGGGTGCAAAAGGTGGCAGAAAGGCCAATTTTAGGGTGTTTTTGACCCTTTAGGCAACCCAGAACTTGATGAAATCATTAGGTAATCCATGAGCATGCATAATTTTTTATAAAAAACCCAGAAATGCAAATTTTCCCCCCTGAAGGGCTGCCAATTATAAGCGCGCGCAAGGTGGCGCTACGCGTCGGGCAGGAAAACCTGTTTTGTGACCAAAAAATTCAAAATTGACAAAATTTTTCCCAAATTCCTTGAAATTTGGGCTATAGGTCCCTGATCAAATGTTATGCTCAGCCAAAGAAGCTTTGGCCAAGATTTGGAGCCTATCATGTCTTTTACGACGCTTCAGTGCCCTCCTTAGCCTCGCTTTTAGGATCTTGATCTTCGCTTTGCAAACATGTGTGCGTGCCCAATAATGATTCTTCATGTGTCTGAGCATGTTTTTCTCCTTGTTTTCCTTCTCCAACAATTTCTCGAGATGAATGTGACTCTTTCAAGCCAAGTCTCTCTATCAGCCTCAATCTCTCGCTCAATAGGTGTCATCTCGGATGGGCTTCTTCGGGCATCTTGTCGGTTCTCACGGATGTTTTGCGACTCCATGATCGTCTGATGATCCTAAAACTGCTTGTTGCACTGCTCCAGATAGTTTATGACCCACTGAGCTCTCTGCAACTTGTCGTTCAATGTGTCGATCTCATTTTTCTGCTCCTGAATGATCTCTCTCAGTTTTGAGCTTGGAGAGCTCAAATCCACATCAATCAACATGAAATCAGTATCCTGGCCTCCTGAAGGGCCCTCCTCCTGCATAGGCCTCTTTCCTCTGTCCTGTACTTATACATGTGCTGACGAAAACCGCAACGAGACCCCTTCCACCCCGGGTGGAGATAGTACTCGTCGGGCTGCTGCAAATAATGCTCTCGTGCCTCTCTGATAAGTGACATACACTGGCACACCGATAGGCTCTGTCTCGAGACCTTCAAACTGATGTGAAGGTTCACCTGCATCGTGAACAATCTCCGGAGGAGACTGAGGGGCTGTGAAGAAGTCACGAGAAACGAAATCTTCCCAAGCAATGCCCTGCAATCCAAGCTAATGTACCACAATGATCTTGATGAGCGCATAATGATAAATGTTGTTGTACTGTTGCTCGGGAGTCTTCTTCTGCACAAGAGTAGTCATCCTCTCTATGTTTCGGCACATGAAATATGGAATGTTGATCATCCTCACTCTCGTGAAATGCATCAATAATATGATGTGGTATGCATAGAGGCGTGAGAACCGGCCCTCACAACTGAAGTATCTGATAATGAGTCTCATCAATGGCGCATAGGATTCTTTCAGGAACCGGAATGGGAATACCCTACTGAGCTGTCTCACATAGCTAGGCCTGATGTATGGCTCGTAATGCACTCTATTCACTTGTTGTCTTTTGTTCCACTCCTCACCTACATTCGGTATTCCTGTTGCCTGAGAAATGGTTTCTGGTGTCAAGGTGAAATTTACACCAGCGAGAGTAACCTGACCATCACGCAAATGTAAAACAAACAACCGAGCTAACTCCTGATGATGCTGAATCTGAGCAATCCTCTCACAATATTGATACCATGACTGCTCTCGAAAACATGCCATGGCAAGTGGGCAGGCCTGCAACTGAGTCAATGAGGTGGGCTCCTCTCTCACATGTTTGCCTCCTTTACGAGGCCTTCTCGGTGCATGCAGCTCTGTGGTAGAATCATTGTCTTGTTCATATGATGACTCAGTATTCGTCATGGTGTTGCAAGGTATATGTCAAGTGTATGTTTGGTTTGTTGAAAATGACAAATTGGTGCCTTTGTTTCAATTGCCAAAATATGCCAAGTAGGAAGGGACTGTGGAAAAAAGGACAGTGGGTATAGTGGACTGTGGGAAAAATATGTTTCAATCAAGTGAAGTTAAAGTGTAATAATAGTCAATTGACTGTGTTTAGGAATCTGTGGTTTGGGGATTTAGGAATTTTGCAAATGATATGGGAGAGTGATAGTGATGAGGAAAGGAAGGGTTTAGGGATAGGGATAAATGGGAACAAGTGATATGAGTGGCTTTGTGACATAGGGAAAAGGGGAGGGACTGTATGATGATATGACAGTTATGGGGAAGGGAACCACAAATGGAGAATGGGATTTGCAATACTTGGCACAAAAATCAGACTTTTAAAACTTGAAATCCAAACCCTAAGGAGCAGTTTTTGACAAGAAGATAGGGTTTATGTTTGGCATTAAAATTCTCAAACCAATCTTCAAACAACTCCAAACACCAGCTATGAGCAATTGTATAAACTTACTTGAGCATGGAGCAACCAAGAAAAATGCGATTTTGGAGAAAACCAGCAAAAAATTTCGGTCTCAGGCCTATGCACCGCGCACATAACCCAATGCGTCGTGCTCTCCTTGTGCGCCGTGCACGTTGTGTTTTGCACAGTGAACAATAGTTGTATGCGCCGCGACCACTGTGTGCGCCGCGACCCTTACCCAACGCGTCGCACAGGTAACTTCACCAACTACTCGGCCTTCATACCACTATTTCGCTCTTCCACTAATTTTGACTCTGCTTAATGATGTCTTTGGCGTGCAAATGGGTTGTAGAAACAATGGAATTACCTTATATAGTAGAGAACTTGATTTTTGCTTCTTTAAAACCCACTTTCTTATGTTTTGGCTTTGGCACTTTTCACTTTCTAATACAAACTCTTTTTTTGTTTCCATTTTGACCTTTTTGACTTGAATGATGAAACTTTTGTCAATTTTTTGCAGGGATGACTGGCATGACTTTTGGCAAAGGCGACCAGGGCTGCGCCTGAAGATTTTGACAACTGAAAAACTTTGAAAATATACATGGAATTTATTACAAAAGACGAAATTGACGATTTTTCTTCAAAACAGAGTTTCAAAGAAAAGTCAAGATCTTACATTATGACGATGAAATTTTCGAAATGAAAACTTATTTTGAACCTCCCTCTGGCCTGCTGGCATTATTGGACACTTTGAAGATAAAATTTGTGAAACCCTAGACCTAATGACTGAGATGACTCTTTGCTGACTAAGAGACCAAAACAGGACTGTAAATGACTTTAAAATTGATTTTGATGAATAGACACGGACCAGCAGGTACATGACATGAGGGACATGAGCGACAAAACCCTTCCGTCAGAAGATGGATGCTCCTAATGGAATGCAAATGACTAAACTGAATGAGACACCTAAAAATGAAATGCAACAAAAGAGATTTTGATCTCTGACGAAGGGATAAACAGACCGACTCTAACAAGTCCCATCCTCCTGTACATAATTGATCCGGAGTAGCCCCTGTCATTGCAAATTTGATAAACTATGAGATGTTGTCGCATTTACTTTTGCTTGTCTTTCTTATGCCTGTATGATTATGTCATTGTTTTCCTTACAACTCCTTATCTCCTCCTTAAAACTTCTTAGTGTATATTCTAAATCATACGAATTCCCAATACCATGTTGCTCATCGGATTCCTAAGGGAAATCATTATAGTCTACCATCTCGCTATCCATATTTGATTTCTTCCTGCAAGGAATCTCATGTCAGCTTAAACCAAATCACAATAACTCAATGTACCTTAGCATGATTCGGGGAGGATATATCCTGGAAGATAAACCAATCAACGTAATACATGTGTATACATAATCATAACAACATATAGACTTGTAACTCCTAGTATATTAGCTCATAACATCATTCTAGTTAGATTCCAGTCATCAATGCATGAACTTACCAACTACACACCATGACCTAAGGCATGAAAACCTCAACCATACCAATGCAAACTTGAACACATAAACCCACCTGGCATGTATAACCAATCATATGCTCATGAAAACACATGTACAACAACACCATCAGCCCTTCCATGGCGACACCACTGCCACCATGTCCAACACAACGTGGATGCAGCAGTAACATAGAGCATAACATGAGAAACACATACATGACCAACATGAATGTATGATAATGAAAATATTGACAACATCATACTTTTCCTGAGGAGAGTGCAACTAGGCTTTAATACCACCTGTAACGTCCACTCCCCTCACACCTACCCAAGTAACCAAACATGAGATGAGTGGTCATTAAGACAGACCCTACCTCCTTGGTGACATTAAAGAAGTGTAATCGAATAATAAAACCATAACACGGACCTTAGTACTTGCTACAGGACCCCAAGAGGCTATCACATTCATCCACCTGACCTATCTTGGATCCTACTAAGATTTCATGAAGAAAACCCCTAGATGCATGCACAATCTTGTATCCATGCATCTAAGAGGCTCTCGACACATGCATAAGCCTGCATGCCTATGTCGAGGGACTAAATTGCCTAGAATTGTGCCTGCGTCCATGGTATTTAAGGCACTTTTAAACCCATAATTCCGAACACTACCCATAATGATCCAGGTGGATATTGGTGTTCACCCACCTATTCCACTTGGACCCCCACCATTGTTTCTTTTAGTTTTTCAGTTTCCTTAATTGTAGCACAATTTACTATTTTTGGCAATTTTTTGGGTCCTGAACTTCTGGAGCCGTTTTAAGGCCCTAAACTACGTTTTTTTTGGAAAATCACCTCCGAAAAAAATGAGTCTTCAACCCTTTGACTCAATATTTAAAATTAGTAGTTGTAGTCCTCGGATAGATATTTATAACAAGGTATCATGTGCATCAAACGTAGATCGTATTCCAAAGTTATGACCCCGGGAAATTGATGTACCAATTTACCCCAATGGGGCCCATAGTTTGTTGTTTCATCTCCTAGGGCTAGGTTTTTGGATGTTTAGGGTTTTCCATTGTTTCTCAGTAATAAATAGGCCTTCGAGACTCATTGTAACACAGTTAAGAGGCCCTTAGCCACCACATCTCTTCTCAGAGATAAGCTACCATCGCCCTAGCTAGTTTATTTCCATTCTATCTGTAGCCATATTTCAGTTATGCGATATTAAGGAAATGAAGTCTTATTTTTGTTGCATCACTGTGTTTATGTGTATTCCTATATTTTATTCTGTTACTGAATAAGTCTGGATCAGTAGTATCAGTGCATTCTGCTCTTTCTCGATCCTTCTTTCCATGTCCCCAATGAAGTCAGGGTATAAGGATTTAGGGCTCTATCTGAATGAACTTTTGCAAAATCATCCTCGCAAACCTCAACATCCACCCATGGGGGATGAAAATAAAGATGAGGGAGTAGGAGATCCTATCAAAATATTGCTCAAGGAGGCCCTCGAGAAACAAAGGAATGCGATAATAGATAACTTTGCCCAGATTCTTCAATGACTTCCCACCGGTGGTGCATTTGCATTTAGCAGCCACTCTAGAGGCGCAACTCCTTTCAAGGTACAAGTAAACTTTGAAATTCGCAAATTTGAGGGCCAAATAGATGCATACATCGTAGATAGATGGTTGAATCTATTAGAAGGGTATTTCTCGGTTCATGACTTTCCAACTGGGAAAATATTACTTTTGCACTCCTCGAAGTTGCCCCCCATGTCAATGATTGGTGGGAAACCTATTGTGAGAAAAAGGACAAGAGGGAACCCTCTCTATTTTCGGCCACACCCACTTCAGATTATTTTCGAGACGCCATCAAGGAACAATATTATCCCATGGGGATCTATGAGGACAAGTACATACAATGGACTACGTTGCGGCAACAAACGGATCAAGATGTGCATAAGCTAAGTAATATGTTCTATACCCTACGCACAAAATTGGGTATTAAATTTTCAGAGAGACATTTGGTGCTGAAGTACCATAGTTGTCTGCACGGATATAGTCAGGAGGCAATGGAGTTCCTCGATATCTTCTCACTTGGTGCAACATACTGATATGCTACCAAGATTGAGCAGAAGTTCAGACAAAAGAAGTGACACTTTGGATCTACGAATCAAAAGCAAGGGAAAGGTGCCCCCAAACCACAGAACAAAGGACAAATCCAAGGTTGGGCAGCCTAGGATAACCTGCCAAAGCCACAAGAAAACAAAAACACTGCAAAGATGAATAAGGACACGGGAAAGTGGTGTGATTTCCATAAGAGCTCCACTCACAACACAAGCGAGTGTTGGGCCAAGCAGTCACTAGTGGTCGAGATGAAGGCTTCTGAATTGGATGCATGCTCTGACTCTGAATCAGAACCTAACAATGGGAATGACAAAGGGAAGCAGATTATCGATGCAGATCCAGAAGGAGGAACTGGAAGATCCAGAGGAGGGGGAGCGCCTATCCATTCCCATATGTGGGTAAAGGGTTCCCAGCTAACGTTCATTGTCGACAATGGGAGCCAAAATAACCTCATTTCAGCAGAGTTTGTGAAGCAGTTGGGCTTGCTAACCACATCACACCCACAACCGTACACCATCGGGTGGCTTCACCAAGTACGAGATCTCTGCATCAGTCAGTAGTGTCACCTTACCTACAACATCAAGCCCTTCACGGATGAGGTATTATGTGACATTTATCCTCTTGATTTTTGTGATGTATTATTAATCCAACCAAACTAGTGGAAGTGAAATGTTGTGTATGAGTCCTGGCCTCATGTTGTTATTGTTACTTTGGGAAATAATTTTTACAGGATACTGTAGGTAGCACCACCTGCCACCATATATTTGGTTACTATAAAGAAATGCAGTAAGCTCATTTGATAAAACTGGGAAAAAAAATTTCCTGATGATCCACCCTCAGTGCAAGAAGAATATTGTTGCCACGACTTCCAAACAGGGCTCCTCCGCATGACAACAACAAATGGATAAGTTCATGGAGGAGTACAGGGACATCCTCACCTTACCCGTAGGGATGCCTCTGCAATGTCAAGTCAAACACCCCATCGATATGACCCCAGGTGCATCACTGATCAATGGACCAATCTATCAGTGCTATGTTCTGGAGAATGACAAAATCAAGAGGCAGATTAAGGAGCTATTGTAGAAAGGTCACATCTGACCTAGTTCATCGCCCTGTGGGAGCCCGGTAGTGTTGGTGCAGAAGAAGGAAGAGACTTGGAGACTCTGTACTGTCTATCAGGTGCTAAACAAGATCAATGTTTGGAATAGGTACCCGATCCCACGGATTGATGACCTTCTAGACCAACTCAAGGGGGGGAAATATTTCAAAAAGATTGACTTCCAGTTTAGGTATCACCAGGTACCAATCAAACCCTCCAATGTGTGGAAGGCTGCCTTCAAAGCCAAGGAGGGCCTTTTAGAATGGATGATAATGGATTTTGGGTTGACGAATGCTTTCACAACCTTCATGAGGCTGATGGAAGACATATTAAGACCATTCACCAACACATTTTTAGTAGTGTACTTGGATGACATCCTGACCTTCAGACAGAATTAGGAAGAGCACCTCCACCACATCTGATAGGTCCTCCAAACACTGCGGCAACACAAGTTATGTGCTAATTTGGAGAAGTTAATGGCATGACCCAGTATCAGTATCTGGGATACATTATTGGTGAGCAGGGGGTGGATGTGGATCCATCCAAGATCCAATTCATTCGGGATTTTTCAGCCCCAACCACTCTAATAGAGCACCACAGTTTTATGGGCCTTGTTAATTTCTACAGCAGGTTCATGTTGGGATTCTCTCATCTCACTTTTCCTTTAATTCAAGTCACCAAGGGAGGAACAAAAGAAAAATTATTTTGGTCTGAATCTCAACAGAAGGTGTTCGTAGAGTTGAAACATCGCCTCTTCTCTGCCCTCGTACTCACATTACCAGAGTTGCAACAACCATTTGAGATTGAGACAGATGTCTCTGAATATGCTATTAGGGAATTTATTACTCAACAGGGGCATCTAGTGGCATATCACTGTGAGACATTGTCTGAAACTGTCCAGAAGTATCCCACTTATGAAATTTAGATTTATTCCATTGTGCAGGCTTGCCGACAATGGAAGCATTACATTTTGGGGAAGGAAACAATCATCCACACAGACCATTGACCCCTATAGTTCATACAGAAATAAGCGAAGTTTCAGAAAAATCACCATCAGAAGTGGTCCACATATCTGCAACAGTTTCATTTGAACATCAAGTACAAGAAGGGCGACACCAATAATGTTGCAGACTGCCTCAACTAACCTCCGATTGTGGCGCTAACCACCGTGCTCAACTCTTTTGGGAAAGAGACTTCTGATTGGCCACTTCTCTACTAGAGAAATCCATAATTTGGCCACACATACAAGACGCTCTTGGAGGGTAAGAAACTTTCAAATTTTCACCTCCAGGATGCACTTCTATGTCACCTGGGAAACCTTTGTGTTCCTTCAAGCGAGCGTGCCAAGATGATTTTGGAATCACACTACAGTCGGGTCACTCAGCATTTCGGGGTCGAGAAAATAGTGGCAGTACATCAGGAAGTACATCAAATCCTGCACTGCCTGTGCCATTCCCAAATCGACCATCAAGAAGCAAGGCCTCTATACTCCACGACCTACCCCTAATGGACCTTGGGAATCCATCTCCATGGATTACATGTCGGGCCTTCCTTCTACTAATCATGGCAATGAATGTGTTTTTATGGTCATCAACATATTCCCAAAGATGGCCATTATGGCAGCCTGCAAGAAGAATATCAGAGCAGAAGCCACTGCTAGAATATTCTTTGAAAGAGTGTGGGTACACTTTGGGATCCCATAGTCTATCACCTTAGATCGGGACAGCATTTCCTCAGTACATTTTGGTCTAGCCTCTAGTCAATGCTGAACACCAAGCTCACTGAGTCCACAACTTTCCATCCCCAAACTGAAGGCTAGACAGAGATCATCAACAGGATAATCATACACATTCTGCACATGTATAACTCAAAGCATCCACGCACATCGGATGAGAGCCTCCCCTATGTACAACACATATATAACCAGGCTCTCCACAACTCAACCAGCCATAACCCATTTCAGGTGGGCTTGGGATTCCAGCCACTATGTCCCATTGAAGTAACCATGCCATTTGTAGCTACTTAGGGCCATTTGGCTCATGGATAGTCTGAAGCTAACATGGAGAACAACTTCATTGAGTAAATTTAGCACATCCACCAACAGGTTCATGATATATTGAAATATACAATGGTAAATACAAGCAGCGACATGATCATCATCGAGTGCCACACAACTTCTAGGCAGGTGACAAAGTGTGGCTACATTTGTAGAAGGAGCACCGCGCTAGACCCCACCGCAAGCTTCGCCCACTCCAATATGGGCCATACACCATCACCAAGGTTGTAGGGGACAATGCATTCGAGCTCAGTATTCCACCATTCCTTGGTATGCACCCAGTGTTCAATGTGGACCGCCTTCGGCCCTACTTTCCACCTCTACTGCACACATACAACATGGCACAACAACTCACACCAACAGAGTTAAACCCAAATTGCATGGAACAAGCCACAACTGATCGAATCATGGACACACAGTTCAAGAACACCTGCCAGTAGAGGATCCAGCTATATCGAGTTGTCAAAGCACACCAAATCCTTCACTAGGGAAAGTGGCTCACCAAGGACCCAGTTCAGCAGAATTTTCCTCATCTCATAGAGGAACTCAACACAATGGGGACCATTGCTTCCTAAGGGGGGAGGAATGATCTAGATGGATATTGGTGGCCACAAACCTATTCAACTTGGACCCCACCATTGTTTCTTTTAGTTTTTCAATGTCCTTAATTGTAGCACAATTTACTATTTTTGGTAGTTTTTCGGGTTCTGAACTTCCAGAGCCGTTTTAAGGCCCTAAACAACGTTTTTTTGGAAAATTGCCTTCAATAAATGTGAGTCTTTAAGTCTTTGACTTGATATTTCTTGCCAACAATTATAGTCCTTGGACAGATCTTTCTAATGAGGTATCATGTGCGTCAAACAGAGATTGTATTCCAAAATTACGACCCTGCGAAATTGATGTACCAATTTACCCCAACGAGTCCCATAGTTTGGTGTTCATCTTCTAGGGTTAGGTTTTTGGATATTTAGGGATTTCCATTATTTATCAATAATAAATAGGCCTTTAAGCCTCATTGTAACACAGCACAGAGGCCTATAGCTGCCACATCTCTTCTTAGAGATAAGTTATTTTCACCCTAGCTAGTTTATTTCCGTTATGTCTAGAAGCATATTTCACTTATGTGATATAAATGAAATGAAGTCTTATTTATGCTGCATCTCTGCATTTATGTATTTATATATTTTATTGTGTTCCTGCATAATTCTGTATCACATAACTTCCTGTAGCTTTTTGGAATCATTAAATACATGACGACAATGCCAATTAATCAAAAACTGGCTCTAGGACTAGGCCTGACCATCCCCATCTAGCACTGAAAGTTTTTCAAACACTTGGCATGAATGTAATCTACAGGTCTTGGATACAATAAAAATCATGAATGACTAAAAACACTTATGAAACATTACAATAAGGATCACCACCTTCTTCCTTAACTAGATATGGCATCAATTAGGTCTTGCATCCATCACTTTAACAATTACAATTAAATACATTAAATAACCATGACATGAAAAATCATTTAAACATGCTTATAACCAACATAAAGCCCTTGAAATAACAATGAGAATACAACCATTGTTGGTACTATTTTATTGCTATCCTTCTCTTCTAAAAATCCATCATTTATCTATCATTTTTCTCCATAAATTCCCCATAAGTCCATTCAAATTGATTAATGAAGCATTATAATTGTTATTTTACATTAAATTTAATTTATGAGTTTTTATGTTAAAAATTGGAATTTTTCAACAAAATTACGGGATGTAATGACTTCCTGTAATCAGTTTATGTTGTGACATGTGGCATGGCAGGAAAATCGAAACAGAAGGCATGGACGTGATCTAGGATGTACATACATGGTGGAAAATCTATTTAGCATCGAATTTGGAGTTCCTGAATATATGGTCAATGATGGTCAAACTCAGCCTCTTCAGCAGAAAAATCAGAAGCCATAATGTTGTACTTGATCTTTTGCTTAAAATTAGGAACTCTAAACTGATTCGAACTATGTTGGAATCAGTTAGGATGAAGGAGGAACGAATATAGCCTTCTAGTTGTAAATTTTAATAAATAGGAGGGTTTTTTATTAGAAAGGGATGCTAGTGAAAACGTTGAAGAAATCAGACTTAAGACTGTAAAGCGTATTCCAGATCTCTGTTTTTTAATGTAATCCATTTCCATAATTTAATGAAAGGCAGAATTTCATTAATTACAGTGTTTGCGAGTTAAAGGTTTATCATTTGAAGTTATCAAAGTGTGCCATCAGAGCGTGGAAGGGCCCTACGTAAAGATTGGTACACTTTCTTTTATGTTTTATGTTTCATAGAATTTAGTACTCAGATATGAACAGCGTATTTTATTTTATTGCTTGTGAGTTCATTCATTTAATTAGAAGTTCTTGAGATTGTTATTTTATGATTCATAGTAGTAACTTGAAAATTCAATTGCAAAATTATTGAATCAGTCCTTGTAAAAGGTTTAATCGAGCATTGAATTTCAAAATATCTCTATGAACTCTGTTTTTCTATGAATTTGATTTCTAGAATGTTTAGTGTGTTGTCTTGAAGGAGTTTTTGTGAAACATATCCTCGTAAGAGGATTGAAAAGCTCAGATTAGTAACACTCTGTTTTTTTTAGATCAGTAGATTAAATTTGATAATATAAGTGTTTAAATTGTGAAAAGGAAACATATTTTAATCTCTTGTAAAGGAGTATTGGATCCTGTCACAATTAGACATTTTAGACAAATAGGACAGATCCTTTTAGGTCTATAAATATTAGACGTGCCTCTAAGACTACCTACCTTGGTCGACATTAAATTGAGTCTAATCTAGAATCCTAGATTGGTCTTTACATTTTGGCGCCGCTGCCGGGGAGGCGCAACTAGAGGAGTTCTAAAAAAAAACTAAAAACTAAAAACAAACAAAAACATAGATTTAATTTTAATTCATCATTTTAGAAGTCATGTTTACATATGTCTAGACCTAGAGATGATAAGGGCAGATTCATAAAAACCCCCCATCCAAGAACTAACCCACCACTAGGAGCAGATCATTTAGAAAGAATTGAACACACAACACCAGCTGGGAAAGTCACTGTACAAGAACTAGAGGATAAACAAAAATCAGGCCAAAGACTTACACTTATAGAGAGAAAAATTTTATTGGCATACGAAGCAAAGAATAAACATCTCCCTGAATCCTCTATAACAAGAGAAAGCATCAAAACAACTCAACAATCTCTCCTTGAACCTACTGATTTTGAACAAATTCAATTAGGAGAAAAACCAACACAACAACTTCTCTCTGAAACAAGTGACACTGAACAAGAACTTAAAACAACAAAGGAACCTATCAAAATGGCTGAGGAAGGAGGAGGATCAGCAAGAAGACCCACTCCTGAACAACTTAGAGAATATGAGAGACAGCAGGAGGAAAGGATAAGACAACGAGAAATTGAACTAAAACAAAAGCATGATCAAGATCAAAGAGAGGAGGAAGAGTCAACCTTTAAATTTCCTATTCAAGAACCAGGAGAAAATCATGATGAGGAAATCAAAATGAAAAACATACCTCCATCTGTGTTACCAAATTTTTATGGCATGGCTTCGGAAGATCCAGATTCATTCTTGTTTGAATTTGACATAGTATGCCAAACATATGGTTACACAGATGATGCCCATAGGCTTAGACTCTTCCCAGCAACATTAAAGGCATCAGCATTAAGATGGTTCATGGGACTTGGTGAACATGCAATAACTGATTGGGATGGCATGCGAAAAATATTCCTAAAGAAATACCAACCTTATTGTAGATCGAAATATTCTAAAGATGATATCTTCAGAATGAATCAACAAGAGGATGAGAGTTTAGAGGAGTAATTGGAACGATTTTTCTACAATTTACAAAAATCAAAACATAGAACCATGTCTCTTGATCTGATTCGAACAATATTTTTGAAGGGAATTCGAGAGGAATACTTAGATGATCTTAATTTGATGGGAAAAGGTGATATTTCCACCTTACCTTTTGATGAAATTGCTGACTTATGTGAAAAGTATTCCAGGAGCAAAGCTAGAAATGGAAAAAGAGCTATATCATCCAAAGCCACAAAATCTGCTTCAGCTAGTGTCACAAGGGCTGAAATAGGAAATTTATTAGAAGAATTCAAAACAGACCTATTAAGCACTTTAGGAAATCAAATTGACACTCTGAAAGCAAAGAAAAGACAAGAAGAAGAAGATCAATTAATGGCTGTCTTTTGTCCAAAATGCCGGAAGAAACATGCTTTGAAAGATTGTCCTTTAGAAAACATTCAAGTGTGTGCATTTTGTACTGAAAATCATGATATATTTCATTGTTCTAAAATAAAGATTTTGCAGAATTGTAACTTGGAAGCCAATGCAGATATGGAAAATGTGTATTTCATGGGTGCCAAGAGACCATGGCAGCCAAGACCTCCACCTCCAGGTATGTTTCCAAATCAGAATTTGCAATTTCCTGCACAAGATCAAATGTATGTTCAGAATTCTTGGAATGTACCCATGCCATGGCAACACCAAAATTACCCACAACAACAATGGAAACCATTTCAGCAATACTCATCATATCCTCAACCATACTCATCATATCCTCAACCATATCAATAGTATCATCAGCCATATCAGCAGTATCCTCAAACATATCAGCAATGTCCTCAGCAGCAAGTTGTCCATCAACCCCAAAACATTCAACAAACATTGCCTGCTCCTCCACCAATAAATTCACCCCAATTACAACTTCCATCTAACCAACCTCCTAGACCCACTCAAATTCCTGCTTAACCTGTACCAAATCCAAATAATAGAGCAGAGAGACCAGCTTACAGTGTAGATGAGGGACCATCATATCCCACATTACCTTTACAAAATATTGAGTTGAGGTCTGGTAAGGTACTTCAAAAAGAACTTCCCATAGCTGAGAAACAAGAAGAAAACAAAAACAATGAAAATGAAACTCCAAATCAAAAGAAACAAAATGATAAACAAATCCAACCATTGCAGCCACCACCTTTTCCGGAAAGATTGATCCAAGCAAAACTTCCCATGTCTTTACCACAGTTTGATGCTTTAGATGAGCTGAAGAATGTCTATATAAAAATTCCACTACTCCAAGCCATAAAAGACATTCCGATATATACTAAAGCAATTAAAGAACTATGTCTCAAGAAGCCTACAAGGAAAAGACTTGATCCACAAACAATTCACGTTATTGGACATCTAGCTGGCCTTATGAAAAACACCATTTCGATGGAAAAGTATGTTGATCCTGGCATTCCCAGAGTCACTACAATTATTAACAACATATCTATTCCAAATACTTTAATTGACTTAGGGGCAGCAATAAATGTAATGACTCTTGACACAATGAAAACACTCCAACTGAGAAACTTGCAATACACACCAATTGTTTTAGAACTAGCTGATAGGTCTAAAGTGATTCCTGAAGGAATTTTGGAGGACATAATTGTTTCACTGGACTCTTGGGAGTATCCAGTGGACTTTTTAGTTCTTCAACCAAAATCTAATTTAGGAGGTCACCCTATCATTCTTGGTAGACCATGGTTAGCAACTGCTGATGCATTCATAGGGTGTCGATCAGGTAATATGATCATTTCATGAGGAACTGAAAGGAAAAAACTCACTCTTTACCCATTAGCACAAACACCAGCAGTAGCAAACAACTTATGGCTTGATGATAAATACAATGATAAGGAAGAAGTTCAATCTGTTTTTAGCATCAATCAGATCTATGATTTTCATGAAGATAATAATGATGATTTGATAGAATTGTTTTTTTCTGAACCTGAAATGTCTGAAGAAATAAGAAATGAACAATACCATGCTGCAGATGAATTTTTAGCACAAAATTTTCAAGAAATATGTACACTCCATTCTTTGCAAACATCATTTGAAAACATTTTTCCCATTCAATCAATCACAAACACTCAGAGTAAGACTATAGAGATTAGTCCGGGCAAAACATTGAATATTAGCACTCACCTAGACTTATCTCAGGAAGAAAAATTGATTCAATTATTGAGAAAGTATCAGAAAGCATTTGCTTGGGACTACACCGATATGCACGGAATCCACCCTGAAACATGCACTCACCATATTTACACAGATAATAACATAAAACCAGTGAGGCAACCACAGAGAAGAATGAATCCCATTCTTCAAGATATTGTTAGAGAGGAATTGTAAAAACTATTGAAAGTTAATTTTATATATCCTATCTCTGACAGTCAGTGGGTATCACCATTGGTAGTAGTGCCCAAGAAAAATGGCAAGTGGAGGATTTGTGTTGATTATAGACAATTGAACAAAGCAACCCTCAAAGATTATTTTCCACTACCATTCATTGACCAAGTGTTAGACACATTAGCTGGGAAATCATCATTCTCTTTTCTTGATGGTTTCAGTGGCTATAACCAGATCAGGATAGCCTTAGAGGACCAGGATAAAACTACTTTCACTTGTCCCTGGGGCACTTATGCCTATAATGTTTTACCATTTGGACTTTGTAATGCTCCAGCTACATTTCAGAGAGCTATTTTAGCTATTTTTGCTGATTTAGTTCATGAGTGTGTTGAAGTTTATATGGATGATTTTTCGGTCTATGGTAATTCATTTGAGCATTCATTAGAAAATCTTGAGAAATTTTTGAAGAGATGTATTGAAGCTAATCTGTCCTTGAGCAATGAAAAGTGTTTTATGATGCTAGATGAAGGGATAGTATTGGGTCACTATATTTCTTCTCAAGGCATTAAAGTTGATCCAGCAAAAATTCAGATCATTGTCAATTTGCCAATTCCGAAGACTCAAAAAGAGGTAAGAAGTTTTCTTGGGTATGCAAGCTATTATAGACGATTTATTGAACATTTTAGCAAAATATCTCTACCTCTATTTAAACTTCTAGCAAAAGATACACCTTTCAACTGGAATGAAGATTGTCAGAAAGCTTTTGAAACACTCAAAGAAAAACTATCAACCGCACCAGTCTTAAAAGGACCTAATGGGAGCCTACCATTTCACATCTTTTCAGATGCATCTGACAATGCAGTAGGTGCTTCTTTAGGCCAAAAAGAAGAGTCTTTCAATTATGCTATCTATTTTATCAGCAAAAATCTAACACCTGCAGAATTAAATTACACAGTCACTGAAAAATAAATGCTTGCAATCATACACGCTGTAAATAAATTCCGACACTATATAACTGGTTATGAGGTTTTTGTACATACTGACCATTCAGCCATTAAATATCTAATGAATAAACCAATCACTAATGGCAGAGTTACCAGATGGTTGTTATTACTACAGGAATTTAATATTACAGTGTTAGATAGACCAGGTAAGGAGAATCAGGTGGCAGATTTTCTTTCTAGACTGCAGAACTCAGGTGAGATTGTTCCGGTTGAAGATTCTTTTCCAGATGAAAATCTATTTGCAATTTCAGTAGTAGATCCATGGTATGCTGACTTAGCCAATTATTTGTCCACAGGAAAAACACCTCCACATTTTACTACAAAGGAGAAGAAGAGGCTCATCAAACAAAGTGCTAGATATTCATGGGTCAATGGAGATTTATTTTACACCGGTTATGATATGATTATTAGAAGATGTGTAAGAAATGATGAAATAATTGATATTTTAAAATCTTGTCATGACGAACCGTGTGGTGGGCATTTTGCAGCAAAAAGGACAGCATTCAAGATTCTCAGCCTTGGCTACTACTGGCCATCTATTTTTAAGGATTCCAAGAAGTATGTGAAGAGTTGTGATAGTTGTCAAAGAATGGGTAGACCCACAGCTTCAGATGAAATGCCACTTCAGCCCCAAGTACATTTAGAGCCATTTGAAAAATGGGCTCTAGATTTTGTAGGTCCCATCAATCCACCATCAAAGGGCAAAAATTACATCCTAGTATGTACTGATTACGTGACAAAATGGGCTGAAGCAAAAGAATTAGTCCGAGCAACAGAACAAACAGTGGTAAACTTCCTCTTTGAAGAAATTTTTGTAAGGTATGGAGTACCTAGGGAGATAGTCACAGATCAGGGTACTCAGTTCACTTCAAAGTTAGTTCAATATATCACAGAAAAATATAAGATCAAGCACATAAAAATCACACCTTACCATCCACAGGCCAATGGCCAAGTGGAATCAACAAATAAAACTTTGGAGGGAATTATCACTAAAACAGTAGCAATGAACAGAAAGAATTGGGAGGAAAAGCTCAAAGATGCACTGTGGGCTTACAGAATTACGTGGAAAGACACTACTGCATTTACACCATATCAGTTGGTGTACGGAAAAGAGGTACTGCTTCCTATCGAATTTCAAATACATACTTATAAAATGGCTGAAGATTTAGGAATTGATCTCAATGAAGCACAAAAGGAGAGAATTATGCAATTAAACCAGTTAGATGAGATGAGACAGCAAGCAGAAGAGAGAACAATCCTAATGCAGAGACAAAGGAAGCAGTGGCATGATGCACACATTAAGAAGAAGCAGTTTAAAGAAGGAGACTGGGCTTTACTCTTTGACTCTAAATTCAGAGACCATAAAGCCAAATTTACAACACCTTGGATGGGCCCATATGAAATAGTTGAAGCATATGACAATGGATCGGTCAAAATTACAACAATTGATGGAGAAGGCAAGACATTTACTGTCAATGGTCACAGGCTGAAACTCTATCATAAGCCCATAAGCAAGGAAGATTTTATTGAAACAGTATCTCAGCAAAAGGAGGTTGAGATATCACAGCCTTCAGCTGTGATATCTCTACCTTAGTCATTTCAATTTCTTTTTAAATAAAAAAATAAAAAACATAAAATAAAATAAAAAATAAATAATGGTTTAGATGTGAAAACCAGACTCTGGCACACTCTAAACCCGAATTCTTACTGGAAAACCAATCATTTGGCTGGTAAGAATTCTGTGTTCTACTTGTTTATTGTTTTTCATCAATTCAATAATGACTTGAGGACAAGTCAAACACTTAGTGGGGGAGAAGAATTAGTGGTTTTTCTCTTTGGTAGAAGAATCAGTGATTTTTCATCTCCTCATTTTTAAATCTTCAAGGAATTTGTGTCAGTTATTCAGTATTTCAATTCAGTTGTTCAGTATTTCAATAAAGAGCTACTTTTGTTCTAATTAGAGGGACTTGTTTAAGCAATAAGATTTGCAGTGGGACCTGTTCAGAAGACTATGTCAACATTATCAATATCAGAGGGACCTGTTAAGGACTGCATTAAAGATACATCATCAACAAAGGCTACTTCAGAGGGACCTGTTCTACTTCAACAAAAGATACATCATCAACAAAGGCTACTTCAGAGGGACCTGTTCTACTTCAACAAAATTTCAAAGGTTGTTTATTACCAGAATTCGAAGGCTACATCAACAACAAGGATAAAAGAAGTTGCATAAAGATGGTTCTTCAGATTTTAAAGGGACCTGTTATATTCATTTCAAAGGGACCTGTTTTGAAAAATAAAGATGGTTCTTCAGATTTTAAAAGGGACCTGTTATACTCATTTCAAAGGGACCTGTTTTGAAAAATGAAGATCAGTCATACCTGTACAAACAGATCAGTCACACCTGTGCAAGCCAAATCAGCATTCTGTCAGTCAACAAGTGTAAAGTATTGTTGAAATTTTCATTTTTAACATTTAAAATTCTTAAATTATTTTAGTGTTCAAAAACGATAATTATTATTGCGTGATTATCAATTTCAAAAATCCCTATATCCATAACCTTTGTTTCCTATTCCTGATGCCTATTTCTAAATGATCGTTTCCATTCATACTTTAGCCTATTTTTTATTTCCTATCCCTATTACGCTCTTCAAAATCGCTCTTCAAAAACTCATCATTTTTAGATCCGACCTCTGTCAATAAAGGTACCAACAAAGAAGTGGTCTGAATGGACACTCAATGAAGAGTCCGCTCAATAGTAAGACATTTGTAAAACACATGATTACATTTCATTTCAACTGATGGAGTTATAAAAACGATGCTCTGACCCAAATTTGTTTATGGAATGGAATGTATCCGTTATCATCACACGATTTATATCATGATTATGCTTTTATAAATTAGCACTACTCCTTTGTATTAATAATCTGAATGCGCTGTCCGACCCTGCAAACAAACTCATGACCTTAAGACTCTGTTCTCTGCGACATCAAGCAAGATGAAGGTCAGTTGTTGAATTTTTAATTTCTTTGAGTTCATAGAGTGGTTAAAGAGTTAATTTTTAGACTCTGAGTTCTTAAGGAGGGCCGAGATAGCAGGTGTGGTTCCATTGAAGAAAATATAGTAGACAAGTTATCCAGGGGTTTTTCTCTACTTCCGCCCAGAATTTGAGGAATAGCTCAGGTAATTGAAGAAGGCAGCCCAGAATTTGAGGAATAGCTCAGGTAATTGAAGAAGGCAGCTCAGAGAATTGAGGACGTTAACCAGGTCAGTGGAACGCAGGAGAAGAGGTAACCACTTGAAAACCTTGATAGAATTTTTGAGCATAGAAAAAAAAGGGTTAGAACAGAGAATTTTTTAAAAACAATGACCAACAGAGCGGAGCCCGAAACATTTGATAGACTAAAGTATCATGAAGACTATGTCAAAATTCTAGAGGAAAAACATTGGTTGCCTTTCCTACAGAAATTTAATGGGAATAATGAAGAGGTTACGAAGCAATTTGCATTTTCCTTCAATGGAGAGAAAGGTTTAGTAGGAAATGTCTCTTTTAGAATTTCAGAAGATATAATAGCACAAACATTGGAAATCAGTCCTGAAGGAGAGAAGTATTTCAAAACCAAGCAATTCAAGGAAAAATCATGGACTCAGTTTGTGTCCAGGTCAAGGGTTTCTTCAGTTAACTGGAAAAAGGGTGTCCCAAGAAGCTGGTTAGTTCACCCATGGGATGAGATGGTGTACATCATTCAAAAATTTGTTACATGTAAAGGTCATTATAGTATAGTATACCTCTATCACATAAAACTTCTGTTGCACTTGAAAGGCCAATGCACTATCAATCTACCCTATTTTCTCTTACAAAGTCTGACTAAAATGTCGAAGACTATTCAGAAACACAAAGGTAATGAAGATAGGAGTTTATATCATTTTGGCTTGATCAAAATACTAATTGAATCTGAGTTGTAGAGAAGGGGAAAAAAATGGAAAGAATTTTTAATTGACAATCAAATCAAAGATAGAGAAGAAGAACATGAGAAGCAAGGAAGCACAGAATTGATGATTGACATTGATGAAGTAACCCCTGAGCTTAAATCAAGCAATGTTCCTCAACCGAGCAGTAGTGTAAGGACAAGAAGGCAGAGGCAAGAAGCTGCCAAGAGAATTGAAAAAGATAAAATATTCACTACTTATAAGAGAAGATCAAGGAGAATGAAAAGGAGTCAAACACAAGATGATCCACCAGAACAGAATGCAAGCACACCAATGGAAATTGAAAGTAGTGAGTCAGAACAAGAAGCAGAGATGGAAACTGGAAGAAATGAGAAAGAAAAGGAAGAACCAGTACCCACAAATAAGAAGCAGAAAAGGTTAGAGAAACAGATTGAAAGGCTGAAAGAGGAATTGATGGAAGCAAACATGTTAGAGAAGGTTATAAAGAAGGAAAATGAAATGTTGAGAGCTCAGAGCAAGAAAATACACCAGAAAAATGAGAAACTGAAGAAAAAGATCAAGGAACTTAAGACTGATCAAACTGAAATATGTAATTGGGCAACAAAATGGTATACTCAGAAAAAAAATTCTCAAAGAAAAATATAAGAAGATAAAACATCAGTCCCAAGTTCAGAAGAATGTGGATATATTGTTACAGGTAGCAGAGGCACAAGCAGAAACAGAATTTAAGGGGAGCACATCAGGATTAGCATGAGGACATGCTAAATCATTGAGTTTGGGGGAGATGTTGGTACTATTTTATTGCTATCCTTTTCTTCTAAAAATCCATCATTTATCTATCATTTTCCTCCATAAACTTCCCATAAGTCCATTGAAATTGATTAATGAAGCATTATAATTGTTATTTTAAATTAAATTTAATTTATGGGTTTTTATGTTAAAAATTGGAATTTTTCAACAAAATTACGGGATGTAATGACTTCCTGTAATCATTTTATGTTGTGACATGTGGCATGGCAGGAAAATCAAAACAGAAGGCAAGTACGTGATCTAGGATGTACATACATGGTGGAAAATCTATTTAGCATCGAATTTGGAGCTCCTGAATATATGGTCAATGACGGTCAAACTCAGCCTATTCAGCAGAAAAATTAGAAGTCATAATGAATGTACTTGATCTTTTGCTTAATATTAGGAACTCTAAACTGATTCGAACTGTTTTGGAATCAGTTAGGATGAGGGAGGAACAAAAATAGCCTTTTTGTTGTAAATATTAATAAATAGGAGGATTTTGATTAAAGATAGGATGCTAGTGAAAACGTTGAAGAAAGCACACTTAAGACTGTAAAGCGTATTCCAAAACTCTGTTTTGAATGTAATCTATTCTCAAAATTTAATGAAAGGCAGAATTTCGTCAATTACAGTGTTTATGAGTTAACGGTCTTATCATTTGAAGTTTATCAAAGTGTGCCATCAGAGCGTGGAAGGGCCCTACATGAGGATTGGTACACTTTCTTTTATGTTTTATGTTTCATAGAATTTAGTATTCAGATCTGAACAATGTTTTATTTCATTGCTTATGAGTTCATTTAATTAGAAGTTCTTGTGATTGTTATTTTATGATTCATAGTAGTAGCTTGAAAATTCAATTGCAAAATTATTGAATAAGTCCTTGTAAAAGGTTTAATCGAGCATTGAATTTCAAAACATTTCTATGAACTCTGTTTTCATGAATTTGATTTTTAGTATGCTTAGTGTGTTATCTTGAAAGGGTTTTTGTGAAACATATCTTTGTAAGAAGATTAAAAACTCAGACTAGTAACACTCTGTCTTTGGATCAGTAGATTAAATTAGATAACATAAGCATTTAAAGTGTGAAAGGAACTACATTCAAGCTCTTGTAAGAGAGTGTTAGAGCCTGTCACAGTAGGAAATCATTTAGACAAATAGAACAGATCCTTTTATGTCTATAAATATTAGACGTGCCTCTAAGACTACCTACCTTTGTCGACATTAAATTGAGTCTAATCTAGAATCCTAGATTGGTCTTTACAACCATTAATTCCAAATAATAATAGGTATAAAATAAAAATAACTCAACTTCCATAAAACATATGCAAATACCGACCAAGTTCGGGACTTCCACATTCCACCCAACCATAGACATAGCTGAATCAAATCTATCTTCAGCTAGTCACCTCTGTGCCATATTCCAAGCACGAATATGGGATCTCATAGATAAACCCATGCAAAACACAACCAATGGAATCCAGAGGTTAAACAACCTCCACCCTCACCATACAATGATCATACCAAACCGATGCTCCGATCACAAAACCGAGCAGAAGGAAATTCCATCCATAATCCATCATTATCATTGAGGAATTTTTCATCTCCATGTCTCTTAGGATTTACCGCAATCCAATCCTGAATCACTAGGCCCTAAATTGAGACACCTCCCTCGGGCTTTACTGTGTATCCCACCAAAATCGATCAAGGGATTCCTAGGCCTTTAGGAATGAACCTTGAGACCACCTTTGCCCCAGATTTAGAATCCATCCAACAAATCCGAAGCTCAAACTGAGATCAAAATCCCAACACACCATGGCATCCGTAAAAAGGCAAGGCTGAAATCCATTATCATAAACTAGCAAAACCATTACAATGACAATAAAATAACCAAATACCGACATGCATGAGCCATTCATGTCCAAACCATCTAGGAAATCATACATGCAATATGTTACCTACAAGTATTCCTGTTGAAGCTGCTAGATCCTGATTTTTCCTTCTTTCCTTTACTTTCTTGTCCTTCCTTTGCTTGATTCCTCCTCCTTGGCACAATGTTGAATTGCTCCAAAAAAACTCTAAGTATCCAAGAGCATGAGAGAGAGAGAGAGATAGTGAGAGAACTCCAAAGCTGAACTGACAAAAGGTACCAATTGATCCTTATAATCCTTTTAATCAATGAGGCCTCTATTTTCTTCATTTTCCATTAAGGCTTCCTTCATTTTCCTCCTCACATGCAACCTATGACCTTTTACTTTCCTTTTCTCCGAATTTCCTTTATTTTCATAAATAAATGTGCCAAAAATATTTTTTTCCTCTTTGATGCCTTTGCCTTTGCCTTTGCCATTTCCATTTTTCCTTAGCCATAAACAGATATCCAATGCTGCCCACTAGGATATTTTTCCCAATATCAGCTTTGAATAAACGTCTCTAATTTGTGGTCTTATTTTTGCCTTTATTAACTTTTATTACATGAAATTTTTCCCGGGTTTGTTACAGAACCCTCCCCCTTGGGGAACACCGTCCTTGAAGTTGAACCACACCTACACTTCAGCAAAACCACTGAAAAACAAACATACTGCTCATGGATATTTATATCTTAGCTCGTTGCAGTATTTACAATGAATGACTTGATCAAAAGCAAAACCATGATAACATGACCATATAACATCCATACCACTTATTGGAGCTTTATAACTTAGCTCATGGAAGTATTCACTTCAATATAAATAAGTACATATAACAAAAAAATACAAACACCAAACCAAAACCGCTTTACCTCAACTGACAAACAATGAAGGATACATGGCCCACATCTGATCTGCCATCTCTCATGTAGCTTAATAAAGCCCAAAGTGCTTCCACTACACTCTAACTTGCTCGATGGCTCTGTTCCTAAGCATGAGTTGCTTCTGCTGCAATATGCACTGAGGTTCCGACTGGAATTCTCCTTCTTACTCCACCTACAATACCTACCAATCAATAACATGATCAACATCATTTATATACCTTCCTTTTAAGTAATGAAACATGAAACACATCATGGAATTTCATTTTTGGAGCAGTGCAATTCGATATGCCACTGGTCCAATCCTCTCAAGGATATCAAAAGGCCCGCAATACCGTGGTGCCAACTTGGCACATGATCTGATCCTCGTGGATGTTCCCTAACTTAAAACTCCTTGAGTACCCTATGTTGATCTGCATAAATTTTATGTTTTTCTTGTGCTTCCTTCGGAGTCTTCTTTATGACCTGCATTTATTGTTCCATGTCTACCAACATGTCCGGCCTAATCAACACCCTGTTAACTAGATCACCTCGATTTATGGGAGTGTTACAAATCCGCCCATGTAGTGCCTCGAAGGGACTCATACCCAATGCCTTCTGATACCCATTTTTGTATGAAAACTAAATTAATGGTAGATACTCTTCCCATTTCTGTTTTTGATGCATCACATACATCCTCAACATGTCCTCCAAGATCCTATTGACCCTCTCAGTATGCCCATCTTTCTGTGGATGATAAGTCGTAATGAAGGTCCACTCGGTTCCCAAACCTGAAAATAATTCATTCCAAAACTTGGAAGTGAAATTTTCATGCATTTCTGACACGATCTTCTTTGGATACCATGCAATCTCACAATGTCTTTGATGAACACTTGTGCTACATCGCTAGTTTAATAGGTAGTATTCACTGGAACGAAGTGTGCAACCTTTGTCTACCTATTCACAACCACCATGATAGAATAATTTTGTCTCACTGTCCTCGTCAACCTGTGATAAAGTCCATGGAAATGACCTCCCATTTCCATTCTAGAATCACAATAGGTTGTAGTAGACCACCTGGATTCCTACACCCTACCTTTACCTGTTGACAACCCAAACACCTAGCCATTAACTCGGATGCATCCCTCCTCAGATTTAGCCAATAATAAAATATCTTCACTGTAGGAAATGTCTTCCAATATCCTGGTGACCTGAATATTATTTTCCATGAAATTCCCTCATGATCACCTTCTTGAGCTCCCTTCTGTCTGACACATACATCTTTTCTCTAAACCTGATCAATCCATCAGTCATAAGAAAATAGTCCACATCCTGTACACCTGCACCTGTACATATACCTGTACTACTACCTATACATGTACCTTTACCTGTACCTTTACTCTGTTGCAAACTTGGCCTAAGCTCCATAAATTTGACATCTTGTTGAATTGCCTGCAAGATCTTATCCTATAAATCCGTCCCAATATAGGAGCTCATACTTGCAATGTGATTTAACTATATCTGTTGTTAAGAGAATCTACGACCTTGTTCTCTTTACCTTTGATGTACATGATCTCAAAATCAAACTCTATGATCATAGTTTACCATATATCCTACCGAGAATTCAGATTTGGTTGGTCAAACAAGTACCTCAACCCATTGTGATCGCTCATCAGTACAAACCTCCTGACAAGAAGATAATGCCTCCACATATTTAATGCATGGATGATCAATGTTAGCTCAAGATCATGTGTCAAATAGTTATGCTCATGTTCATTCAGTTTCCGTGACTCATAGCATACTACCTGTCCCTCTTGCATAAGGACTCCACCAAGCCCTCTCTTTTTCCATATCTGAGTTCTTTAACACTAGAGCATGTGTTAGCAAATTCTTAAGTTGCTCAAAACTGGCCTCACACTCCTTTGTCCATTCAAACTTCTTACCTTTCCTCTGCAACAATGTAATCGAGTAAGCGATCTCTGAGAAGTTCTTGATGAACCTCCTATAATATCCTACCAATCCTGTGAAATATCTCACCTCTACATTTCTAAGAGCTTCCCTTTCCATGATGGCTCTTAAATTTTCTGGATCCACTACAATGCCTTCCTTAGAGACAACATGTCCTAAGTAATGTACCTCAGTCTCAAAGAAACTACATTTGTTGAGCTTAGCATACAACCGATGCTCTCTCAACAATATCAACATTTCTGCCAAATGCTCTGCATGTTCTTCCTCATTCTTGGAATATACGAAGATGTCATCCATGAAGACAATCACAAACCTGTCCAGATAAGAACACAACACACTATTCATCAAACACATAAATGTAGTTGGAGTAGTAGTCAAATTGAATGGAACTACAATAAACTCGTAATGCCCATACTTGGTCCTGAACGAAATCTTGTAGATGTCCTCTTCTTTGATGCGTACTTGATGATATCATGATCTCAATTCGATCTTAGAGAACACTGTTGCTCCCTTCAGATGATAAAACAAATCATCGATCCTCGATAATGGTACTTGTTCTTGATGGTCACTTTGTTTTAACTACCTGTAGTCAATGCATAATCTAAAAGTACCATCCTTTTTCTTCACGAACAACACTAGTGCGCCCCATAGCAATACACTTGGCATAATGTATCCCTTATCAAGCATCTATTTTAGTTGATACTTTAACTCTACCAACTCAAGTGTGCTCATCATGTAAGGTGCCTTTGATTTTGGTATTGCCCCTAGTAGCAACTCAATATAAAATTCTACTTCTCTGTGAGGTAGCATCTCTGAAATCTCTGCTGGAAAACACATCCTGAAATTGTTGTAAAACTAGATACCTACTCAAAAAATATACCTCCTCTACTTCCTTACATGTGTCACTAGAGATATGAACCGCAAATAGCATACATCCTTTCCTGCGACTACACTTTTCCTGCATAGTTGTCACCATCCTAACTAATGTGGCTTTCTTCTTTCCCTATAAGACTATAGGTTCCTCGTTGTCATCCAAGTACTCAATGGATTTGTCATATCAATCCACCTTGGTCCTGTGAAGATATAACCAATACATACCCAACAACATATTGTATGATCCCAATGGAAATATGTTCAAGTGTGTTGTTGTAGGCATACCATTTAACTCAAAAGCATAAGCTCTTACCCAATGGTGAACTCTTCTCTTCGTACTTGTATCCAACAACACTAACCAAGATTCTGCATGCATTTGTTTTCTCAAACCACACTTATCCACTGGGTGAGGATTAATATAACTATAGTTAGATCTAGGGTAAATCAAAATAGAAACAACTTGATCACAAAGCTTACCGTCCATCTTAATGATAGAAGCCTGATGATCTCCCTGCATGTTGTCCATAGTTGCATAAATTCTAGGAATTTTATGCCCAACATCCCAAATTGTTTATGCCTCTTGTGCACTATAGATCTGGGGTCTACCACCATGATTCTGCTGACAGTCCCTCTTACGATGATCCTTGCCACATATCCAATAGTGCTCTACCATCATCTCTAGTCTGCTGCTCTCTAGGTCCTTTCCACGTTGTATTGAACTTCTTGTAAGGAACCACATTTTCTTTCTCACCTGCATCTTGCGGTCTTTCCCGATTTGGTGGCTATCTTCCCTTAGCTTTCTCATTGCCTTTCAAATCACGCCTAGGCTCAAATTTGTGTTTTTACTGCTCATAACAATTCTTCATCTTTCGAATGGCCTCCTCCAGTGATTTAGGCTCATCAAACTCAATCCAGTATCTATATGTTGTTAGCAATCCACTCATGAATCTCTCGATCTTATCCTTTTCCTCCTTGACGTAAGGCACATATATATACAACTCCAAAAACATGTTAGTATACTAGTCATATGTCATTGAACCCATCTGGAACACATAAAACTCCTTAGATCTAGCATCATAGTACCTCTCTCACGAATACTTCTTCTAGAATAACCTCTCGAACTCACTCCAAGTCAGCTACTACTCATAGATACCCCTAACATTCTTCACATCTACCCACCAATATCTGCTTTACCTTTGAAACTTAATGTGGCTACCCTAGCTTTCATGTTTTCTGAATAGACATGCAATCTGAAGAACTTCTGCATACCAAGCAACCATTCCTCTGCATCATGTGGTTTCTTCATCTCTCTATCAAAGGTATGTGGCCTTGATTTCTTAAAATCATTCAGAAAATACCCCCTGTCACTCCTCTTGTAAGGATGATAGAGATGACGATCACGATGCCTATCAGAACCAGAACTAGAATGGTACATGTGTCTATCACCTCTCCTATCTGGAGTGTCCAAGAATCTTCCGTCTCTAATCATGTCATCTTTGCTCAACATGTAACCATCGGGAGAACTACTGCCATATGCACCATTAGACCCATTCTCATGTCCATAACTGATACAGAGTGGCCGCTATCATTGCAAATTTAACAAACTATGAAGGATTTCCGCATTTACTTATGCCTGTCTTTCTTGTGCATGTATGATTCTGCCATTGTTTGCCTTGAAACTCCTTATCTCTTCCTTCAAAATTCCCAGTGTATCTGCTAAATCAGATGAATGCCCAATACTATGTTTCTCATCGGATTAAAAAGGGGAATCCCTGTAGTCTACCATCTTGCTAGCCATCTTTTATTTCTTCCTGCAAGGAAAATCATGTGAGCATAAAACAAATCAATGTGACTCATAGACCATAACATGAGAAACATATACATGACCGACATGAATGTATGACGACGAAAATATTGACAAAATCATACTTTTCCCAAGGAGAGCGTAACCATGCTCTGATACCACCTGTAACCTCCACTCCCCTCACACCTACCAAAGTAACCAGCCAACTGGGGTAAACATGATATGAGAGGTCTTTAAGACATACTTAGCCTCCATGGTGACCTTAAGGAAGTGGAATCGAAGAGGAAAACCATAACACTGACCTTTAACACATGCTACAGGACCCCTAGAGGTTATCCTAGTCATCCACCACACTTTTCCTTAGGTCCCACTGATATTTCATGAAGAAAACCCCCTGGAGGCATGCACAAGCTCACATCCATGCACCTCAAAGGCACTAGATGCACGCATAAGCCTGCATAATTGTGTCCAGGGACTAAATTTCCCAGAACGGTGTTTGCATCCACAGTATTTAAGGCACTTTTTTTGCCCAAAATCCCGGACACTGCCCACAACTTCCTGTAGCTTTCAGGAATCATTAAATACATGACGACAATGCCAATTATTGAAAAACTGAATCCAGGACTAGACCTGACCATCCTCAATCGGGACTCACATTATGTCAAAGACTTGGAATGAATGTAATCTACACGTCTAGGATACAAGACATACCATGAATGACTGAAAACACTTATGAAACATTACAAGAAGGATCACCACCTTCTTCCTTAACTAGATATGGCAACAATTAGGTCTTGCATTCATCATTTTAACAATTACAAGTAAATACATGAAATAACCATGACATGAACCATTCATTTAAGCATGCTTATAACCATCATAAAACCATGGAAATAATAGTGAATATACAACCATTAAATCCACATAATAATAGGTACAAAAGCAAGAGAACTTAGCTTCCAAAAAACTTAGGCAAATATCGACTTGGTTCAAGACTTCTGCGTTCCACCCGAAGATAGACATGGTTGAGCCAAATGTCTGTTAAGCCAGTCACCCCTATGTAGTATTCCAAGAATTAATGTCAGATCTCATAGATAAACTCATCCAAAACACAACCAAGGGAATCCAAAGTTTAAACCACCTTCACCCTCACCATACCGTGATCACACTGAACCAGTGCTTCGATCATCGAACCGAGAAGAACATGGAAATTCCAAGCGGAATCCATCACTATCCGTGAAGAATTTTCCATCTCCATGTCTCTCAGGCTTTAGCGCAATCCAATCCCAAATCACTCGCCTTAAACTGAGACACCTCCCTCAGGCTTTATTATGTATCCTCCCAAAACCGGTAAAGGGATTCCTAGGTATTTGGGAATGAACCTTGAGATCACCTTTGCCCCGGATTGCGAATCCATCCAGAAATTCCAAATCTCAAATAGAGATTAAAAACCCAACACACCATGGCATCCAAAAAAAGGCAAGGAAAGGCTGAAAACCATTGTCATAACCCGACAAAACCATGCCACCGAAACAAAATAACCAAATACCAACATGCATGAGCCATGCATGTCCAAACCAGCTAGGAAATTATACATGAAATATGTTACATGTAAGTATTCCTGATGAAGTTGTTAGATCCTACTTTTCGTTGCTTGATAATTGTTTTCCTTTCCTTTCTTGTCCTTCCTTTGCTTGCTTCCTCCTCCTTGGCACAATAAAACTATGAGTATCTAAAAGTATGAGAGAGAGAGAGAGAGAACGTCAATTAGAAAGCTCCAAAGTCGAACTGACAAAAGGTACCAACTGGTCCTCATAAGACTTTTTATCAATGAGGCCTCTATTTTCTTCATGTTCCATTATTTTCCTTCATTTCTCTTCTCACATGTAGCCTGTGACCTTTTACCTTCCTTTTCTCCTAATTTCCTTTATTTTCATAAATAAATGTGCCAAAAATATTGTTTGCCTCTTTAATGCCTTTTCCTTTTCCATTGTCATGTTTCCTTAGCCATAAACACATATCTAGTGATTCCCACAAGGAAATTTTTCCCAACATTCACCTTGGAATAAGTGTCTGTGAACCGTCATCTTATTTTTTGCCTTTTTTAACTTTTATTACACGAAATTTTGCCCAGGTCTGTTACAACTTGGGTAGATGTGAGGGGAGGTGTACACTACATGTTCCATGCCAAACATTAAATCACAACCTAATGTATACAATAATATTATATTTTTCATTATTATTATTTTTATTATTTTTGGAGAAGTAATATCCCTGAAGAACATAAGGGATGCTTCCTCGAATTTGTAAATGGCATCTGTAGTAAACATAATGTTGCGGACCAATGCACCTAGGCTATAGGGATTTTAATTGGGCACCTATTGGCGTATGATTAGCCAAGTTCCCAACAACATGATGAAAAACTGTTAAAAAAAAAGACATATAAGCAACAATTGAACTATCATTGTAAAAATATGTTAAAGCAATAATGACACCTTCCTTTATTGACGTTATTTTGCATGTTGACACTTTGGCCTTTGAGTTGTCGATGAGTAGCTACACCACCTTGGATTTTGAATAGTTTTTTTTTTACCAACATGTTCTTGGCTTGTGGGACTAGCATGCGGTCTAAGAAGTCATGACTCAAGGTCATATAAACCATCAAAAACACTCAAGGGTAACCACTGGCTGAGGTCACACTAACCCTTAACTTGGATAAAATTGTTTTGGCATCTCCTCTTGACTACCATGAATTTCGAACATTGGCCATCTTCTAAAATAAAACCCTCGAAATCTATTCATGCAAGTGGGATTTGAATGAATAGTTGGAACCTTGTCTTCTGTTTGTTAGGTAGTAACTTAGTCATATAAGTATTTATCTTTCACTCACGCACTTGCAAATTTCTTTTATGTGTTTTAATATTTTTTCATTTACACTACCACTATGGGCTTTGGATAATCATTACTTTGTCTCACTAAATTACTTAGCAACTTGGCCATATGTAGATCAATATTTCCCTTGTGAGATTGCAATTGCCAAACATTGCGAACCTACATGCATATAGTGTTTTTATTTCAAAGATTCTAAAAAATATTAAAGAATATGCACATGTCATTGGCAATGCAAGTAAGCATTAACATGTCGTTTAAAGTCATGGGAGGATTTTTTAAAGAAATAGTTTATTTCTTATTTACAAGAACCACTATCCTTGCATTAATAAAGGGATGATGTAGGACATTGAACTAATGTTTAAATTTTAGCCGCAACTTCACATTTTAAGTGTCAAAGTGGCATATTAAACTACATATTCTCATTCAAGTAACTCCTCATGTTTATATGGGAGAGATATTACACTCGAATGGTGGTAAGGTTTTTTATTCCTAATACTATATTAATGATGTTTATCTATAGCTTGTTCTCATCCACATGGGGCATAAGTTATTGTGGTAATAACTTTTGTTTTTTGTGTGCACAAGAAATGTATTCATCCTCTTCTCTCACAAAGAGTCCACATAACCTTAATATCTTGAAGGTAGTTTCTACTCCAATTAATGCACATCTTGGTTTATTCTGGTCATTTTTGTTTTGGTAATCCATCTCTTAGCATATATAATTTTTAACATAAAATGGTAGAAAAATTATTTTATAAATGATTTTATTTATAATTTTGTCTTATTTTATCTTTACTAATATATTTTCTTAAAAAAAACTTCAAAGTTACAAACTACTTTTCAATGCATAGGCATCTCATGTCAACTTAAACCAAATCACAATAACCCAACGTACCTTAGCATAATTCGGGGAGGATACATCCTGCTAGATCAAACAATCAGTGTAAAACATGGATATACATAATCATAACAACATATATACTTGTAACACCTGGTATATCAGCACATAACATCATTCTAGTTAGATTTCAGTCATCAATGCATGACCATACCAACTACACACTGCGATCTAATGCATGGCAACCTCAACCATACAAATGTAAACTTGACCACATGTACCCACCTGACATGCATAACCATTCATATGCTCGTGAAAAAACATGTACAAAAACACCATCAACCCTTCCATGGCAACACCACTGCCACCATGGCCAACACAACGCGGATGCAACAAGTACATAAACCATAACATGAGAAACATATACTCGATCGACATGAATGTATGACAACGACAATCTTGACAACATCAGACTTTTCCCAAGGAGAGCAGAACCACGCTCTGATACCACCTATAACGTCCACTCCCCTCACACCTACCCAAGTAATCGGCCAACCGGGGTAAACATGAGATGAGAGGTCGTTAAGACAGTCTCAACCTCCATGGTGACCTTAAGGAAGTGGAACCAAAGCGAAAAACCATAACACAAACCTTTAACACTTGCTACAGGACCTCTAGAGGTTATCAAGGTCATCCAGTTGATCTGTCCCTAGGTCCCATTGAGATTTCATGAAGAAAACCCCCTAGATGCATGCATAGGCCTGCATCCATGTGTCTCGGAGGCTCTAGATACACACATAACCATGCATGCCTGCATCCAGGGACTAAATTGCCTCAAACTGTGCCTGCATTCGTGGAATTTAAGGCAATTTTCAAGCCCAAAATTTTAGACATTGCCCATAACTTTCTGTACCTTTCAAGAATCATTAAATACATGACGACAATGCCAGTTATTGAAAAATTGACTCCAAGACTAGGCCTGAACATCTCCAACCGAGACTCACATTATGTCAAAGACTTGGCATGAATGTAATCTACATGTCTAGGATATAAGACATAGCATGAATGAATGAAAACACTTATGAAACATTACAAGAACCTTTCTTCCTTCACCGATATGGCATCAATTAGGTTCTTGCATCCACCATTTTAACAAATTACAAGTATCACATGAACTAAATCATGAAAATTAGAAATCAATTATTTAAACATGATTATAACCAAAGATAAACCAGAAAAATAAAAATGAGAATACAACCATTAAATCCACATAATAATAGGGAACAAAATAAATAGAACTTAGCTCATAAAACATAGAAAGCATTTAAACCCAGGTTAGACTAATGCTCCACTCGACCATAGACATGGATGAGCCAAATCTCTCTTCATCCAGTCACCTCTGTGCCATATTCCAAACATGAATGTGGGATCTCATGGATAAACTCATCTAAAACGCAAACAAGGGAATCCAGGGGTTAAACCACCTCCAACCTCACCATACTGTGATCACACCAAACCGGTGCTCCGATCACAAAACTGAGCAGAACTTGGAAATTACATCCATAATCCATCACTATTCTTGAGCAATTTTCCATCTTTGTTTATCTCAGGCCTTACCACAATCCAATCTCGGATCACTAGGCCCTAAACCGAGACACCTTTCTCAGGATTTACCATGTATCCTGTTAAAACCGGTCAAGGGATTCATAAGCCTTTTGGAATGAACCTTAAGACCACCTCCACCCCGGATTACGAATTCATCTGAAAAATCAAAGCTCAAACCGAGAATAAAATCCCAACACACCATGGAATCTGGAAAAAGACAAGGCAAGGCTAAAAACCATTGTCATATCCCGGAAAAACCATGCCATCGACAATAAAATAACCAATACCAACATGTATGAGCCATGCATGTAGAAACCAGCTAGGAAATCATACATGCAATATGTTACCTACAGGTATTCCCACTAAAGTTGCTAGATCCTGCTTTTTCTTGCTTAATCCTTGCTTTCCTTTCCTTTCCTTTCTTGTCCTTCCTTTGCTTTCTTCCTCCTCCTTGACACAATGTTGAATTTCCCCAAGAAAACTCTAAGTGTCCAAGAGTACGAGAGAGAGAGATAGAGAGAATAATGAGAGAGCTCCAAAGTTGAACTGACAGAAGGTACCAACTAATCCTCATAGGCTTTTTTATCAATCAGGACTCTAGTTTCTTCATTTTCCATTATTTTCCTTCATTTTCCTCCTCACATGAAACACGTGACCTTTTACCACCCTTTTCTCCTAATTTCTTTTATTTTCATAAATAAATGTGCCAAAAATATTGTTTGCCTCTTTAAAGCCTTTTCCTTTGACATTGCCATTTTTCCTTAACCATAAACACATATCCAATGATGCCCAATAGGATATTTTTCCCAACATTCAACTTGGAATAAGTGTCCTTGAACCGTGGTCTTATTTTTTTCCTTTATTATCTTTTATTACATGAAATTTTGCTCGGGTTTGTTACAACTTGGGTAGATGTGAGGGTAGGTCTACACTACATGTTCCATGCCAAAATTAAATCACTACCTGACATATACAATAATATTATATCTTTTCATTATTATTATTGATATTATTTTTGGAGAAGTAATCTCCATGGAGAAAATAAGGGATGCTTCCTCGCATTTGTAGATGGCATCCGTAGTAAACATAATGTTGTAGACCAATGCACCAAGGCCAAAGGGATTTGAATTGGGCACATATTGGCATAAGAGTAGCTAAGTTCTCAACAACATGATGACAACTTGTTAAAAGAAAAGACATATAAGAAACAATTGAACTATCATTGTAAAAATATGTTAAAATAATAATGACACCTTCCTTTATTGATGTTCTTTTGCATGTTGACACTTTTGCCTTTGAGTTTTCGATGAGTAGCTACACCACCTTGGATTTTGATTTTGATTTTTTTTTACCAACATGTTCTTGGCTTGTGGTACTAGCATGTGTTCTAAGAAATCATGACTTGGGGGCATATAAACCATCAAAATCACTCAGGGGTCACACCTGGCCTAGGCCACACAAACCCTTAACCTGGCTAAATTTATTTTGGCATCTCCTCTTGACTACCATGAATTTATAACCTTGGCCATATTCCAAAATAAAACCCTCGAAATCTATTCACACAAGTTGGATTTCAATGAATTCTTGGAACCTTTCCTTCTCTTTGTTATTATTTTATGGGTAAATCCCTCTTGTAGACAAGAGCGATCTCCCTAATATCCCAACAGATAACTAGAAACAAACAACCATTTGAATACCTTTTTTTCTAAACTATTAGCATTAAAATTATTATAACTTAGAAATGAGGAGGTTATGTTCCTACCTTTCAACGTGACGTTTGATGTAGACCTCTGCCTTTTGCTCCAAAGAAATCCTTCAATGTTGAGAATAAACTGCAATCACAAACATGCAAAGGATCAAAGCACATGCAGTATATAATAATAAAAAATCACCAGTTCAACTTAATTATCAAGGAGATTAATTATTGACATTGTTTCAATGAGTTTAAAAACAACACAATGAGAAAAAGAGATCCATATGTATTGTCAAGAATCAAAAAGAGAAATATTACAACCTTAGCCTTGATGTTGTACAGATTTCTCCCGTATGTATGTGCAATCATGCCCCTTAGTTTGAAAATCCTTCCTCTCTCCAATGAATAACATAGAGTTATCTTCAATGAACTCTTTTGTACAAAGGTGTGATCTTCAATGTATAGTTATATGTTAAACCATCTACCCTAACCCTAAAACTTCACCACAATTTATGGAGAGATTGAGGAGGTTTTAGATCCATCAAGAGAGGGATGAGATCCTCTAATGAATGGATTAGGGCTCCTTTATCCAAGACGATAATCTCCATGAGTGGAGGGATATAGCTCGAATTGGCGCGACTCTATAGGCTTCTAGTAGGAAGAATATTTTCCCAACTAGGCTTCTAGAAGTTATTTTTTCATGTTTACTTCCTTTTACAAGGGCACGCAATTATTATTGGTGAACAGAGCGGCGACCGCCGCAACTAATAGAATAAGTATCAACGCATGCACGGGAAATGATCACAAAAAGCACGCAGATAACCTTTTAAGGGTTTCTTAAAGAGATTTTTCAGTTTCCAAGACTTGGTTCAGGTACATGGATGTTTTTTACTTCTAAGGAACCATGAATATGGATGGTGATAGATCCATAATGACAATCAAATGTCATGGTGACAAAATGACGTGTAATAGATTTCCCCCTAAAGTGTGAATTTTGAGAAAGTTTTTTTGAGAGAGTGAAGCGCTTTATAATTCCAAGGATTGGATTGGAGACACTAGTCGAAAACCTGTAAGAAACATTCAATGTAAACATATATTATCATCATTGAGGTAGGAATTCCCATACTTAGAGAAAAACTAACTAAATGTTCTGAGAAATATATGACTTTAGCATTATATCTAAAGTAGACACAGTATGGGCGCAACCATATGTTATGACGAAGTCTATTGTATCATGAATACAATACTCCTCGCAGCCTAGATGGTTGAAACTAAATCCAGGGTCTTGATTTCTGCTTCTCTAACTAGTACAAATCTATCCATGCGATTGATTGTTTCAAAGTTGAACATGGTAGAAACCATTTGATTACTTGTCAATGATGAAAATCGTTAACAAGTGTGAGATAAACCACCAATAATGACAATGGATCTCAAAGTAATTCAGTACAATCTATGAAGTGTGAATGTATGATTTGCAATCAAACAATCATAGAGTAATTCGATTAAAGGCCAATGATGAAAACCAGTCGTCGAAGGCGAGAAACCTTCCATTAGGGCATGTAGATCCCAAGGTACTGATAGGATTCTAAATCAACTTTCTAGATAATGAGCTGATGTCGATAGAAATTGATCCGTCGCGAGAGGGCCTACAACACGAAACCATTAGGTCAAGTTTTGAAGAAACATTTTTCAAGGATTGACTCAGGGATGGTCAACACGAATGGAGACAAATGTTTGCAATGAATAGTGAATTTGAAGTTGTACTTTATCTTGAATACATAACAACATTGTAAATGGCTTGGCAACATTTGACTTAAAGATAATACCCAAAACTGGCTGAAGACTTTCAATGAGGTTTGATTAACTGTAAGGCAAAAGGATTACCCAACCCATACATGACTGCGACAAAGTGTTGTGCTCAAGAGCGACATGCTGCTTTTAAAAACAAGTATGAAACATGGATTCTTTTTCTCAATTTTCCCCCCACCATTACTGGCAAGTACCTCTTTATTTTTGTCAAGCTTGAGGAGAATAACATTTGCTTGTCATGTAAGTTCATTCTTCGGATGAGTCCATATTAGTATTTTTAACAAACCCTAAGAAGGAGTGGTTTTGTCCTGTTGTAATCGACAGGTCCTGCACTATTTTGTTTTAACGAGTCTAGCATAGGATTAACTCAGTGTTTTTCATTTTTAGGGAGTTAGAAGTAAAACATAAGAAAAATTTGTAGTGTTCTTTTTCGTAAGTTTAGTCTCTCAAACCCGAAAAATGATAAAATAATGTAGGAGAGAACTCTATTGACCATTCATAGTCAACATATACCTTTTTCGTAATTAGTCTAGTTCAGTGCGGAAAAGGGGTAAACTTATACTGAATAGATGACTATTCATTTATTTTAACAAGTTCGAATAGTCAAGTGCTAGGCGATCTTTGCATGTTTAGAGAGTTTGAAAAGGGCTTAAAAGAGGACTCCAAGGTTTTTATTTTTCGTATTTTTTGAGAGCACGAAAAAGTGATACAAGTTTACTCATGGTCAAAATGATTCTTTTTTATACACAACCTATTCCCTGCACAAAAACACAAAAAATTATAATCATCTGCTCTCAATTATGGAAAAAACATTTAAAATTTAACTTCTAAAGGTAAAAATAAACAAAATAATATTATTTTATTTATGAAAACCTATAAAAAGTGGTTAGAACAAATCATTTTTACCTTTTTTATTTTCAGAACAGTGAAAAGGATTTTTCACCATAAACCTTCTGGAGTGGATATCAGGATAACCAGCCAATCATTTCGCAAACCGTTAGTTCCAGGTATTTCACCTCTTCATTATCTTGCTTTTCATTTGTTTACTTTTTCAATTTAAGTTTTTCGGTCATTTTTTAGGAGGAAATAAGGTTTTAGAATCTGCCCTCACGGATGCGCAGGTTTTTATGGCATGTGGTCGCCGTGGTTTTTATACATAAACCAAAAACATAATGTGCATGAATGAAAACCACGTAAGCATCGTGGGGTTTTCAAAACTAAATTTCTATCCATAAAAATTGTTCCTAATTCTCCCACAAGTTTTATAATATTACTAAATGATTGTTTGTAGGCAACCAATCATGCTTGAGTGGAGAGAAAGAGATCATTAATTGCATGATAATGAAGCCATGGATAACCCAGCAATGCTTCGTGTGCTGAAGAATTGTGGTTTATATAAATTTTGGGCAATACAAAGAATGAAAGTGCAAGTGGAACTCATGACCTGGCTGGTCAATTCCTAGGATGTCTAGGAACAATGCTTCATCATCGGGGATCACATGCTTGTGATCGAGACAGAGGATATTTATTTCCTCACCGGATTACCCTAAAGAGGAAGAGACATTTCCTTATTTGGAATGCGGCCAGGAGGACTTCCTACTACCTCTTATATGGTGCAATATTTAACCCAAGATTCACAACTGAAGGATGGTTGTATTGACATAAAAACCATCGAATGAATAGACCTTAATATTATTGCTTTTATAGTTACCAGATTATGTGGTAGTGCAACTCCACATGTGGCTACCAAAGCACAAATGCAAATTGTTGTTGAGTGTTCTGGGGGAACAATTTTCAACTGGTGTGGAGTGTTGGTCAACATGAAAGGCCAACTCACGAGAGCAAAGAATGGGAAGCTGAAGAACTACAACTATGGAGCATTTCTCATATCTTTTGCTTTGGAGAGTATTCCACTCCCGGCACCTCAACAGTCACCAGTGGATCCAATGGGACCGAGGGAACCACGCATGTTGTGATGGGTTTCATTGATGGCTCGCCATGGTGGAGATGGTGGTCCTATGGTTCGATATACTCCTCAATTTTTTATATGGCTCAGGAGCCAAATCTTCATGTTTAAGAATTTTCCTCATGCAGGGGTTGATTTCAGGGGTGACCCTGACACATCACTTCCACTGGGAACACAGTGGGATGCATCAGGTAAAAGATCTCATTTTGAGTTTTTATGTTATCTAATTTTTATTTGATTTTTTATCGTCCCATACTAATAAAAAAATTAAAAATGCAGACGTTGGCCCAACACGACCAGTGGTGCTTCATCGTTTTGACAAAAGAGAAGCACAACCTATAGCAACAACTCCACCACAAACCGATGCAGGAGAGGCCCTTGCAAAGCTAGAACACAACCTAGAGAGGTTGACCATTGACATCCCAGACACTGGGACGAATGATTTGCCTCTCAGATACCAAAGGCATTTGACTGGGGTTCCAGGTCCCTTCAGGCGATATCTGCGCAGAGTGGCGCGCACTATAATCTGCTACCATGATCATCATCATGGATATTTGATGGTAGATCTAGATTGGAATTTTTTTTTTTGTATCATTATCTTTAGATCATAAGGTGTTTGAAACCTATGATCACAGACGATGTAATATTTTTTGACACACAACTATTTTGACCTAATGATATTACTACTTTCGATCTCTAAGTATCTTATTCAATACGGATTGAATATTGTTTTGTTTTAATTTTAATGCTGCAAATGACTATTTAAAACTTGATTAGCCAATGTGTTTAAATTTTTTGAAATGTGTTGATATTCAGTGTAATCAATTGTATTTCCAAGAGACGAACCCTTAAAAAATTATTAACAAAGATGGATTTATGATAGCATAAACGATGTTTAAATGTAACACAATATGTTGTGAATCTAACCTAACAATCAAACGTGGAATGCCAAATGCATTGGCATCAGATAATAGCTCGATGACTATGCTATATTTTGCAATATTGTTTGTTGTTTGACCAACGCAAATCCCATGAATAGAAACTAACTCATCAGTGGGTGAATAGATAACCCAAGCAGTAGAAGATATGTTTAAGGTGTACTACAATAGAGCACATATTGACAAAGCTAATGTAAGTCTGAAGGAACGTCGACATCTGCAGTATCAAGAGTAATCAAGGTAAGTAGCAAAAGTAGCGAAAACTCGTCAAGAAAAATAACTAATCTAAGGCACACTATTCTAATATAAGGCACACTGTTCTAAAATGTAAGTAATGTACAAAGAATATCTTCACGCGAAAAATCATGCATAATATCTCTTGAGATAAATGCCATTTCTGAGTTTATCTAAAGAGACGTTGTCATAATCAACTAACTCATAGGCCCTTTTCGCAAGCACACGCTTAACAATATAAGGACCATGCCATATTGGTTCGAATTTACCAGCGCCTAGTTTGTTGTGAGCTTGATTGTATACTAAAACTAGGTCACCTTCTGAATAGATACGAAGGTTAACTCTTTGATCATATTGAGCCTTAACAGGTTTTTTATGAGCTTCGGCAGCTAATGCAGCGGTATGGCGAGTCTCATCTAACTATGCTAGGTATAATAAGCATTTTCCCTCTTCAGAGGTAGCTCGTAATAACTCTATGGATAATTTGAATGACGGGATTTCACATTCGATGGGTAAAACAACTTCTAAAGTGTAAACAAGTTGAAAAGGAGTAAACCCTGTGGATTTTTTGTAGAGGCAAGGTATGCCCACAATGCAGTCAAAAAAAAAACATGGTATGCCAATTCATTTTATGATTTCCTACAATATGTTTAATCATGTTGGTTAAAACCTTGTTAACAACCTCAACTTGGCCATTGGCACGTGGGTAATATGATGTAGAATTATCATGGCGTAGGCCAAGTTGAGCGGAAATTTCAATCATCATAATGTTTCAAAAGTGGCTACCATGGTCCGTAACAATAGCTTGAGGGACATCAAAGATAGAAATCACGTGATTGAATATGAAATAGTTGTAGTTTTGCAATCAACCGTGAATGTAGGCATGACCTTAGCCCATTTGTTGAAGTAATCTACAACGAGAATAATATACCCTTGCCCCCAATCGAGTGATGGTTACATGTAATGAAATGGATGCCCCATTTTGTGAAGGGATCGACAACGATGATTGGGTGAAGAGGAGATAGAGGTGCACACATATTCCGATCAAAAATTTGGCAATTGTGGCATTTTCTAACTGCAAGGATATGTTTGAATAGTGACAAATAGAAATAGCCAGTGCGAAATATATTTTGGGTTGTGGCAAACCCATACATATGACCACCACAGGCTCTATAATGGTAGTCATTTAAGACCCTTTCGGCTTCTTCATGAGTTATACAATGTGGAAAAACAGAATCCGCACCAGGACGATAAAGAGTGTTACCAACAATATTGTATTGTTGAGATTGGTATCGTATTCTACGTCGATCAGATAATGAAAGGTTTGGCTGAAAGGTTTGGGTTTGAAGATAAATAATGTTATCTCCATACCAAAGAACTAATGTACTAATTATAAACATAGATTCATTGGGAATATGGTCCTCTTCAATTATTTCTAATTTAGTATAGGGAAAATCACACATAAGTTCGCAAAAACCAGTGATTTCTTAGACTTGGATTTCTTGAACTCCAAATCAAACTCTTGTAGGATAAATATTCATTTAGAGTATTTTCCCCCGAGAAATTGTTTCGTCAAAATGTACATCATAGGTTTACAATTAGATATCATTGTGGTTTTCATAACAATATGTAATGACGGATCGTTGGACAACTGTAACGGCTTCCAAGGCCAATTTATCCACATGCGAATACTTGATCTATATCGGGGTGAGATTCTGACTGAGTTAATAAATCACATGTTCATTGTTGGAGTCATCCTCTTGAACTAAAACCATTCCAATTGTGGAATCAGACACGGCTAAATACAAAAATTAATATCGGTGATAATCAGGTGGATGCAACAACAGTGCATGGGTCAACACTTGTTTGAGTGCATCAAAAGATTGATCAGTCCCAAATGAATGGAACATCCTATTTTAATAACCGAGTGAAACCTTTAGATAACTCTACATAGTTCAGGATAAAACAACGTAGAAATTTTTCTTTCCCTTGCAAACTCTGGAGTTGGCGAAGAGTGGAAGGAGGAGATAAATTGACAATGGCCTCAACGTTCAACAGGTCGAAACGAATGCCTTCTTTTGAAACAATGAACCCAAGTAAGTGTCCTGACTGTACACAAAATACACATTTGTGTGGATTCAAATAAATGTTGTAATGCCTACATCGCATAAATATGGCACGTAAATGTGTAGGATGATCTTGTCTGCGTAAATAATGAGCAGGTAAGTCATCCAAGTAGGGTTGCATAATGTGTTTGATATCGTGAAATGCGTAAGACATATCTCTTTGAAAAGTTGCACCAACATTTTTCAGTCCAAAAGGTAATTTAAAATATGCAAATGTTCCCCATGGACATATAAATGTTGTCTTGGGTTGATCAGTAGGGAGTATGTTTATTTGATTGTAACTAGAAAATCCATCCATAAATGAAAATATTTCGTTTTTGGCACAATCATCAATAATTTGATCGATGTAAGGGGTAGGGTAATTGTCTTTGGGACAAGTCGCTTATTAATATCCCTATAATTGAAACATATTATAATAGTTCCTTGTTTCTTGGTCACTGGAACTATATTAGATACCCAATCCATCAAAGGAATAGGATAAATAAATCATGCACAAAATAGTTTTTCAACTTCAGTTTTAATAGTAGCAACTTTTCGCAGATGTATCAGACGTAATCTCTGTCTAATAGGTTTAGCATCTGGGTATGTCTTAATTTCATGAGTCACAATTTTAGGATCAATATCTGGAATTTCTTCATAAGACCAAGCAAAAATGTCTCAGAATTCCTAAAATAGGGCTTTGCAAATGTTGATCTCTTCCATTGAGTAAGAAGAACCTATATGAATGTTTTCAGTTATCAATTTCTTGATTGATATGTCAATGGGAATTGTGACGGAAATATTTCCTAAATTTGTCTCAAAATCTTAATGAAGAATGGATATAGGATTTTGAGGTTCCTCGACATAATCAATCGAAAATATGGATGAAAAGTCATTTTCGAGTATATCAAGGTTAGGTAAAAAACAAGATCGATGATGAAGATTGTCCCATGGTAATTCATCCAATGATAATATTTCTCAGATATTTTTATCAGTTGAAAACATTTGTTGAAAAGGATCAGAAAATGATGTCATGACTGAGCTTGATAAAGAATAAGACTCTTCACTAACCACATTCGTTTGATCAATATTAGTTGATGAAATGTCAGAAAGTGATTATACCACTACATATGACGATTCATATGGACTTAAAGGAATCTCATGGCCATAAGATTCCAATTCAGATTCTAAAGGCACATTCCATGTGTCATCAAATGGCATTGTGCTTGATGTAATCATATTTATATTTTCAATAGTTCAAGGTAAGTTAGGAGGAGGTATAGCAAAAGTTCCCATACGAATGGAATATTTAACTAATCCTACACCAACATATTCATAAGGGATAACCATTTTTCCGATATGTTAGATACTATTCGTAGAGGTAGGGTCATAAACGAAGTAAGACAATTGATCGAGTTTAACAATATTTCGCTTATGAGGAAACATGATCATTCGAAAGACTGATGAAACCACAATTATCACAGCATAAGACCAACTTCGACCTAAAAGAAGGTTGTAGTCAAGAGGGGCATCAAAAACTTCCACCTCAAGCGTTACAGTTTTCCCTTCTACCTCTATAGGTATATCTTGGAGTATTCCAAATGGACGAAAACCTCTTCCATCAAAGGCTTTAAGAATAGTGGGTGACTGATTGATTGGTGGAGAACCAAGAGTTTTCCAATAGGCTAAGGACATAATGCACGTAGATTCTCCCTCATAAATTACTGTGCGGAAAATTCGCCTAGATTTGACTAAAAATGGAATTTGAAAATCCATTTGGTATGGGATTCTAGGCACAAAGTTCTCGACATCAAATAAAATGAGATTATAATCTTCAGGATCAATTTCCCCAGTAGCTGATAACAATAATTTCCTTTGAGTTGGACAAGATTGCAGCACCTCGAGGGTCGACATTGCTAAAGGGGATATGGCCATATCTTCAACAATATTGTAATTATGAGCGGCTCTCGCATTTGGATTGAAAGCCAATTTTCAAAATACACCTTTGGTAGGTGGTTTAATTACCAAATCAGGATTAAGTTTCTCGATGTGTAATGGTTCAGAAACAAGAGGAGTTGATACTGGAGGTTGACTTAATGATTTATTCTCCTTTCTAGTTACAAGACTCTTCGATCCATAGTCTTGAGATCGTGTTACAACCATGACTTGGGACATCATCAGGATATTCATCGATGAATTGGAAGAAGATCCGATCATTTTTCTATTTTGTGATGGAAAATTATCTTTAAGGACAACGGGTGTAGGTGAACCTTTGAAAAATTTGGATACCTCGACCCGATGTGGGAACTCTTTGGTGTAGTGATCCTCGTCGTAGATAAGAAAAGGATAACTAGGTTTCGTTTTTTGTCTAATGGTTCGGTTTTTTCTGCTTTCTCTTTGGGAGAATTGTTTTGTTTTTTTTACCCTTCCATTTCTTCTTATTACCGGATTAATTAGCTTTGGTGGTAAATGAGTCTATTACATAAATTTCGGCAGAAGTTTCTAGGGAAGAGTCTCCTTTAGGTGAATCAGGTAGAGTTATTATTGGAGTAGTATATTTAGATGATTTCTTATTACTTTTTGATGTATTAAATATATCGACACGCTTGCCGCGACATGATAACCGTATGTGTTGGAAATGTTGTCATCGATGTCAAAGATGATACAGATGTAGAGACAAAGAAAAGTACAACAAGAAGACAACAGTAACATTTACGGGGAGATCTGGAGGTAGGGTCGAGCACAGAGGCAAGAGGCAGAGAAGTGAATGCAGGAAGAGATGAAAACGGTCGAAAGAGAGGCAAAGAGGCACAAATAAGCAAGAGAAGAGATGAAAGGTTCTGGAGATGAAGGGGTCGATAAATGAGGAAAAGGCAAACTTAAGGAGATGAAATGGTCGAGTAGGAGAGGAAAAGGCAGAGGAGGAGATGAAATGGTCAAGCAGTAGAGGCAAAGGCAGAGGCAGAGCCGTTATCAAACAATGAAATGATCAGCGTTGAATTAACGTAAGAATGAAGCATGCTTCATATGTTGAAGTACTGAAGAAGTAAGAAATAAACCTTTTAACAGAGCTCACATTAATTTGTATATAACAAAGGCGGGAAAGTATTCATTGAAAAGGAACCCAAAAGGTCATATTACTACATATATTTGTGCTAGGCTTAAGTCTGATCCAAAGACTTAATATAATATTGACGGAGAACATTATATGTAGTGTGGGACCCCCCCTACATAAAATTCCAAGAATCGTTACCCAAGTTGGAGGATACATAAACATAAATTCCGAGAATCATTACCCCAGCTGGAGGATACAATAAAGGCGGAAGCGGAAGCTTATATATATGCAGTGCGTTACATATATTGCGCCTTATACACAAAGTTCCAAAGCATATATATATAAATTTATATGGAGAACTTTATGGACAAGGGACCAAAGGTATAATACAAGGCATATGTATCATATTATTGAGCCCAAGATCAAAAGAACCAAAGGTAACAAAGCCTTATATGGTGGGACCCTTTCCCAATTGCATCGGAAAATTGACAGCGGAACAAGTTAACAACAGGTTGCAATTGCGATTGAGTTCCGGACTCGATGGGTTTATAAACCACGATTGATATATGTTTGAGTTCTGGTAAACAGTGTTACATCGCATCAGAGAAAAGTGTGGCAGCGAAGCATGACAATAGAAGTTGCGATTGCGATTGAAGTTCCAGACCCGATGGGTTTATAAACCACGATTGATATATGTTTGAGTTCCGTAGATTTGATGGCTAGTGGGACCCTCACCCAATCACATCGAAGCATAAGAATATCGAAACATGCAAATGAAAATTGCTATTGCGATTGAGTTCGACCCGATGGGCTGATAACCGTGACTTTATAGGTTTGAGTTCCGATCTAATCACATCGGCACATTTAAATGAACAACGGTCTAATCACATCATCACATTTAAATGAACAAGAGTCAATCGCATCGAGCAAAATCAGACATCGAACATACTCTATTTGAGAGTTAATAAAATGAACTGAGATCGAACTATCACAATTGGAAGTATTCAGAAGCGAGTCATCGCATCGGGAATAAGAAAATTTTGAAAAGTGGGCCCAAGGTTTATAATTTTAATGGGTGTTGATGAATTCTAAGGCTTACCGACTATTTCGTAAACATTCGAATGAAGAACGTAATGTATGTTGATATATATTATGATTGGAATGTGTTGGAAGAGTTAATAACCAAAGAAAGACTTGAATGAATGCCTCCGATGATCAATATGACATAGAGTTGTTATAAGGATGTGTTTGGGTGTAAACCTAAAGTCAAGGATACCATATAGCATTGGGTCGGAACACGTATAATATATTGATATGTTACATTCAAAGAAACGCCATGAGTTATCATTATATTGATCCTAAATAAAGCTTATAGAAGCTAAGGTCAGAGGTTAAGGTGTGCATTGGGTTATATTATAATCAAGATTGAGCCTGTTTGAAGAAAGGTGTGCCTATTCAAAGCTGTAGTGCAAAGGTAATACTATGGGCCTAAGGACTTCAACTTAATTATAAGTGCTGATGAATGTGTTGGTCAAAGTTCATTGAGCGGAGTATAGCTAGCATGTGGGGTCCATCCAAAATATGAGACTAAGAACAACAGTTACACCACGACAGAGGATAGAGGAGAAAGCAGAGCTGAAAAAGACAGACACAGTCAAAGAAAAGACAAATGCACAGTGATCCAAAAGGCTGAATGAGTGAGCTGGAGTTTTCATTGTAATTGAATGTAAATGATTTTAATTTATATTGTTGTGATGCATTGGCAAGTCTCCGGAAGAGAACAAATATCCCACTGTAATGTTAAATTGGTACCTACAGTTATATTTTCTGAGTGCGCTAGAAAAGAAATGAGAAGGTAGAAGACTAAGAGGTATGGCTATCCATTTCAAATTCCTTGAGGAATACAGACATTCACAAGAAAATATTTATAAATAATATCATTTTGATATGCACAGGGGGTTAGAGAGATTAAAGATAGAGAATTCAGAGTATATAATATTGAGGCAGAGAATATAAGGAAGAGAAGAGCATAAAGAGATGCTACAAAACAGAGCTGATATATGAGGTAAATCAGCAAACATTATGTTTGATAAATTGAGGAAGTTGGAGCTTCCCTATCAAGTTGAAGCTTGATAGCTGTCAGTTGTAGCTGACTGAGGTTGAAGCCTCTTGTAGGTTGGTGCCTGCAAAAAAATGAAGGGAGTTGGAGCTTCCTTCAAGTTGTAGCTTGCAGAATTGAGGTTGGTGCCTCCTGTAGGTCGGTGCCTGTAGAAAAACAGTGGTGAGAGGGAGTTGGAGCTTGCCTTTGCATCACAACAATAATAAGATGTGGTTTTCTCCCTTTATGGGTTTCCACTTATATCTGTTGTCTCTATCTGTATTGTCTATGTGCTGAGATGATTTACCAAATCTGCTTAATGTTTGCTGCTCTCATAATAAGTTTGATGTCACATTAATTTAATACTTGCTGCAACTTACTAAGATTGTTCATATACTAAGGTTGGTTATAAAAGTAAGTTGTAAATAAGCTGATGAAAATTTTTAAAAAGGCTCATGTATGTGTTAAACTAATTCACCCCCCCCCTCTCAGTTTAACTAAGAATTCAACAATTGGTATCAGAGCAGGTTCCTTTTGCATCAGTTTAACAACTGAAAGGAGGTCCTAGGTTCCCAGGATGACAAGTAAAGAAGGATGCTCAACCAATAAAGCCCCTTTTTTCACTGGTGTAAATTATGCCTTCTGGAAAATCAGAATGAGGACATACATAATGTCTCTAGGAATAGAAGTTTGGGCTGTTGTGGAATTAGGATATGCCCCAAAGGAAATTGACTTAGAGAAAGAAACCAAACAATATTTTGTAGCTAACGCAAAAGCCATGAATGCCATCTTAAATGGATTGTGTGAGGCAGAGTTTATCAAAGTAATGGACAAAGACACTGCCAAAGAGATGTGGGATACCCTAGAGAATATCCATGAGGGAGACAAGAAGGTAAAGACTGCCAAACTTCAAGTCTATAGAGCCCAGTTTGAGAACTTAAAAAATGAATGATGATGAAGACATTGCCAGCTTCTTCCTAAGGTTGCAGAAATAGTAAATAACATGAAGGCTCTAGGAGAAACCATAAAAGAAGTTGTAATTGTACAAAATATTCTAAGATCTCTTCCAACCAGTTTTAACCCCAAGGTATCTACAATAGAAGAAACAACTGATTGGGAAACCTTGACCATGAACCAGCTACTTGGAAATCTAGCAGCATATGAGATGAAGCTCCCACAGAAGAAGCCAAGTACGAGGGAGGCAACCTTTAAAACAGAAAATAAGAAAGAAGAAAAGGAAGACATATGCTCTTGCTCGGATGAATAAGAGGCTAAATTTGTCAAGAAACTGGATAGAGGCTCAGGTAAATACAAAGGTAAACTTCCCTTCAAATGCTTTAATTGTGGAAGAATTGGACACTATGCTGCTAAATGTCCTCATAAGAAAGTAAGGAATCAGGCTCAAGAATCAGAGAAAAATGCATCAAAAATTGGCAGAAAGGAAAGAAGTTCAGCAGAAAATCCTTCTATGCTCAACAAGATAGCAGTGCATCTGAAGACTCAGATGAACCTTCAAGTGAAGAAGGAACCTCTGAATTTTTATTAATGGCCATAGAAGAACTTGAAGGTCTCCTGCTAGAAGATGAAGAAGAAGAAGGTGAAGTCGACCTTGAGGGGGAGCTAATAAGTGCTCTGGAAGAGATTGATAGACTCAAGCTTAAATGAAAAAAACAAAAGGACATTCTCCTCAAGTATGTATGAGAAGAACATAATTCAGAAGTCCTTATGCAGCTAAAGATAGAGCTTGAAGAAGCCAAGAAGATAGAGGACATGTTACTTAAGAAAATCAGGGAGAAAACTCAGGAACAAGATAAGTTGGAAGAAGAAGTAGTATGTCTCAGGAAGAAATTAGAAAATGCTCAAAGGAAAGTGGCTATAAATTCTTCTCAAACAACAAGCTCTAGTAAGTTGAATGAAATTCTGGTTGCTCAAAGATCTCCTATGATAAAAACTGGAATAGGCTATGAAGGAGAATCAAGTAAAAGCAAAGAAAAGGAAAACAGAGAGATTATTTTTGTAAAAGCAAAGAAGGATGATGAAGTAGCTCAAATAATTCCTACAAAAGAATAAACTTGTAAGGAGGGAGACAGAACCCAGAAAAATCCTCTAATAACAAAGAATGAAAGAAATACTCAAACAACAGAAAAAGATTCATATACTCCTGAGTATGTCAAATTTGGAAGCCATCAAAGGAGATTCTTCCCTCCTATGAAAAATTCCACCTATTATGTCTGCCACAAGCTGGGACACATTGTTGCATACTGTCATGCAAGGAGGAGTGGTTCAAACCAGCAAAAGATGCAAACAGTGAAGAGACTGTCTCAAGCAAACAAATGGAGAAGACAACCTTACATCAGGTATGCAAATAATTTATATGGTTATTGTTTTTATTGTAAGGAATTTGGCCATAAAATTATTGAATGTAGAAAGTATGGAAAAATATTGATGTTCAACACCTCAAGGAGGTTTATGAATCAAAGAAATTTTGTTCATACTCACAATTCTGCAAAAATTATGATCAAATGCTGTGTATGCAATCAAGTTGGACATATGCCTTCCAAATGTCCTCTGAAAGGATGTGATTCATCATCTCACAAAAGATACCAAAAAAAAGGATGCTTCCAGTGGAAAAAGAAGGTGAATAAGTGTGACCTAGCTCTAACTGCTCAAGATCTGAAAAGCCAATGGTATCTAGACAGTGGCTGCTCAAAACATATGACTGGAGACAGGAGAAAATTTATAACTTTTGATGAAAAGAAAACTGGTAATGTTACTTTTGGCAATGATAAATCAGGAAAAATCAAGGGAAAGGGCTCAGTCAGCTTAGATAATGGCAGAGGTAAGGCCCAAGATGTACTATTTGTAGATGGGCTAAAATCAAATTTGTTGAGTGTCAGTCAAATGTGTGATAAAGGCTGCGAAGTTCTTTTCAGAGCACAAGACTGTGAAGTCAGATCAAGCACCATAGGTAAGACTCTGCTCAAAGGTGTTCGAACATAGAGCAATGTTTACATCGTGAAAGAGGAAGATGAAGCATGCCATCTTAGCAAACTTGAGGAGTCATGGTTATGGCATAGGAGATTGGGACATCTCAGCTTCGATCATATCATCAGACTGAGCAAGAAGAAAGCGGTCAGAGGCATGTTAGAAATAAAAAGGCCTTCTAATACCATATGCAAATCTTGTCAATTGGGTAAACAGACCCACACACCCTTTAAGGCCAAAGATGAGTTATCAACAAGAAGACCACTCCAGCTTGTGCACATGGATCTGTGTGGACTTGCAAGAACTAAAACACCAAGTGGAGAATCCTACTTCATGCTGATAATAGATGATTTCTCCAAAATGACATGGGTTGCATTTCTCAAGAATAAATCGGAAGCTCTGGAAAAATTCAAAATATTCAAAGCATTAGCAGAAAATCAGACAAGATGCAAGCTAAAATGCATCAGATCAGACAGAGGAGGTGAATTCACAGATTATGACTTTGCAGATCTATGTAATGAATATGGCATAAAACAACAATTTACTATTGCAGGGACACCTCAATAGAATGGAGTAGCAAAGAGACAAAACAGATTTGTTCAACAAATTTCCAGAGCCATGATGCAAGAGAGTAATATTCCTCAAACCTTCTGGGCAGAAGCAGTACACGCAGCGGTGCATATCCTTAATAAAGCTCACTTAAGGCCAAGCAGTGACAAGACTCCCTATGAACTATGGCATGGAAAGCCAGCTTCAGTCAAACATTTTAGAATTTTTGGAAGCAAGTGTTATATAAAGAATAATGATGAAAATCTTGGGAAATTTGATGCAAGAGCAGATGAAGGGATTTTTCTAGGATATGCTTCCAAAAGTAAAGGGTACATGTGCTACAACAAGACTCTTTGAAAAATAGTAGAAAGTATTGATGTGAGATTTGATGAAGAACTTCCAAACAATACAAGAGATACAGACTGTTGCAGTCCATCAGACAACCATGAAGAAGAAAACCAAAATGATGATGAAACAAGCAAGACAACAGAAGATGCAGAGCTGAGCTCGAAAGGCCCCTCAAGATACACTCAGAAGAATCATCCTGAAGATCAGATCATAGGAGACAAGAAAGTAGGGGTCCAGACAAGAAGGCAGCTAACTAAACAGATAGAAGAGGTATACATAGCCATGTTATCACAAATATATCCAAAGAGATTTGAAGAAGCCAGCAAGGATAAGTATTGGGTGAATGCTATGAATGAAGAACTAGACCAAATTGAGAAAAACAATACCTGGGAACTAGTTCCTAGACCCACTGGGAAAAATGTCATAGGCCCAAAATGGGTATTCAAAAATAAAATAAATGAGGAAGGACAGTTAATCAGGAATAAATCCAGACTTGTCTACAAAGGATATTCACAAATCAAAGGACTTGATTTCGATGAAACATTTGCCCCTGTAGCCAGAATGGAAGACATCAGAATGTTTCTAGCCTTTGAATGCTATCAAGACTTCAAGGTATATCAAATGGATGTAAAATCTGCTTTTCTGAATGGAGATCTAGAAGAAGTCTACATGGAACAACCGGAAGGTTTCTCTTTAACAAACAAAGAAGACTATGTGTGCAGACTGAAGAAGGCTCTATATGGACTGAAACAAGCTCCTCGTGCTTGGTACTCAAGATTGGATAAATATTTGCAGAAACAAGGCTTTAAGAGAGGTGGAGTAGACAGCAATCTATACATAAAAGCCCATGAAAATGAACTCTTGATTGTTGTAGTATATGTTGATGACATTATGTTTGGAAGCAACAGAGATGAACTAGCAAAAGGGTTTGCTGAGAAGATGAAATCAGAGTTTGAGATGTCCATGATTGGAGAACTCAGTTTCTACTTAGGACTTCAAATTTAGCAAAAGAACACAGGCACATTCATCTCATAGGAAAAATACTTAAAAGAAATGTTGAAAAAGTTCAAAATGGAGGGCTACAACCCTGTGTCAACTCCCATGATCACGGGATGCAAGCTGTGTGTTGATGATGGATCTGCTGATATAGATCAAAAACTCTACAGATCCATGATAGGAAGTCTTTTGTATCTGACAGCATCAAGACCAGACATCATGCTAGCAGTAGGACTAGTGGCTAGATATCAAGCAGCACCTAAACAAAACCACCTTCTGACAGTCAAAAGAATATTTAGATATCTACAAGAAATAGCACAGTATGGATTTTGGTATCCTAAAGGAAAAATCTTCACCTTGACAGCATACACAGATGCAGATTGGGCCAGCTGTGTGGATGACAGGAAAAGCACAAGTGGAGGTGCATTCTATTTAGGAGAAAGCCTGGTGGCATGGTTAAGAAAGAAACAAACATCTATCTCTCTGTCTACAGCAGAAGCAGAATATATAGCAGCAGCAGCATGTTGTACACAAGTCATGTGGATGAAGCAAACCCTCCAAGACATGAAGGTAAGCATAGATGAACCTATCTCAATCAAATGTGATAATACAAGTGCTATAAGTATATCTAAAAATCCTGTGCTTCACTCAAAAACCAAACATATCCCAATCAAGTATCATTTTATCCGAGAACAAGTGGCTCATAAGATAGTAAAACTGGAGTATGTACCAACAAAAGAACAGCCAACAGATATATTTACCAAACCTCTTGCTAGAGAACCATTTGAATATTTGAGAGATAGACTAGGGGTAGTATATGTAGATGCTACTCTCTGATACGAAGAGAAAGCACAATTTCAGGGGGAGAACATAAACGAAAATATCATTCGAGGGGGAGATCAGCCAGCAAAGGAAGCATGAAACAGGTCCTCGGGATCAAAGGATTAAAGGACAGAATCTACACTAAGAGATGTGCAACCCCTTGCCATTGATGTCAAAGGGGGAGGAAGAGCAAGCAACACGAGAAAGGATCGTAAAATGCAAACAGAGAAAGTGTATTGCCATCAATGCCAAAGGGGGAGACTGTTGGAAATGTTGTCATTGATGGCAAAGAAGGCAACAGATGCAGAGACAGGCAGAGGACAATAGCAGAAGACAGCAGGTAACATTTACAGAGAGCAGTGGAGGCAGAGGTCGAGCAGTAGAGGCAGAGGCAGAGGCAGGGAACAAAGAGGAAGAGATGAAACGGTCAAGCAGTAGAGGTAGAGGCACAACGAAGGCAGAGGCAGAGATGAAATGGTCGAGCAGCAGAGGCAAAGGCAGAGACAGAGCCGTTATCAAAAATTGAAATGATCAGCGTTGAATTAACGGAAGAATGAAGCAGGCTTCATATATTGAAGCGCTGAAGAAATAAGAAATAAACCTTTTAACAGAGCTCACATGAATTTGTATATAACGAAGGCGGGACAGTGTTCATTGAAAAGGAACCCGAAAGGTTATATTACTACATATATTTGCGCTGGGCTTAAGTCTAATCCAAAGACTTAATATAATATTGACGGAGAACATTATATGTAGTGTGGGACCCCCCCTACATAAAATTCCGAGAATCGTTACCCAAGCTGGAGGATACATAAACATAAATTCCGAGAATCGTTACCCCAGATGGAGGATACAATAAAGGCGGAAGCGGAAGCTTATATATATGTAGTGTGTTATATATATTGCGCCTTATACACAAAGGTCCAAAGCATATATATATAAATTTATATGGAGCGCTTTATGGACAAGGGACCAAAGGTATAATACAAGGCATATGTATCATATTATTGAGCCCAAGATCAAAAGAACCAAAGGTAACAAAGCCTTATATGGTGGGACCCTTTCCCAATCGCATCGGAAAATTGACAGCAGAACAGGTTAACAACAGGTTGCAATTGCGATTGAGTTCCGGACCCGATGGGTTTATAAACCACGATTGATATATGTTTGAGTTTCGACAAACAGTGTTACATCGCATCAAAGAAAAGTGTGGCAGCGAAGCATGACAATAGAATTTGTGATTGCGATTGAAGTTCCGGACCCGATATGGTTTAAACAACGATTCATATATGTTTGAGTTCTGGAGATTTGATAGCTAGTGGGACCCTCACCCAATCGCATCGGAGCATCGGCGCATAAGAATATCGAAACATGCAAATGCAAATTGCGATTGCGATTGAGTTCTGGACCCGATGGGCGTATAAACTGTGACTTTATAGGTTTGATTTCTGGTCTAATCACATCGGCACATTTAAATGAACAGCGGTCTAATCGCATCAGCACATTTAAATGAACAGTGGTCAATCGCATCGGAGTAAAAGCAGGACATCAGAACATACTACTGAGAGTTGCGATTTCGATTAATCGCATCGGAACTATCACAATCGGAAGTATTCAGAAGCGAGTCATCGCATCGGGAATAAGAAAAGTTCGGCAAGTGGGCCCGAGGTTTATAATTTTAATGGGTGTTGATGAAGTCTAAGGCTTACTGACTATTTCGTAAACATTCGAACGGAGAACGTAATGTATGTTGATATATATATTATGATTGGAATGTGTTGGCAGAGTTAATAACCAAAGAAATACTTGAATGAATGCCTCCGATAATCAATGTGCCATAGAGGTGTTATAAGGATGTGTTTGGGTGTAAACCTAAAGTCAAGGATACCATATAGCGTTGGGTCGAAACACGTATAATATATTGATATGTTACATTCAAAGAAACGCCATGAGATATCATTATATTGATCCTAAATAAAGCTTATAGAAGCCAAGGTCGGAGGTAAGGTGTGCATTGGGTTATATTATAACCAAGATTGAGCCTGTTTGAAGAAAGGCGTGCCTATTCAAAGCTGTAGCACAAAGGTAACACTGTGGGCCCGAGGACTTCAACTTAATTATAAGTGCTGATGAATGTGTTGGTCAAAGTTCATTGAGCGGAGTATAGCTGGCATGTGGGGTCCATCCAAAAGATGAGACTAAGAACAACAATTACACCATGGCAGAGGACAGAAGAGCAAGCAGAGCTGAAAAAGACAGACACAGTCAAAGAAAAGACAAATGCGCAGTGATCCAAAAGGCTGAATGAGTGAGCTGGAGTTTTCATTGTAATTGAATGTAAATTATTTTAATTTATATTGTTGTGATGCATTGGCAAGTCTCCGGAAGAGAATAAATATCCCACTGTAATGTTAAATTGGTACCTACAGTTATATTTTCTAAGTGAGCTGGAAAAGAAATGAGAAGGTCGAAGACTAAGAGGTATGGCTATCCATTTCGAAATCCTTGAGGAATACAGGCAGTCACAAGAAAATCCTTATAAATAATATCATATTGATATGCACATGGGGTTAGAGAGAGTAAAGATAGAGAATGAAAAGTATAGAAGATTGAGGCAGAGAAGATAAGGAAGAGAAGAGCATAAAGAGATGCTACAGAACAGAGCTGATATCTGAGGTAAATCAGAAAACATTTTGTTTGATAAATTGAGGAAGTTGGAGCTTCCCTATCAATTTGAAGCTTGATAGCTATCAGTTGTAGCTGACTGAGGTTGGAGCCTCCTGTAGGTTGGTGCCTGCAGAAAATTGAACGGAGTTGGAGCTTCCTTTTGATTCTGATCTTCTTGAGAATTGGGGAAGTAAGTTCTCCTTTGTGGAATTCAGTCCTATGGAAAAAGCGATGTGGTGAGAGGGAGTTGGAGATTTCCTTTGCATCACAACAATAATAAGATGTGGTTTTCTCCCTTTATGGGTTTCCACTTATATCTACTATCTCTATCTGTGTTGTCTATGTGCTAAGATGATTTACCAAATCTTCTTAATGTTTGTTGCTCTCATAATAAGTTTGATGTCACATTAATTTAATACTTTCTGCAACCTATTAAGACTGTTCATATACTAAGGTTGGTTATAAAAGTAAGCTGTAAATAAGCTGATGAAAAATTTAAAAAAGGCTCATGTATGTGTTAAACTGATTCACCCCCCCCCCCCCCTCTTAGTTTAACTAAGAATTCAACAACTTACCCTTACGGTATGGTTGTCATGGTACATGGTTTGAAGAAGTCTCCATTCAAATCACAATAAAGCTGTATAAAGCACGAGAGGATCTTCGAAAGACACATGTGTGAATTCCATCTAGTCTGGTATATGATATTATGCAATTATCTTATATAATAATAGGTGTATATTTGTCTCTTGTGGTACACATGAAACATAGATGATCGAAGCTGAGTGAAACAGAGCGGGGGTTTACGGGGGAAGAAAGAGCACATTGGTATCTACAGTATGGTGAGGAAAAAAGAAGCACAATCTTTCGAGAATGGTTTGGTAACAAGCACATCACTAGTCCCAGCAGCATCCTCACCACTTTGAGAGTAACTACCTCGCTTACTTTCTTATTCAAATACCTGAGATGATAGTCTATAATATTGAAACAGTTTGTATACTGCTCGATGTGCGTTGAAAAGAAAGCAATTTAATTCAATCTATCCCCAGTGGACTAGGTTCAGTAGCTTAGATAAAGATAGAGCTATGAAAGCAACAAGTTTGTCATAAGAGGGTATCCTTACTCAACAGAAATGACATTTAACATATAGAAAGAATAGATTTAGTGAAATTAGCCCACTCACTCAAGCAAAGCCAAGCGAGGGAGTTGGAATTTCTGGTTGTTTAATTTTTACAGCCAGGGGCGGTCCCCCTCTCTCGATCTTAACCTTGCATGGTTTATAACTTACTGGAGTTTGATACTGTTACGCCTTTGATGTTTATTTTGAACAATACCATAGGTTGACTTCTTCATACTTTGGGAAAAGATACGAAAGGTACAATACTATTACGCCTTTGACGTTTATTTTGAACAATACCATAGGTTGGCTAATTCAGATTTGGGAAAAGATATGAAAGGTACAACCAAATTTATTCGATCAAATCTATATTTAAAATACATTTTCCTCTTTGATATAAAAGGGATCACTATTTCATTCATCCTTTTTAAACGAGAACAATTTATATTATATTAGGAAAGCTAGTTTGTGCAATCTTGTTTAGAGGCTAGTTATTGTGGTCAAAGGGCATTGTGGGTTTCGGCGTGTCGTCAAATGTCACTGGAGTCACAGAAACGTCGGTGCCACGGTTTCTTGCGCCATTCCCGGGAGGGGGAGGGGTCTTCATAAATAGAAATTGATTTGAACCATTTGTTTTTTTACACATAATTTGAATTACAAGAGGGTTTAAATTTTATATGTTTATTAATTAAATTTAAATATGAAATTTTGATGGTTATGAATATGAATCAATATTTTAATTATTTCAATAGTAGTGTTTATTTCGGAATAGGGTTTCCATAATTTTAATTTAACCATACATAATTATTAAGTTTATGGTCAATTTTAATTTCCATGGAATTTTCTAAAATATTTACTTAAATAGGCAAGTCTATTTTGGAATAGGGCTTGTGTAATTTTAATTTAATTATCAATAATTACTAGGTGGATGGTAAGGATTTAACCTACATATAATATTTTAGAATATTAATACTATATAGAGATAAAATAAATTTTTTTTTTCCTTTTTAATTAAATTCATTAACTAAAACAAAATGTCATCTGAACAAGTATCATATGAAACGACACTTGCTTTTTTAGGCACAATCACATGGTACTGTAACAAAGCCTATTTAGTAATTAAAAATCTTCATGATAAAGTACAAGTGAATCTTCATGATTAAGAATCTGATTAATGTTTGTTTCTAAATGTATATATCTTTATTTTATATAATATTTCCTCTTATCATTAATAAAATATTAATGATATAAATGATAAAGTTAAAATTTAGTTAATTCCTATGTTTTTTCTTAATTTTAGCAAGTTGAGATGTATTATGAAGTGTTTTGATGTTTATAGTCCCTATCAAGACATATGACTCTCGAAATAGATTTTTTTATTGACCACTATTAGTTTAGCATTGACCAAAACAATTTATAATTAAGTTTGAAAAATAAAAAAATTATTTTTCAATATCATTAAAAAAAACTATTTTTCACAAATTAAAGGTTTTATTGCGGTATTTGCACAATATAATGCCATGTGGATAATTACCTCACATATTTTATGCCATAATTTATGGATATTGTGGCACTATTTGTGCATGATTTTGGATATTTGGGTAGTGATTTTTTATTCTTAAGTCTATGGATCACTTTAATTTAGCATTGACCAATGTAGGTTATAGTTTTTTATGCAATTTTTTGGAGAGCATAATTCCAAATTTGAGTGGTAGCAACTAAATTGCCTCCAACACTTGTTATGGATTGATGTCTAAAGAAATTTACCAAACATTTAATTTAAATGGTTGTGCTAGTCATAGTAGTATAAACAAATCAAAACTTGATATTTATGGTTAAAGTCTTTAAGTAAATAGATTAATTTAAAAAATGTAGTATGAGTTATGACTGTTTGGGGATGTGGCATTCATAAACAATAATATTGGCCCATGATATTTACAAATCAATAATCTCTATGGTAAAGTTTATATATAATTTTATTATTATTTATTATTAATAGTGATTATTTAAAATAAAGTTATAATTTAGTGATTTTTTACTATTTTTTTAATTTTAACAATATGAAATGTATTATATAGTAAGTGTTAGTAAATGTTTTAATACTTACCAAACATTTAATTTATGTGGTTGGGTGCTACACACAATCTATATATAAAAAGATTTTTATTTTAAATTATATGTTTATTAATTAAATTAATTAAGTTTCTATATGTTTATTAATTGTATGTTTTGAGCTCCTTGATTTTGGTTTCACAGTTAGCTTAGCCTACTGAAGCTTGGAATTATAACACCCTCCACCTCATGTCCTTTCTCCTCGGCTCGATTAACCATGCTAACTCCTTCCTTTTTTACTAGTCCCTCGTCCTGTCCTTGCATGTTTGGATCCAACACTCGCTTGGACGCCACCCTTTTCACATTTATTCCTCTCACGATGCCTTCATTGTAGAGTATACTTCCTTCTCCTCTTGTTCTCTCGCTCAACACCTGGCCTTTTTGCTTGCCTACTCTACTCCTGCAATCTCTGACATCCCTGTGTCTTATGCACACCTCACTCATCCCCAATTTTCTCCCATAATCTGAGAATGAGAGTGATTTTTTCGCATTGGTCATGGAAGGAGAAGAGGCTGCATGCATGCTTCCCCTGTTGTAGAAGAAGTCATAACCCTTTTTGAAAATGGCATCTTGGCTCATATTAGTCGTCAGGTTACTGAATTGGAAGTTGAGGAAGTTCGACATGGGAGGAATGCTTACGAGGCACTCTGCAATATCCTCGCTCATCATTACCTCACTCTGGAACATGAATGCTCCAATGATGCCAGATGGATTGTTGAGGTCTCTGCCAACACCAACCACATAATCTCCTCCCTTTTTCGCCTCTCCCTCAACCTTGGCATAGCCTTTCCTCGAGAAATTGCATCCTCTCCATACCTAGGTCCTCTAGCCCCTTTTTTGTTCCTCATGGTTCCTCTTTGCCTTCCACCATTTATGTAAGTGTTGGGCATATCTCACTGACTCGGAAGTCGCAAGACATCTTGTCTCATCTAACAAATTCCCAACTGACTGCTACCAAGTATTCCCCTCCTCAACCTAGTCCTTATGGATGTTAATTTTTTTATTGCCTAAATCTACCTCAGGCTGAAGGAAGGCAGAGTTCAGGGTAACATCAAACCACGCTCAGTCTGGTATCTAGCCCTACCAGATCAGGAGAGGGCCCTCTCCAAGTCAATCTCAGCAAAGATAATCAATAAGGCTTGAGCTGACTTTAAATAAAGGCTGATTTTAGGCTAGGTATATAAGTAAAAGAGTTTGATTTTGATTTTGGGGGTTTTGTTGGAATCAAAGGGAAAGGCAGTTTTGGGTCCGGGGATGAGGCCTAGTTTTTGCAGAGTTCTGAATGGGGCAAGGAAGGAAATTGTTTTGATGCTTT